>BRZM01000012.1:3025360-3373009 GCA_033238685.1 Lates japonicus | reverse complement strand
CCCCCCCCCGCCGCCGGGGCGGCCGATGTGTGTACGTCCCCCCCCCCCCCCCCCCCCCCCCCAAAAAAAAAAAAAAATCATACATGTGACTTCTTTATTTGGAGCATGGTATAATCAAACCACAATTCTGACTTATTGAGAGCCACCCATTTAAGACGGATTGTAGCCCCAGATTCATTTCATCTCTCTATTCCTACAGTATTCTCCGATTTAAATACGTCACTGCAATTATTTTCTTATTAAGTGAGCAAATAGCTCATAAAAGTGTTTGCATAAATATAAATGGCACAATAACACCTAAACAAAGCACTTTGCAATTTGTATTATTTAAATTAAATTTCTACTGTTTATGTGACTGTCCATTTATTTAGTTACTGCTTTGTCTACTCATACCCTTTTAAAACAATCTTGCTTGGCGCAAGCAGCTCAAATCCATTATATTTTTTTTATCATTCAATTTCAATTTGTTGCAACCATGTGACAGATCACTAACATGCCATTTCACATTCAATATAGTTATTTACCATATCTCTTGAATCAGGCAAAGCGCATATTGTTGTTATTTTTAACTTACATCTTTCTGTTGCTGTTGGTTGCTTCTACATCACAAGACAATGACAGCGTGATAATTAATACACTCCTATGGAAATAATAGTATAGCTCTGTGGCAGAATGAGAAATGAGCTATCCACACCACTCAGCTGATCTCTCCCCTTTACAAAAACTAGGATAACATGAATATAGATGATGGTATGTAAAAATCATGCATAATTATAGACGTGTGAATTTTGTCTCATACCAATTCTGCAGCGAAGTAACACTTGTAAAATATAGTAATCCTTCGGGTACCACAGTCCCTGGGAGTAATGCCTACAACTGCTTCACACTCTCTGATGTGTATTATTTGGCTTAACAAATGGTGAGGATATAATGTCAGGAATCACAAAGTTAGTGGAAAGGCTAATGTCCCTACGAAAACTTCTTTTATCACCTGCTACTGACCTGTTATCAACTGTTTGGTTTGTTGCTAGTCTCTTTAAATTTTAAAGAGCCTGTGTGACCCAGCGAGTGCAGCTGGGGTTTGTGACCATTTTGTTATTTCTGCTGCCATGCACTGTCAGACGTCTGCAAGTGAAGAACATGGCCACTGTCCCCAGTAAGCCCATGGCATAAAAAATTCAGACTAACTCTACTTTTTAAGCCATTTCTGATGAAAAGCACACAGAAATGAAACTGACTTATGCCAAATGAATATCATTGAATCGCTGTGATTGTGAGGCTGATGTTTGTAACTTTGAAATTATTTATAAAACACCAGTTCCATTTTAAGAGGAGCCATGCCATGAAGTGTGCACTTGCTCCTTTGAGAATCCTCTGAGGTTTCCCAAGCACCATCAGCCTAAACCTGAACAATAGAAAACAGAAGGCTCCAGTCCAGTGTGAGCGTGGCCTTTTTTGATGTGAGCCTACGTTGCTTAGACAGGATGAAAATAAGTACTAATTACCCAGTCACAGCTGTGTCTGTCAGCGTATTGTTTAATCGATAACTGGGTTGACACGAAGATGAATGTTTAATCTAAAAACAACAACTCAGAAACCTGTTATCTGATTAACAAGCATAACTGATTAAGCATCCAAGATTTGTTACCTAAATATCTTTAATTGCAACCATGATAAACTGGTGATTCACCTACAAAATAAATGCCCGCAAAATAAAGCATAAATGCTGCACAGATCCCTTGAAAGAGAACAAAATTCTCTGTTTGAAGAGAAAATATTTTGGGGAGAATAGGAGCAAACAGGCGACTGTCGTGTTACAAGAATAATCTTCATTAAAATCACAGGCAACAACACCAGGCCAACACACAGCTCATTGGGAATGCAGTGTGAAAAGAGAGGCCCACAGATTATCACTCTACGTAACTCATGTTTAATTTATCCAGGAGCAATATTGTCAAGAGCCCTACCATTCCAAAGAACTAGACGCTGATAAAAGCTGGAATAAGAGTTAGGGAAACCCAAAAATAACACAGGCTTGGAGTAAAATGTTGCAAAATGGAGGGAACACACTTGAGAGCAAAAGCATTAGAGACATCTTCGATATGTTTAGCACAGCTTCACAGTAGTGTAATATAACTGCTTTAGGATTGTTAATATTTCAAAAGACGACTTCTAAATGGAGTCGACGATAAAATGGTCACACAACAACCAGGCATGATACACAGCACTTAACCTTTGCTCTGATTTGGAACTATCCTACAAAAACCTGCACCTTCGCAGCAGATGGCACACTGTATAGTCCTTAGATCCGGGCAACACAAGTAGAAAAAGAAAATAGTCTTACATTCGACTATAAGAAGTAACCTTAAACCAATTTCTGTGTGCTCTGTGGTGTGTTTTTTTTCCTCCTCCTCCTCCTCCTCCCCATGGCTGAGTGAAATGGAATTGCCTCTCACATTCAAAGACAGCTCTAGGAAGGTGATAATAGAGCTACTCCCTGCTGTCTGCAGGCAGGAAATAGGAAAGTGGCATATGGGGCCAGGAACCAAATAGAGAGGAAATGTGACCAGGCAAGGGAAGGAACTAAAGGAAAGGTTAATGATCAGTTCTGAATTCTACAGGGAAGAGAACCATGTTCCAAGTTGAGAGGAAAAATAAATGTGACATGATTTATGTCTCCACCGCTCACATCTAGGCTGTCACAAACAAACACGCGCGCGAAAAACAACTTATTTTCTTAAAAAACTCTGCCGATGGTAAGGCTGATAAAGAAAGAAACATAGTGATGAGGATTTTTGCAATATGAATGTTTCATCTGTACAGCTGCACAAGTGCTACAGATGCTGTATGTTTCAGAAATGGCATAGAAAAAAGAATATAGTACACAGTGCCATAATTTCACACTTACTAGAAAGATAAGAAATACAGACAGTACCGTGTAATCAAGAAAGAATCCATCTTCACAGCCTTACCAGTGTGCTCCAACAAGTGTGAACTACTGCCTGGTGTCCTACTGTTGCCTTTATAGCAGCTCCACGGCCTGCAGCATCTCCAAGAGCCTTAAGGAACGGATCCACTCTTTAAATGACCAGGAAACAAAGCCGCTACACTGGGACTAAATTAAGCATCGGACACCGTACACTGAGTCGTGCCTGGGGGAAAAGAGAAGAAAAAGAAGGAAAAGACAAATCATAGAACAACTAAAAGCATTTGCAGCGAATGTGAGTGAAAACATGAGAGGTAGAGCAATAGTGTGTTATCATTAGGGGGGATGTAGGATGTATTAGCGAGGAGTGAATTTTCTTTTCAAATTTTCACCCCGTTACCACACCTTGGTTGAAAGAGTTTGTGCCCTTTCACCACAAGGCTGGATTCTCACCTTTTAACTATCAGTTACATCTGCTGTAAAGAAGGAATCAATTTTGAAGCAATTTGCACTTGGTTTGTGCTGCCACTGAGCGTCTGTTAACATTTATTGTAAATTTTCTTTTTAATTATTTGCAGCAGTGAGCGACACCCAGGATAGAATAAGATGAAAAGTGCCTGAGACTGCGGACTGAGGGAATCAGCTGTCATGCATAATGTGGAATTTAATATTATTTCTCAAATACATGTAAGTACATTTGTTGACACAGGGGCACAAGCACACAATCACATCTAACATGTAAAATTACAAAGACATATACAACTGGAGCATCAGATATCAGCAGATTAAATGTAAGTCTTGACATATACAAGACACCATCTAAATGAAGGAGTCTGTTGTTGCAACAGCTGGACATTAGAGACAAAGCAACATCACACAGGCCAGCTTTTTCCAGATCTGACAGCTAGATCATTTGAAGCTGACAAGATAACACTTAAATGCAAAGGTGACATGACAGTGTCTTCAGAGCCAGATGGATCAATACTCAGCTTGGCTCGTCAGAATCTGAGCAGTGGTTCTGCAGCCATGTTTTTTTTTTCCCCCCTCCGTTTTGAAAATAGGCTATCACTGTCTCACACAATGTCTGGTACGTTATCAATGAGCAGATTTCCTTTCTTATGTTGCAACTGAAATATTGATTCATTCAATTTAACAAAACAGCCCAGGATTCCAGAGGAGACCTAGAGCCTCCTACCTATTTTTACATTTCAGCATATAATCCTAAGAGCACCCTAACAAATCTTTAGACGCTTTGCGAAGTGTAATCAGAGTAGCAACTGGCATGTCCACAAAACATGGCAATGTCTAGGTGACTAAAAAGCTCTCTGCCAGGAGGTTTGATCAAATTCTAAACTAACTGCTGGCCATAATTATGAGACCAAAATGATCAATGATCTTTCAACTCATAGTCGCAGTCAAAAGGCCCTCGGAGAAGCCCACTTTTCCAAAGCGTCCCCCTGTGAGACGGCCAAGAAGTCCCGTAGATCAGTTAGAAAAACTCGGCAAGTTGCCTTGGTGACCATCCAGGCTGCACCGACTGGCACTATCTCTATTCCCCTCCCGGCTCGCGGTCACATCGCCAGAGCCCCGCACCCCCCCCGCCCCCCCCCCCCTCGCCCCCCCCCCTCCCCCCCCCCCCCCCCCCCCCCTTTTCCTCCGGTCCACATCTATACACTTAAATAAAAAATCAAATCTATCTTTCAAATATTCAGCAGTCCCCTTTCTCCCTGAGAGAGGTAAAGGAGTATTGTTGAATAATGCAACTAGACAGGGATCTCCCAGAGCTGGTCTCTACAGGCATCACTGAGTAGGTCTGATCCCACTTGAGTAGCATCTATCACGGTGACATCATCATTCACACAAGGAGATATGATAAGACAGTAGTACACTACTCTACTACTTGAGCCAACTCTAAAGCAGGCAGTGGTGTTACTCATTTAAACCAATCTACTGGCCATCTGTTGATGCTAAAATCATGGTCTGACTGCCATTTCTAAATCAAACACCATCAGTGAGCCTTTATTGCTTTCTACTGAACGAGAACATGTTTTTGAGAGGGGGGGGGAGAAAAAAATTGGTAGCTCGCGAGCCACTCGCATATTCTCTTTTACCTTGTGTGATTCTGGTGGGTGTGTAAATGTAAAAACCACAGGGACAAGCAGCTAAGGAAGAAGAAAACAACATCTACATGCAGCTGCAGCAGCAGGTCTCTACCCCGCAGATTAGGGCATTGGGAGCACTTTGCAGGTTGTTGTCACAGGTATGACGAGGGAGAATTGCGCTTACTATCCCCAGGTTACACAAGGTGTGAACAAAATGTGCTTCCAATTTGTTTGGTGCTGAATTAGAAGAGGAAAAAACATTGCAGGCATATGCTTTATCTTATCTATATCTGACTTCCATTTGCTTTGAGTTCCCTGTTTGCTGTGTAATTCTTTTTTTTTTTTTGTAATTGTTGTTCTTTGTTGTTGTTTTTTTCAGTTTTTCACTAGCTTGGAGGTACATCTGAACACGTATGTTCTGGTTCAAATGGTTATTTTAACCGGACTGCGAGTGACATCAAATCAACAACTAAACACCAGAAACAGCATCAAAAAGAAATCCATCCAATCCAACAAGCTCAATCAAACCACAAGGACAAAGAGAGAGTGTGAGCATTGGCACAGGAATTACTGATCTTGGGGGAATTGGCAAGACCAACAGCAAGCAAGTGTATTACATATGGCGTGCCATTTTCACAGCTTCCACAAAGAGAACACAAAAAGTGTTATATCTCACTATCTAAGACTAATAAACAACAACCCAGATATGCTGAATCCGTTTAATACTGCAACAAAGAGTTGAGGTAAACGGAGCTTGTGGAAGACTTCTCGGTTCATATCTGAGCTTCGAGTACAGCAAGATGATAAGCTGTGTAGTCTGAGCTGAGCAAATACAGTAAATGAAGCCGTCCTCCCACTAATTCTATGAGGTGTCAGTCAGGAAACTGGCCTGCCAGGATGACTTTCAGCTCTAATCAAGCCAGATGGTTTCTTAACACTGAATAAATGAATTGATTTGGATGTTGCGTCTCTGAAAAGGTTCATATTCTTCTGCACATGACACAGCATGGTCAGCATGAGAATAAGAGAGCCATGATCCGCTAACCTCGAGGAGATGCATAGTGAGTCTCTTCAGTCTTGCTAACATGAATATGACTAACATCTTCGCAGTGTTTGTATCTGTTATGTTGACAAAGTGTTAAGACAAGGCCTTTGTCGTCACAACTGTACACAGCTCATGCCTCAAGTGTTATCTTCTGTGCCCTTAATGCACTACACTTTATTGCTATCATTAGATGGATCACTGCACTTTCCCTGTGGTGTGAACTGCTATCAATTATGCCGCCATCTCTCAATTATTGTATATTGTTTAAGTACCTGCTAATGAATTGTGAAACTGCTGTGTTATGGTGTGATTGTACTGGGCAATAACCAGCTACTGTACACTCAAGCACATTTTTCAATTAGATCTGGGTGGCGATTTTTCAGTCATTAAGCACATTTGGTGTAAGGATGTCCACCTTACACTTAGCTAAAGGTGTTTCTGCAGTTGCTGTTAGCCGGCAGCATCCAAGCCCCAATGCAAAACCACTGCTGTATGTAAGAGGACTCCAAAGACAACACAAGAGTGCCCACTGTGATTTTCACTGGGGATTTTGATATTCACACCTGTACTAGGTGTTGTTTGGGAGTCTGATAAGCATGTGTGAAACCAGAGGGGTGACTAGAACGGGGGCCTTATTTGAAGGGACAGATCTTTTCAGATATATCTATCAAGGACAGCACTGTTGTTTTATATTTTCATGTATAACAATAAGAAGGGGCAAAGCTAATCAAGCACAGTGTATCTTAGATACCAGCAATGTGTCTAATTGAAGCTGCACATGGCCATATGGCTGTGTGCAAAAAATAGAATTTCTAATAACTACATAAGAATTCAGGCAGCACATGGAAAAATAAAATATTTCCACCATCATTGCCAATCTGTCAGTCAGTTTATGAACTGAAGATTTATCTCATAGCTATTGCAATAATTCATGCACAATTCCACTATGAAAGAAAATTTACCAAACTGCGTATAAGGCAAAATAATATCACTGTAGGAAGAAATCACAGACCTTATCATTACAGGATCAGAGGCTGAAAAACAAAGTGCATCAGAGTTGCTCCTCCTCTCTCTACATTGGTGATGTTCAGAGGCAGCCTGTTATTGGAGGTGTTAATTGGCAAATTCGGTACAAGTCAAGAGTATGTTCCCTGTCGTCCTCGCCCAGCGAGGCTAGGTCATTAAACCGAGAATGGACTCTTTCATGCTGCCTTAACCCTTGAATTGCAAGTTACCATTCCACAAACATCCCCATGCTCAAGCACACCCCCATGTGTCAAGCAGAAAAACAACCTACACTGATTTAACAGTGACAATAACATAACAGGAGGATGACATCTTGAGAGCCAGACTTTCAGTCCTACAATTATTTCAAATTGGCAGCCAAATGTCTTCAAAAAGTTCAGAAGTTTACAAATGTCCAACACTCCAACCCTCCCCTGGTAAACATATAAAAGTAGTCTTTGCTCTGGTGGCCGAACAATGTGAATTTTAGAACAATGGCATCAACAAACTCCACTGATCAGCGCTTTTGTGTCCTGTGTATTGAACAAGTCTCTCATCCCCCTGAAATGTGAGCCTCCTTTGGGGTTCTGGGTGCGATCTCACCACTGCCTCTGTCATCACTTGCTGTGACTGCCAAATCTCTGCTCCAGAAATCAGGGCTCTCAGACCAGCACTGAAACAAACACAATGGAGAGGGGCTGTTCTGAGACTTTGCACAGGCAGCGATGGCTTCAACACATTTAATCGAACACAAAGTCAGCTCCACCACTTCTGCACAGAGAGCACGAGGAGCCCAACGCATGGCAAGACAACTGTGAGGTGATACTCTCAGCTCGCAACGCCATGAGAGTTGGCAGTCTCTCATGCCAACGGTGACCAGTGCACAGACAGTTGAATATGCTTCCTTCCTAAGTTGTTAATTATCTAAATGACATTGATGTGAAGAGGGCATCCCAGCCAGGTGACCTTAATCCACTTGCTATCTCTCTGTTTTGTTTCGATTTGATTAAACCTTTTAACAACTATTTTTTTCCCACTTGTGTTATATCTTCTTGGCAATGGCACGATCTTATAAACATTGTTACAGTATTTAGAAATATAATATTTAGAGGAGTAATCGTTGAACATAATTATTTGGTGGAATGGTGTCTAATGCAATTATAATCAATAATCAATTATAATAATTACTGGCCATTAAAGAAAAAGATATGTTTGTTTCATGGAGTTGATATGTTTTAAATATTATTATATCACAAGCATGGATTTCTTAATATCAGTTAGCATCAGAAACTAAACATACACAGATGTGATGTCGACAGGAATATAAAAACTATATATTATATATTAAATACAATGTAAAAATTGTCAGTATATGTACAGAGTGAAACAGGAGGAAAATATAATCACTGGTAAAGAGCCATGCTATTAACAAAAAAAGAATTGCATTTAAAGGGCAAATACGTAATTTTTCACCACATTAAATTCAAGTAGATTTACTATTACAGATTTAGATTTACTATTATTAACCCTAATCCTTGAGTTTCAGTTAATAATTAGTTAATTAGTTAATAAGCATTTTCCCTGTTTTGCAAACCTCAAAATATATATGCCTTTGTATAGATATGTCCACAAAAATTATAAACAAACCTCCAACAAAGGCCTCCAACAAAAATTAGCAGTTGTTGTACAGTGTAAGTCTGTGTATTAAAAGGTCTGTCTAGCATTTCGGTACAGTTGACAGATTTCAATGTTGTGTTTAGATTTTTGGTTTTGGAGCTACACTTCACTGGATATTGCAGCTTTACTTTTTGACAAAACTACTGCTGCTTTAGACTGTGATTACGAAAAAGTGCTACTGCTTCACAGAGTGGAGATTTGAAATAGTCTTGCTCAAAAACAAAAATACACAGCTGTATTCTCCATGTGCACAACGCTTTTGTTGTGTAGCAGCCCTGCTTGTAGCCACAAATGGCAATAGTGACAACAATGCTGAATCCAATTTGTTGTTTTTTTAAAATAATGTGTTCTGCAGAGGTTTTTTAAATGTGACAATAGTATCTCTATAACATAATACGATTTTTTGACTGTTATAATATATATATCCCATTTGCATTCCTTTAACTGTCTCTACTACTTAATTATTCTAACTTTGATATGCATTTGTAGACAGCTGGTGCATTTTTAAAGTGACGTAAACATTTTTCATGCCAACTATTATATACAGCATGAGACAATAAATTGCAGTTACTGTCTAAAGTCTCAAAACATACTCTATTAATTTCTGTTTATTATTCAAACTTTTCATGACATTACCACATGTATAATCTGAATAACAAACTATACAGTGACCTATTATTCCACTTCCTCCTTACTCCAGTTTACTTAAAAACACTCCAGAACAATCAGCTCCTCTTACAAGTACAAGCTGAAAACGCAGGCCACAGAGATCAGTCTATGCTTAGGATAACCTACAAGCTCAAATAGGCAGTGGTAGAGTGCCAATAGCTATACCATGCGTCACTTTCCTCTCTCTTTTCTCTACTTGGAAATGACTGTGGTCCCCTGAAGCCAGTGACTTCCCATCTCCCCGAACTCTCTGCAGCACCGATTGGTAGTGCAGAAGCACTGCTGATTAGCATGCAGTAATGATGGTGAGCTGGGCTCCATTGTTCTAACACCTCCCCTCTCCTCCGCACCAATCTGTCACCATTCAGTGGGCTAGAGCTGCCTCAAATGCTTCTTTCCACAAATGAGATGGATAATTAGTTGCCCCTCACGAATGCTGCACTCTTCTCACCCCTGATTGCTTTCACCTTCTTGCTCCTGGCAATTTTGACACCTTGTAATCAGCCTGCTATGTCTCCATCTCAATCCATATCCCTCTCCTTTTTTGTCCTCTTTCATATTTTTATAGCACCTAAATCTATTTCAAATCCACTGCCTCTGGTAGCAAATGTCCCAAGGAAAAGATGGCACATACATCTGATATCTTACTGGAAATGATGGCAATAACAATGCCTCAGAGCTAAAGTGGAGTTTTCTAAAACAGTTCACATTACTGTACATGAGTGAGTAAATATACAGTGTACAAAAATACACACACACGCACGCACGCACACACACACACACACAAAAAATCCTTGCTGTCAGTACGAGTTTCCTCTTCCAAATAACAATGAATGACAACATAATTATGAGCAAGCAGCTGTTCATGATCCCAGAGAGAAAAGCTTGCAGGCTGCACAGTGTTCGACTCTTCACAGATTAACCAGAGAAGATCATTAGGGATATGTATTTGCCAAAAAAATCTGAATAAATTCTCCCCTCAGTGTCCATGATGTGATGTGAAATCCACAATTATGTGGTTTACATCACTCTAAAATAAACATGCACAATGTGTGGCACATTACATTAGATAAATATCTAATATTCACCGTTGTAAATACACCAAATGGCATGTACGGTCAGTCTTTTCCTTCAAGTTGATGATAGCTATAGTGTGTTTTAGTGGTGCTTTTCTATTTCAGTGTAATGACTCATAAGTTGGGAATAGTTAATAGCGTTACAACATCATATTTTTTACACCCTCCTGAGCTATTTATGAAAAAACACTCAGTGCCAAGTATCAGTTAAAGCTGAAATGAAAAAATCAATCAGCCTATTAAGCAGTGTTTGATTATCAGAAGTGCATTATAATGCCCAACAATTGCCAGAAGAAAAAAAAAGGTTGTTTGCAGTCTTCACACCAGCTCATCTACCCAGCACAAGTGTTACCAGTCCATAGCTGAAGGGCTGAAAGGTCCCCCCCCGCACAACTAACACTCACAGCGTCCCAGTTTCTTTAAACATCATTACACTGAATTGTGAAAATACTGCAGAAATCAAGAGCTATTGCTGCTGTTTAGAAAAGACTACAGTTTAGTCAAATAATGGTGTACATGCTGTAATAGATGTATTCACAGACGTACGCATCATCTGCTCTATTTCCATATTCTGATTACCTGTATTTCACTGTTCAATGCTTTACTGAACTACTTGTACATTTTCATGATTAAAATGTACCCTACAATGTAATTTAAAACCAAAACATCTATAAGGATTTATTTTATAATTATGTTAAACTTAATTGGAGTAGAAATGTCATATCATGTTCATTTAACCATTCAAATAAAATTGCTTACATATTACAGTGTAATATTGCATAAAGTAAAACTATTACTATATAAATAGCAGCGTAATTGGGCAACTAATTGAACAATGACTTTGTGCCTAGTGTAATGCGATGCCATCTGTGCAAACGATTTTAATAAGCACATGACAGCCTAACTTCTAAACTCATTTAAAAATTATATATATTTTCAACTGTGCACCAGTGACGACACACACAGCTGCTCCCGGCGCGCTACATGGCAGAACAATGAGAAATCATATGTGAAACTGGAGCTAATCACCATGTCCACCATTCTAGGAAAGCCTGATCAGTTAATGTTTGTGTGATTTAATGCATATTGTTTACGTCTAATACAGAACATATGGTTGTTGTCAACATTACAGGGCGCTGAGCTATCATGTTTCAGCAAATATGATTGAGAAGTTCAATGTGGAAAGCAAATCCTAATTTGCCTAAGAATCTCTAAAGGGAAGTTGTTGCATTTTTTATGCAAATTATGTTTTTATGTGAAAACATATACATATGTTCAAGAAATAATGTTAATATATACATATACTGTCCATCTGATGTCTTTATGTATGGATACACAGAGTATACCTCCTTGTTTTCTGTTTGCATGTTGAAAACGATTCACGATAAAAATGTTGCAAGAGTAAATGTCGGCTTTATTTGCTCATATATATCATATTATGCATCATCGTCACTTACTATAGTAAAATCTCAGCGTGATATTAGAAAAATATAATGGGCAGCAGAGAGTTGTACCACTCAATTCTTCAATATTAAATAAATGGATTCAAGTCTTATTGCAGTGTCATTTCAAATCCAGTACAGCGCATGTACTTCACGGCAGGCAGAATCATGACAGACCATGAATACAGTAAAGTCTTGGAGTAGTTGAGGCCTTGGCCTGTCAGTCTCTGCTTCCACTGTCAATTGTCGGCTTCATTCTTATGAGAGAAATGCGAGTAGAGGTGGCTGTTCATTCGGTCCTGAGGAACAACAGCGTTGCAGAAAGCACATTTATCAGGACTGCTGCTCTGAGGCGTCGCCAGCTCTGTCCCCACGTCAACTGCATCACACAGCTCAGGGCTCCAGAGAGGCTGCAGAGCAGGATGAACCAAAAAAAACAATATATTATTCATGCTCCAAACAATCCTTACACTCACTCTATTAAAGCATGCTGGACCACTTGGCCTTCACGTTGAAGTATCTGTTGCTTTGACGAATAGAAGAACATATCCTCTGTCAACCCAAGTACCCAGCAACACTAAATGCAAAAGGCTATTCTCAAGTGTTTAATTATCTCACTATTTATGTGTTCATCCAAGCTATCAAAACAGTCATGTCTGTTATAAATGCTTTATGTAATCCAGGGAAAGAATCGTATTATGAAAAACTGGACCACCTTTTGATCTTACAGCATGTCATTCACAATTTTTTATTAGGCATTTATACACATCAGCAAATAAAATCCCACTTAACCATCATACTTGCTTCATCAGATTCAGACACTGTAATGTGCTTCCATCTGGCTCACACTTTCCAGCAAAGATGCCAAATATAACCAGAGCATCCATGCTTAAGTAAAAAAAGAATCAGCACACATTACACAGTAATACATTTCAAGTTAAGCCAAGGGGATTTTTTTTGGACTTCACACTGTTTCACTCCTCCATTAGCAAAGACCAATCATAAACTGATAATTTGCTACGAGTTTTCTCAGACCTTCTCCTGTGATTCTCACCTGCTGGGGTCCCCGCACATTCTCCTGAGAGAGTGAAGATGATGTTGAGTGGGAGGGGGATGTAGGGTAGACAAAAGGCATGGGCAGTTCCACGGGCTCCTCCTCTGTCATTGTGGAGGGGACGTTACTGAGAGGCAGCTTCATGGGCATGGTGAGACCAATGTGTCTCTCTGGAGTACTGTTCAGGAAGTCATATTCACTGTCCGCAGAGGGCGGGAATTTGACACTGAGTTTGGTGAGAGAGTCTACTAAGTCCCTGTCCTCAGGGCTGGCGCCGCGGGACGCCAGGGACGTGGGTGGGAGCGGGATATCCACTGCTGACCTTAGCACTGAGGAGAAGGGTCTCTCTGCCTCTGCTGTACGGTCTGTGCACTGGATAGGCATGGAGAAACGCTGATCTGTCAGACAGCAGAAAAACATGAGATTTTACACGGTTTTTATGTCTCAGTCGACATGCTTACGTATTTCAGCGCTGGCCAAGGACATCTGAGCTTGGCGATGATTTGTGAAGTTGCACAGACATAAAACACATCTAAATAATATTCTCACACCGATCCTTTCAAAATGTATATAACTAAAAAATATTTTTTATCACACACTGTTAATTATTATATGAATATAATTTCATATTGTTCATTATACACCCTGTATCCAGAGCGAGTTTTGTGCATTTGTCAGAGGAATTATTTCCTGTGTTGATCCATGTCATTTTCACAAAGGTGGCTAGCCATGGTTTGAAAGGACAATGGGGCACTCATGTATAGTCCTACTTCAGGTGTTGCTATCTAATTATCTTAAGGAACAACACAAAGGCTAATAAGCACATAAGCTGTTATGACATATACAAAGCTATTCTAATTCAATGCAATTTCTATTAAGTAAATGAATTAAGAAAAACTGGAGTTAGAATCAGGCCTTTAAAAGACGGCAGGTAATATTTGAGAAATAGTGACATTACCGCTTGATGCATCATTTCCTCCGTGGAATCTTTTCAGGTGATCTTTTTGTCTTTGTGTTAAAGATCGAATCTGCCGGAATTTCCCTTGAATTGCTTCAAATACATCCAGCATGTCCTGGCTGACAAACAAATAAATAAAGAGTGAAAAAAAAAAAAAGAAATCCAATCTTTAACTGTAATGATTTTTAAAAAAAAATAGAAGTCTTTGTGCAAGGAGAGACACATACTAGTCAACGTTGCTGTTAACTGGCAAATTAGGAGCAACAGCAACAGTGTCCATATTCTCCTGAAAAAAGACACATTACATTTATAGTGATCATTAACACCAATTATCCAAGGGCATATTGTTAATACATCTGCAGTTTTATTAACACATCACAAATGAATGTTTACTGGTGAAAAATGTTTCCTGGCTGGTTAAATAATGAACAGTAAAGCTCAAGCTGCTTAACTGTGAGGTGATATTATCCTCTAGCACCATCTGGTGAGGTAAAAGTGGATACACCTTGTGTAGAGTAGAAGAGGATGGATACTATTTCAGCAGCAATGCAATATCAGGTTCCCTCAGTTGTTTGAATAATTGAATGAAACAAATAAATGGAAGCATGGAAACACTATAAAAACATGGTCATTCCCTTCTCATCAGGGTGAGTGCCTGAACAAGGACAGAATTTCCCTTCACTATCATAAAATTATCTGTGAACTGCTTTAGAGCTGCCAGAAGCAGGCTAAAAAGTTATTTACAGGATCATGCTCAGACCTTACAGTCACAGAGACACTGCTCAAAATTTGTCTGACAGCATGAATCACATATAGACCAACCATATTTTAAGCCTCATAGTTAATGCTATATTCACTGGGCATTGTCATATGTGCCTTTTAACATCCTCATTGGCAGAAGTGCAGCAACATCAAGGAGAAGTAATATTAATGAATGTGTTTGTGTGTAGAAGGAACCTGTATGTATGCTCATGCGGAATTTCAAGAGAGAGAATGAAGAAAAACTTGTTTTGGAGCAATTATATAGAAGTTTTCATATAGTGTGTAAACACAGAATGAGCACAGTGTAGCACAGTGAACATACCGGGTACTGTTTTATCCTATAAGCACTGGCCCCATCAAGGAGATGGTTGCAAGGCTCACATTTCATCTCTCCTTTAAATCCAAAACAACGAAAATTAACAGTTTGTACAGAAGGAAATGCTAGATGAAACAGATTTAGCATAATTCATGAAAATCCACTACAGCTTGTTCAATGCCCAGAATGCAATGCAACGCAAGAGTACACGGTCTTGCCAACATATAGGCACAGAGATCATCCAGCAAGTCTCACTAACCTGATGGTTGCCTTGTTGCTGACAACTTAGCTTGAAGTTTTGAAATCAACTGCTGCTGGTCCTCTATTTGCTTTTGAAGTGTTCGAGTGTACCCCTCATAATATTCGGTCTGTGAAAATAAAGTTTTGGTTATTTTATTTTTATTTTTTTAGCACCAATATTTAGAATCTATTCTGTGCCTATTTGTGCGTGTCACATTTTCATCTACATATATAAGTAATTGTCAAATTAATTCCTTGCTGTTTGACAGTTGACAAACATAAAACAAGTAAACAAACTTTTCAGCAGGTGAATTACAAAACCTTTCTTGAGAAACTGCCAGTGCAAGCTTCTCTCTGGCTTATTATTCATGCTATATTGGAAATGTTTGGCTCAAATCGCACAAAGCTTGAAAAAGTTTTTCTCCTTTCCTCACCATTTTCTGCAGCTCCTTCTTAGCATTGTCTTTTTCGATGGAGACCTGGCGATAAGCTTCAAAAGCTTTGTTGAGCTGGTCTCCGATGTTCCTTTCCATGCCGTGTGCTCCACAATCATCACTGACACAGCAGACATGAGCCCTGTGAGTGAAATCACAACATGTTTTAAAACATACTTGGTAGCAAAACGACTGATTTACGTATTTATTTATTTTTGCTTGTTTTACAACGCCTCTGCACACTGGTCAATTTGTCCTCACGTGCTTTTAAAATACACCAAAGTCAATAAAGTGGTGCCATATAATGTAATAATAATATAATTTGGTTGATTTGATGTGAGCTACTGATGCAATGACAAAACTGTGCCAAAACTGTGTAAACATACTTCCTAATCTGTGCTTATTAGCAAAAAATATCGGCAGTTGCAGTGGAATATCAGTGTACAAAAATACAACATTGTATTTACATTTCAATAATTGATACCTTGCTCTAGCTCTGTATGAAATGGTGTGCTGAAGATGTTGGTGAGCAAATGTGCTACTGAAAAGTAAAGACAAGTACATAAAGTTACTCAATTCATTTGCAATATCTTGCACAACAAATATAAGACTACTGACCTGGAGTGCTCTTACATTTCTGTCTCTTCTTGTCCAGTGTCTGCACTGATGTTCAGGCAGCTTTTGAGCAATTCAAGGACAATTTCAGCACCGTATTTACTGTTGTAATACTTAACATGGTGGCTACGTGCTGAGATGAGGCAAAATAAAAGAGAAGCTGGTGCCAGTCTCTCCCAGAGCTGCTCATCAATTATTGTTCGATCTTAGTAGAATAGTAAATGTCATAGCAACACACTACCTGTCAGTGGTACACTACACAGCAACAGTTTTTGGATGAAGCCACAGTTTTAAAAAAAGGAAAGGAAAAAAAAGAGCCTACAGGCTGAGTTGTAAAATGACATTAACACTAACATAGGAGCCTACCGGGACACAGCAGTGAAGCACTCAAAGTGTCGTTCCAAACCTTATCCACACAGTTCCGTATTCTTTATACTGTAAGTGACTGGTTAGCCATAGCTCATTCAACCGGTGGTGGATAAAGCGACCGAGCAACAACTCTCCAGATCAGTTTACCTCGCTGCCAGTGACTGACTGTCCTCTTACCTTCATTCGAGTAACAGCTAAAGTCGAATTTATTGTTTTGACACCACCGCAGCGTCGTCGCCTAATCTTCAAATGCGAAGTTACGAAGCGCCGGAGAGGATATGGCAATGTATGTTTTACATAGCCTAGTTGATTTGGGAACTTCCCTCGGGGAATCCCCCTGCTCTGTAGACTTCCGCCTTTACTCGACCCCGGCCAATCAGCGCGGAGCTCAGGGAGGAGAGCAGGGTGGTTAGCTGGTTGAGGGTTCTTCCAGCCTACGCGTCTGCAAACCGAGTGCTGTGCATGTGAAAACTGTCTCCAAATCAAGAGGTGAACTGTGCTCATTTTACTCTCCAACATTTTTTTCTCTTATTATTGAACTTTCAGCAAGTTCTGTCGAAAGAACTGAGCAAAAAAGCGAGTGAGAGCACAGGGCTCCTCAGCACGACAAGGAAATAAAATAAGCCAATACTGCAGGGCTGCTTAGGTTGTTAACCTTACTAGTTAAAATTCCTTATCAAATGTGCAGTTAATTAAATTACAAAAAAACCCCAACTAAATGGTACATATAGCATTTGTAGAGCACCTTTCGACAGCAAGGATACTGACTACACTTCAACACATAAGAAGGCATGAAGACAAGATACGGTATAAAAGAATCAGAAGGCAAGATAACCACCAGAGGCCTCAGAATGCCCCAGATCACCGTAGGTCAGTTTTTGATCATTTAATTTGTTCGGGAATTTGCAGAACTTAAGACCAATATCAACTGGATCCAGTATTATTACATAATCTTGTGGCCCTGTGTCAACAAAGATCTTTGCTATTGTGCTTGAAGTTTTAATGATAAATAAATATTTTTTTAATGTGTTATACATCAGTTATAAGCCATTTTAAGTACATCTTGCATCATTTTGTGTATTTGACAACTTCAGTGCAACTGGTGATATTTTATATTTTTAATATTGTTGACAAATCCCATGAAAAAGAAACATAACCAACAGTGAATTGATATTACCAACTGTTGAATTATTTTTGTGCTAAAACTATTAAAAATGCATCAGTGAGCCACACCATTACACTGGGTGACATATTCCTTCATTATCATGAACATGGACACAGTAGCCTAATTTGAGTTGATCCCACATACATGTCCTGCTGCTATAAAAACGAACCAGCACATCAGCACATCTAATCCACTACTGAAAATAGTCCCAAGTACAACACACTATATAGTCTGGTTTGAGTAGTATGTGCTAAAAAGCACCTGGCTGTTTTAGGAAATGACTTAGCCTCTCTCAAAATGAAAGCACGTATTCATGACCCATATTTTAATATTTAGGTCTCAGACCAGAGAGAACAGAGATGGACTAATATATTTTTGGTTTGTTACTTTTTGTAGAGATTGTTGACAATATGAAAATATAGAATACTGTAGGCCTTACCTAGTAGGCTAACCAGTAGATGTTTTCAGAGTTTTCCTTAAAATGAAGGGAGACTGGGTATTTAGTGTCATTGCTCTTAAACATTGTAATCATTTAACTGTCACTTTTCGATCATCCAGTTGAAATTTAAAAGAGTCACACATACTTCCTCACTTTAAGTGTTCAGTGTTTGGCTCCTTTGTTAATGTTATTCCTGTTTTTGAAATGTCAAAGTAGTGAAAAATCTCTATGATAGTTTTATTTTTTCACTATGAACTTGGTTTAAATTAAAAAAATATATGTTGAATATAATCTACATTCAAGCTGACAGCTCATCAGAAGTTAAAAAAGTATCCAGTATCCAAAGATGTGCTTTGCTAAATTGTAGTGCCCCCTGGTGATGTTTATATCTTTTTTTTTTTTTTTAAAAGCACCATGTTGCCACAACTTATACCACATGGGATCAGGTTCTTATGTTGTGGCAAAGACTCAGTAACATATGATGATAAGGCATTGTTATGAGATGCACCTCTGAAAACCTGTTCAGTTCCAGACTTGTGAAATCCCTAATGAGGAAGAACTGTTGAATGATAATGACTGGGCTACATGTCTGCACTTCTTTTGCACCTTTTTTTTTTCGTTTGACATTAATATAACTTTAAGTTTGTGAATTGACAGTACAAATATTTTTTTACTCACTTCTTTTAAAAACCAACGTCCTAAAATAAGGATGGATGTCTCACTGCTACCTTAATTAAATTCAGGAAAACACCACAACTTGTGCTTCTTAATGTCTTGAGCATATTTGCAGTTTTCCCATATGTGTCCTTTCTTTCCCTCGCCTTCCTCGTTTGCAGTGTAAACCTATGGTAGGTGAGCAGCAATGTAATGCTCTGCCCCACTTCATGGTTAATAACCATGCTATTTCCCCAAGCCTCCCACTGTTCAATGTAGAAGTATGACTGCACATGATTTAGGTTTATATTTCTGATCTGTATCACCTCTGACTGTGACAAAACACATGTCCCAGATTACATTGTGCACTACTGTAAGAATCTTCCTCTCCGCAAAGGGCAAACCAAGAAATGTTAGCAGCACAAAAACAGTAACCACTAGATGGCAGCTGAGAGTGACTTATTGAGACGAAGATTTTAACCTTTAATTTATTGATGATTCTCAGGGCATAGAGGCTTGAGTGTGAGTATGATGTGCCACCCACTGACATTATGAAACTGAGTGAAACACGTCATTTCTTTGTCAATCAGCATCATAACAGTGTAGAAGCAAAAAGCTTATATCCACAGTTTCCATGTAATATTTTCCAGTTGTACATATGATGCCAGTCTGTATTAAAGGTGTGGTAAATAAACTTAGGTAAGCCAACGTTATAATACTTTGCTTTGTGCTGCATTAGCTGTTTACTAGACAAAAATATATGTAACTGACATTAGGTACAGGCAACTTCTTGTTGTTTCGCTCTCTACTGACAGTGGTCAACAAAACCACAAGTTAATCTAATGCAAAAAATGGACTTGTTCAGATTAAGCAAATGTTTTCACATGTGTCACATGTCAGTATGCAATTTACTAATATTATCAACAACTTATCATTAGTGATGTAATGTTACTGGTCTCCAATCGTCTCCTCGTGATGCATTCAAAATCAGTTGGCGTACAGTTCACATTCTTAACCTTCCTTGTGGACATTTGACAGTGTCTCTAGGGATATTTTGCATATTTCATAACCTAACCATCTCAAATGCTTTCTGTTGACTGCACAAATGCAGGAATTTTTGACTGACACTGACACAGAAACTGAGCAGTTTCTGTTTTATTTCAATCGCTTACATTTTCTCACTAACAACTAACATAGCTTCCTTTTCTTTTGGTTTTTAAATTGTTGTACACAGGAAGGTTTGCGTTAGGTTAAATGAGCCAGTCTCAGTCTCACTCTGTGACTGATTTAATACAGAACTGTGTGAAAATGACACAACATGATAAGTGGATGAACATCTGCAGACCGTAGTGAGGCCCGTCCATAGCAGAGTGGCCTGGCTCATCCAGGGATCGTTTTCTTGCGTCCTGCCACAGAGATTGCTGTCTCTGACCCTCACTGACATTCCAACCTCAACCTCTGCTCCTGCTGAGACTGATTTACACATCCAGATCGCCACAAACTAATTATTGTAAAAACTTTAGAAAAATTCCTAAAGCAGGCCATATTGAAGATGTTGCATAGTTGCTTTGAACCCTACTTTGAATTTGTGGTCGTCTGACATAACTCTTGTCTTGTGGTTCTGGTAGAGAAAAATGTCATTCCATCTGTGGTATACTGATAACCATTGAATTGAGGATTGGGTGAATCATTTCAGTGACCACACAATCATTTACCTCAAGCACCATTTTCTCCTTCTGTTCAGTCCTCAATCCCCCTTTTGTCCATCTTTCTTGGGGAGGAAATTTCATCACCCAGCTTAGGATATGTATATGTGACAAAATAACATCAGAAAATCAGGCTGAAGAAAAAAAAAAGGAATATTTCTGCAATGCATTCTTTATCAACTCTACCTGTCATGTCTGGGTGTAAGTAAACCGCACTAAAGATGAGAAAAGAAGCGCAAACATGGTGAGACAGATTTATGAATACTCCTGTTCCCTTTCATGTGGCGATCTGCTCTGTTTGATCTCTCTCTCCACTTCTCTCTCTCTGTCCTTCTTTTTCTCTCTCTTTTCCTCTCCTCCATAGTAACCACTGGATGTACTTGCTTAACTCTCCCTTGTGTGACTCATAAATCATAATTGCCTCCACTAACCTCCACTGTGCATTACCATTAGCTGCAACACTCACATAGACTGAAAGGCAAGTGTGGCATAATTTTTTCTCATATCTCACACTGAGGCATTTCCGTCAACAATATGTGCATTTCCTGCATTGCAAGACCACAGTATATAAGCACTTCAGTAACCCACGCATACTGAGGAGTCGATAAAAAGAAGATGTGGAATGCACTGGGTTCATTAGAAACCACTGTTAGCATGCCGTAATCAATCTCTTGTTACATGCAGCCACGTAAAACAGATGATCAGTGTACACAGAGAGATGTTTTTCTGTTGAAGAATTAGTCTCTTAACGCAATTTAAGCAACAACTAGTACCCTGAACTCACCACTTAGAAGGGGACATCAGTGGTGCAGAGAACCTCATAAATTTCAGCAGAAATTATCTCTGAGGAGATGTGGTCTCCTTTTCTGGTATTACCCTGAAGAAGACATCTGAAAGGGTCAGATATGTTGTTTTTTTTTGTCCTTTGTCTATTATACGACACTGGTGTATGTGATTCATTGAGTGATCTATGCCCTCAGTCTCCGCAATTAGCGGGATGAGTAGACCATTTGTATGCACAATATCAACCGTATCAACTGATGTGATCATCTGATGGTGTATTCCCCAGGCAGACAATCCCATTGTCCTTTGTGATACGTCAGTGGTGAAAAGGATACTAAGCTTGCTGTTATAAGGGGGCCCTGCTCTTGATACGCATCACACTGGAGCCTGACTGGAGCTCAGCAGTAAATCTTGAGCCAATGAAGGGTCTGACAATGTTTCCTCCATGTCTAGCAAAATAAACAATCCGCTGTAGGTCTGCAGAAACAGGAGATCAGACAGAGGGCAGAGCTGAGGACTCTGGCATGCCGGGGGAGGAGGAATGCGGGGGGGAAACACACTGATCAGATTTCAGGAGCCCGGAGAGAGAGGTGGAGCAGAATGAAAAGAAAACCGGCTGTCTAGAGACTCACAAACTAAAAACGAAAGTACAAAAAATCAGAGTGCAATTTTATCTATGTCCTTTTACACTTTTTCCATAAAATATTATGACCAAAACTAATAACCTTATTATGAGAGGATGCTTTTTGTGCGTTTACCAGAAATATATGAAAACAAGACGTGTAACATGCATGCATACATATCATGAGAGCAGACCAGTGAGCCACTTTGGTTTCCTTCAGAAGCTAAAGCTGCACACGGTATTGTTTTGGTTGAGGCTCTGGCCTCAGGGGCTTCCTGCTATTTGAAGAGGATGGGGCGGGGATGAGTATAATAGGAGACTGTGAGAAGATTCTGTCGTTCTGAGAAGTTTACACAATTTGTCATTATATTCTAAATCTTTATGGGGAATTTTATGATCATAAGCTGGACCGGACTCAAACTGACTCTTGTAGGCTGATCTATTCTTTTATAAGCCGAATTCCAGTGAGGATCAAAAACAGATCCAAAGAGTAAGTATTTTCTGTGAAATAAACGTGTCATTTATTTGTATGCAACAGTGACCTAAATAAGATGCCGCTCAAACAGTTGTGGGCTATGCTGAAATACTGCAAGAAGACTTTCCTGCATGCTTATAGAATTTCCTGATTGATAGCGAGAGGAAGTTCTCTCCCTGTTCCTGTTACATAAGAGCTAAACCACAGACCTCTCATTTAACTAAATGTAGTTTGCTTTAGCAAGGTAATGAGCATCAACCAAACCAGATCTAACACACACAAAACCTTTACTTTTGAAGAAATGTAATATTATGTTATCTCATTTAACTTCATGCAAATCCTTATTTTGTTGTACAGATATCAACAAACTAATACCCCCTCTCCCCCTAAATGAGCCAACAATAAATTATTGGTTTTCCTCAAACAAACGCATTGATTTCTAATCTGTCAATATAAGATAAGGCATTTTGGACATCCGCATAAAATCAATAGTCTTGTGGCAAGGGAAGGGTCACAGCGGTGTTTGTTTCCCACAGAGGGTGACATTTGACAGACATGAAAGTGGTGGGAACATTTGAAAGGCAGACTAAATTGAATGCTTTTTTTTCTGTCTTTGTGGGGAAAGTTGGGAATAAACACATATTACTATTCCCACCAGCGATACATGCAAACCAAGATACAGTGTGAGTGTTTTTAAGGGATTAGGTGGACTTGATGAGGCATGTGGGATGTTCACAATAGATGCCATCCCTACAGAACACAAAGGCTGGATTCTTGTTTTTGCAGTTGTGATATACTCTAGATAGTGTATTTAGTCTGCAGAACATGCCCTTTTTTGCAATAATTTTTTGGAACTCTGAATATTAAAGCAACCAGCGATGAGATAATAGTCGTATAGGGCAGAGCACGGGTCGATTATGTGGCTTTGTAGAGTACTATAGAACAAAAAGTTAGTGTTGATCAAATAAAAGTGAAAGGGTACATGAGGTTAAGAGGAAAGTCCCTGGCTAACCTCAAATAAAGAGCCCTCTAGTGCTCTCCATTACTCAAGCTCATGAAAATTTTATCAGCAGGAGACTCAAGGCTCCAGATAGACAATTTCTACCAGCAACAGGAAACAAAGACCATGCATTCACAGTTAACCTACAGAGAGATTAGTGGAAAATCATACTTTCTGGTGCATTAGTGCATCCTCAAAGACACTTCCTGAGCTGTTATCAGTGAATGGACATAATAGAATGGGGCCTGTCATTCACAGCAGCTCTCATGATAACAAAAGGTGGCAGGATTTGTCAGGGATTATTCAACTGCTTACCAGATAACTAAACATCTCATAAAAAGGGACATGAATGACACAAGAGTGCCACAGTGTCATGTAAACTGATGACCAAATTTTATAGTGTTTAGTTCTCCTACTGTGACCCCCATATATATATTTTCCCATAGTGGACTTATTTGGTTTACGTCATCAAAATTAAATACGCATACGTAATATTTTGGCAATAGCTGATAGCAGGCTGCATCCACCAAAGTAAACTTTCAATCAATATCAAGGCAAATGTATTTAATGCTGCGGTGAGAGTGTGGACAGTGGCATTATGCTGAGGTTGAACAGCACCATACAATGTTTACAATAAGTTCGAAGAGTTGCCTGGCAGCAGAATGTACACAATGAAACAGCTCAGTGGCGCTGCTCTTTATGTCTGTGCTCAGGCTTGAAAGAACTGCCTTTGTACACACATGGCTCCCTCTCTCGGAACGTCTGACATCATGAGCAAAATGAATGGCTAGCTCTACAATAAAACCTTTCCTGTTGCTGTTGAGTATTTCCTCTAAAAAGTTAGAAAATATTCAGAAAAACTCCACATATGTGTATCAAAATGTCAGAGGGAAATGTGGATTAAAGTCACCTTCTCATACAAACCCCTGTATGTGGGTTTTGATATTAGGTTGGCCTTTACTGTGTCAAAAATATTTGTATTTGCAGCCCTGTTTTTATGATGTCTTTATGTCTCTTGATAAGGTGGCTATGAGAAAAAGTGATCTTTGGGATTAATTAAACAGAATTTCCATTTATTATCAAAGCTTTTGTATGTCTTTTCACAGGGAAGGTTCTTATTTAAGAAATGTAATAATTAATATTTCATATCAGATGGTTGCAGGATTTTCAATTTGCTGCTTGCTTTGCCATATGTTTTGTACAATAAACATTGCTGTCCAACATTACCACAGCTACAATAAATGATGCATAATTGTGTGATTAAGATATATATATATATATATATAATATGAATAGATAGGTTCCAAGTGTTCTATTGCCATATAATCTCTATATAAGGATTTACTCACCCAAACAAAATGATAAATGCAGTGGTAAAGTTCACTGGACTTGGCAAAGGATGTCATTGCTGTACTCACCAGTGTGATGATATCCAAGTTCCGCATTACTGCAAATCAAGGCACAAACACAGGTTATGTACCATGTGGTGAGGGATTCCTGAGGACCCTATAATAAACACTATGAAAAACAATCAGTCATTTGAAACATCTAACCATAATGTGCAATTCATTTCTTAGGCATTCAAAATGATAATTCTCAATTGTCAATTATTACATTGAAGCAGTAAAGTGACTCATTAATTTTTGGATAACTGAGCAGGGCTGTCATGAACACCACTCCCACACCAGCACCTCAATTAAAGACCAGAGTTGTGGATGTGGGCTTTTTTTTTCTGTGTGACACATACACATAGGCACTCACAACTCTCTTTTGTGGCTAATTTACAGTCAAGAGTCAGGGGAAATGATTCTGCTGCTGCCAAAGAGTGGTTACAGGCCCCAACCCTTCCATCCAGACAGGAAGGTAAAGAGCTGTTACAAAAAAAAAAAAAAATCCTGGACCTGCTAAAACTCTCTTCAACACTCTCAATCTCACAGAGAGAGGAAGTGAGGAGAAACGTCTCTCTCAGCCTTTCACCGATTGAGCTGTGAGATTGTAATTGCTGTCGTAATTTGTCGGGACCAAAGAGCAACACTTTCCTCCTATACCTACCTAGTTATTTGCTGATATGGACTGTTTTCATTAGTTCAGGGAAGAGTGAGACCAAGTAGCACAATGTCCTAAAATACCTCACTCTCGTATTTCCCTTGGAAATACCCAATGTGTGTGTGTGTGTTTGTGTGTGTACATGTGCAAGTGAGCCTGTGTATTTGTGTGTCCTATGTCCTGTGCACGTATGTGCCTGAGTGGTTACGCATGTGAAATCTAAATCTGTATTTGTATAACGAAAGGAGATCCTCACGAACAGCATGCTTTCTGGATATCTGTTTGTTCCTCTATTTGTTCCCGTCATAGCAAAACAACCTGTCTGAAGTGATTTAGTGGTATACTGTATACACTGTAGGCTTAACATTTAATGAGTTATGTATACCAGATCTAGTTTGTGTAACAGAGAGCAGTGGAAACGGTTTAATTACAGTATGGATAAAAACTTGAAAAGATTCTACCTGTGATAATAACATTAATTCATAATAGATGTTTGGGTTTATTTAGGTATTATTATAGTGCTACACAAACACAGGGGTCAAAGATAACCTTTCCTTTCACTGTTTTATAAAAAGTGACGGGTCAGTTGCCTCTCTGTCTACCCTGACCCCTCCTCCTTTGGTATCCTGAGCAGAGTGCTGAATCAGACCTCTCTACCTTTCCTCTAATGGTGACCCATTGACTCCTGTTGGCCTGGTGAACCTCTCTACATGCTCTATTGGTGACCTTTGGTTTCATTTAGGTTGATGTATCGCATATCACACCAATATGTACACATTGTGCTGATGCCTTCAGCAAAAGGACACTGATGTCATAGTGGACTCACAAGGATATGTTCAGTGATTACTTAGAAACCTTTTTGTCATTACACAGCTAAAGCAGAGTATCTCTCCACTATGTTCTCTCTAGGAATTGCACGTTTGTGGTTTGATGAGTTAGTGAGAGTGAAAACCACGCAGAAAATGTTTAACTTGGATCGTATCTGTCTCATTCCTTCTCACTAACAGTGGTGACACAAAACAGCTGCTACCCAAACTGAAATCAGAAGGTTCAACTGTTTAGGCAGACTATAAAGGCATGGTGCTTGTAGCTCGCTGAAGGTCGCCATTAATTCACATTTTTGGCCACCACTGTTGGTTTTCCAATCAGCAGGTGACAGTGGGGGTGAGATTACCTTTGATTTATAGCCTA
Source organism: Lates japonicus (assembly GCA_033238685.1). Classification (NCBI taxonomy): domain Eukaryota; kingdom Metazoa; phylum Chordata; class Actinopteri; family Centropomidae; genus Lates; species Lates japonicus. The sequence goes on along the minus strand of BRZM01000012.1, from coordinate 3,346,238 downwards.
GCCTGTCCCTCTTGCTTGCTCCAATAAAGCACAGACACCACCACTACCTTAACAATCATTCACAATCCATGATATAAGCTACCTTTTTCAACAAAATACACTCTATTGTGAAACTTAAGATTAAAAAAAATCAGGACACCTAACTTTCTCTGGTTTCCAGCCATTCAAATAGCTTCTTTGTGGTTTGGATTTTGCAATAGCTACATAGATTCCCAGATTCTCCATTTGCAAACCAAACATGTGTCCCATTTCATTCAGTCTTGATATAGTGTAACAATTCTACAACAAATTTTGAATCAAGAATAGGCTTTGGTTTTACAAAGTTGATGCAAAAATCCTTGCGCGTAGATTGTGTCTAGTGGTTAAGTAGACAAACAGTTCAGTTTTTCTAGACTCATTTAAATGGAACGGGAAAGAGATGATGTACTACCCCACCTCTTAAAAAGTGTTAACACGGAACGATCTTTCTTTTATTCAAGTATCTTAAAAAACACACTATTTATCACGTCTATCTGCTTTGTAGATATGCTGATTATACTAAATGGATTATACTAAATGGATGCCGTCACTGCCATTAACAATTATCATTGTACCAAAACACAGAAATGCATGTTACTTGCCCTTCATCTAATTACATTGTCAGTACACTATGGGAATTAAGCGCAAAATAAACTGAAACTTGTCAGAATATCACATTCAGGAACAACAGCCACACGATGGAATGTTTGGTATGTATCCTTTCATACACAAACAACAACAGAGGTGAAACCAGCGTTTTAATATGATCTCTTTAGATAACAGAGATAATATAGATAGACTAGAATACCAGGATATGTTTTCGTTTATTAGGATAATCTTGTTTTAAATGTCTATTAAAGCAACAATAAACAAACTGTGTTGTATTTTTGGGAACGTTGTTAAAAGGATACCCCTACTCCAAAAGACCGAATGGTTTCTCCCACCGTAGCAGCGTCTGCCCTGCGCAGCGCCGACTGCAAATCAATGAAGCCAGTCAAGGCAGCGGGGCTGGGCGGTCGAAGTTGGGACAATTTACGGAGGTTTCTGTTGCTGGATAGTCGACGACATAAGGATATGTACACAACTAATGTGTAAAGAAACCGATTTTTGTGTCCTTTAGCGGAGTAAGGATGATATATATGTCCACCAATTTTCTACTTATACGAGGAGTTTGATGTATTTCGCTAGAAATTTGTAGCTCAACAAAAAATACCCTTCCTTTCCGAACTGAGGATGATTTTTGCTAATACTGGAAATCCATTAAGGACTTCGTATCGCAAACAGGTAAAGATGCTAATATTTAACAAAGACCAGCCTTAAGACATTATGTCCACAAAACTGACTCCACTGAAGTAGCAAAAAAGGTCTGTTTGACAGCAGCTCACTGCCCAAATAAACTTAATGTATAACCGACGCTCTAACAGAAAGAAAACTTACTTTGTTTGACTTACATTATTTTAAATGACAGTGTTGTGTTCCTGTGTTTGGTGTAAGATCCAGATAGGCCATTATGCATAATGAGAATACCTGCTGCTCGGGCTGTGGTCCAGGTCTGATAGTGCTGGAGAGATACAGGCCGATGTCTTGGCTTGATGCTTTACTAATGTTATGGCTGTTCTTCCCAAACAGTAGAACAGAAGGCTAACCCTTTCCTAAAACAACTCCCATTTAATATTTATTATATGTATTAATACGATTTTAAAGGTATAAAGCACACAGGAGCTAGCTGTTACCACCACTTAAGAGAAACTCAGCCAAACAGAAGCAATTTCCTTAGTATATATTCGTGCTTGGTTTGGACCACTGGACATTTTGTTTGGCTTTAATTCAGTCAAACTTACCTTAAGACCATAGTTAACCTTAAATATTTGAAGTAAACACTGTACAAAATGTGATTCATACACTATATTTGCTTGCACTATAGGTTTCTATGTATTGTACAGAATTATACAATATGGGTGACTAATTGCCCATTGATGCATTTACTTTGTCCCATTTACATACAGATTATTTAAACTCCCTTTAGCTAAAAGATTTTAATAATCATATTTACTTTGTCATGCTTACGCTGTTATCCTGTGTGGCTAGAGCTCCATGGGCGAGGCCTGTTACTGGAAGCCTTGTGTATTTCCAGTTCGGATATGACGGGCTCTGCTGGTCTGGAGCCGGCTGATAAGATGCTGTCCTCTCCCCATCACAGTCTGTCACAGTCCTGCATCTAAGTAGTCGGGCAGATGAATGAAAATTTACTTTCAGTCCCACAGAAAAAGGAAAGTTGCAGTTATGGAGCTTGGGGCTCTGTTGCAGGCATTTTCTTTGAAGACTGTCTTGTCTCATGCATTTGTACATATGTTACAAACTATTACTGGAATGTCTGTAATGCAAGTTTGCCTTTCTTCCAGTAACAGTCATTATTTGGCATGTTATTAAATGTATTTTCAGCGCACAAGTGATTTTGGGACTGTGATGACAGTGACGGTCAACAGTTTAAAGTTAAATACAATTGAAACATAGTGTTATTTTAATATCTAAAGACCTATATTTATATCCATTGATTTTCCAGATTTGGTTTGTGTTTGTTTTTCTCACCTCTTGCCTTACAGTTCCACTTATTGCTGTTATTGTTCTAGTCACTAACATTAAGAAACCTATATGAAAAGTGCTTTTTTTAAAAATCTTACTAGCATCTACCTCAAATTTATGCCTGAAACTTAAACACCAAAGAAACCTCAAACAAACACTGCTCTTTTGAGATGCTGCAACCATAACCAGCAAGATTATTTTGAAATTAAAATATTTCACATTTAGTGTTGTCTCTTTGGAGCTGGACCGTACATTTCAGTTGTATGAAATCTCCCCAGGGAATACTTTTAACTTTGTGACACAGTCCATGCTATAGAGAGCAATTAATTGGTGGGAAGGGTGGATTAAATGAGGACTTTGCCAACAATGGGTTGGAAAACAAGAATGTTAGGCAGTCAACCCGCCGGTCACAAGAGAAGATCCTTGAGACAGAGGTCCAGACTTGGGTTGCTCAATCCTGTCACCACTTCATGCTTGGGATTCCATCATCTTCCTCTCAGCTTGTGATTCCTCAGAGAGGGGGTGGAGGGGGATAATCAGTGTCAGATAGTAAAGGAGAGGACAAATCCCTGAAGGGAAAAGCTCTGTCCAACCAGGACATCTGTGTCTTGTATACATAAAGCACAAAGTTGCACAATCGCAGAAGGATTTTTGCTTTTTTCCGTTGTCCTCTGCTTCTATTATAAGCAATGTGCAGACTTGAACGATGAAAAAGGACAATGAACCAAAGCTGAATAGCACATGAAAACTGCAGTGCAAGTTGTTTGACTGTGTTTTATATAATCTCACAAAAATAGTCATTTCTAAATGGTTGGTTGTTTTGTTTTTTTTGTCATATTTAGAGTCACTCAAACCATTCTGATGGTCAAAGCTATTAAGGAGCGTGAAGGTCAAGATAGCTGGAACTACTCCAGATATGATTGTTAATGTTGACCTGCAAACAGCTTATTCGACACCCTGCAGCAGTGTGACACTGATGTCAGAGCTACAAGCCCCTGTGGACTCTCATTGTGCTGACTGTGAAGGTGTGGTGGAGATTGCTCTGCAGATAAGGATCATTGCTCTGTAAAACAGCAAACCTTCCACTGGGAAGAAACCTACAATGATGGACAGAATTTACCCCCCACCCCCATATTTGACTATATATATATAAGGGGAATTTTTTGAGGGCATACAGTGAGCCTTTCTTGGACTTAAGTTTCATGCTGAGATGTCATACAAAAGGGAGATCATCATATTCTGGTACAGCACACTCAAATATTGATAGTAACATCTTTCAGCAAATCAAAAACATACTGAAACCACACTGTACAAATATGGATATGTAAAATTCATGTCGTGAAAAACACACCGTGCACTTCCTGCCTAGCACCAAACAGCGGACAGACTGGCTAGCTAGTGAACATAGTAGAGTATTTTGCAGCTAAAGCACTAGATATTTCACACAGGTGTTGGCTCAAGGCAAAACAGAGCTAAAAGAAGAGTGAATATTGGATTTGAGCAAGACTCCAAATGAGTGTTAATGTTGCTCCACATTTGTTGGATGTGTAAATAAGCAACTGTTAGCTAACAACTTTGTCATATCAACTATATAAGGTGGTAAGATGTCAACATTGTGTTTAAAACTTTTTGCTGGGGGCCATTAAATCATTGCAGGTATTGCAGGTTTAAAAACCCCACACTTTAATTTGCTGCAGTGGTATACAGGTGTACTCCAAGGTTGTACCAGTACACTGTGACATCAGAAGCACAATGCTGACCACACCCAACCACACCTATCAATGACACTGGGTGTGTTTAGTGGTGAAACAAACTTGAAACGTAAAACAGCTGTGTTTCACTTTCTGATTTCTCTTAATGCATTCACAATTCACAATTCAGTTAAATCTTGTAATATTTCTTGTAATATTAAAATGTTTTTAAAAAATGAACTTGAGCCATCTCAATATCTGGCTATGGTACATTTAGCACAATATGATTATATGCAGGCACGACATGCAATATTGTTTATTTCCCAGCCAGCCTGACCTTTAATTCAACCTTGCTTTTCTGTGTTTTCCTGCCTGTTCCAGCCACCTGTTGCCCCATCATCACACCCCATGGCTCCACCCAGCCCAAGCACCAACAGCAGCACCAACAACAGCAGCAGCAGTAGCACTGCCGGCTGGGACCAGCTCAGCAAAACAAACCTCTACATCCGAGGCCTGTCCCCTTCAACCACAGACCATGACCTGGTCAAGCTCTGTCAGCCGTGAGTAACACACTTCCTCTCGTCATTATCTGGTATTGATCAGCCATTGATTTTTTGGCCTGCTTGATTTTAGGGTGTCATTTTAATTTTCAGTGGAAGTCACTTATTGATTTACATTTGGTAAAATACAAATAAAGTAACATAAGATGTAAATATGCAATTTTGCTAGGTCAATTGCACACTTATTGTAGTAAAAGATCAGAAAATGTATATAGTGTTGTCTTTGGTGTAATTTATTGTTGTAGTATATGCTTTCTAGTATATCTTCCTCTCCAACAATCTGACTTTGAATGATCAATTGAGTCCTGCAGGCCTGTTTGAATGTATTCATGACAAATTGAGCAGTATAGCAATATGTTTGAGACTGTAACAAATGCAACAGTATTGCAGGCTTCATTTGAATATGACATGACAAATGATCTTAAAAACCACACAAGGACAGGGCAGAGATGATGAGCTACATGACGGCATGTGGTGCACAGCAGCAGAGGATTCATATATCGTGTGTGGATAAAGGGGAGATATTGTCAGCAGTGGTTTTATCCATAGCCCTCTTTGTGCATTGGATGCTTTATAATTGCTAAGCAGAGAGACCACCCTGATATGTCAGACTTTTCATTTGCTTTAATTTCATTTCACAGAGCTCTACAGCTTGTCATTTTAATCTGTAGGCAAACAGGACTTTCTTTTTCCTTGTGCATTCAATTATTCACAGAGTCACAGTGGATAATTCTGAGGTGTGGTAGTAACTACATGTACATGTACAAGTTAATGTACTACATTTTGATGGCACTCCAAGAGCAAGCATGCTGCAGCCACACATGATTTGAGATTAGGGTTCAGATAAAGGAAAGGTTTTAAGTTCATGCACTTTCACCCAGTTTAGCATTTAGTGTAATCCCTGGCTAAAATATCCTCCGGGTTGACTGGAGGGTGAATCATGGCTTTTATCACTGTCACAGCAGATAATATTGGTCCTTTTTTACATGGTATGTATAGATGGAATGTCTCTCCACATTACTGAATACATAAACTCTTCAGAATAGAAACTACTGTACTGTACAGCATACATGTAAGGTTGGTTTAAAAACAAAATGATTATATTGCAAATGAAACAATTATTTTATGAAGGACTTTTTAAAACATCTGTCTCAGGATTTATTCTTGCTATCCCAATTTTTTTGCTTTTGTAGATATTTTCTAGACCTCAACTATTTTCATTGTTTAGTTTTGTTACAGTCCATATACTTATAGTCTGGACTAAATAAAATATTATTATAGAACAACAAATTTAAAATGGGCCCCAGAAAACATAACTAGAGAAGTAAAATGATATATTAAGACTTTTTCTGTGTAAAAGAGAGAGAGAGAGAGAGAGAGAGCATTTAGGGTTTTTACCCATTCACCTCAATATTCTCAGTTTTTCTAACAGTTCCCGCATCAAAGCTTCTTTGAAGAAAAGACAGTAGTATCACAGTATTCTCTGATGTTACCATTAGCACTTTCCTGTGGTCTGCAAGTATACCCATACTGCTCTGTTGAAACCACGGCAATGGCATGATGCAGACCAGACTGTTAAATGTCAAAATCTCTATGCTTTGTGAGGCAGTCCTTTGCACATAAGGCACTCGCAGCACTCTGTAAGCCAAAAAAGTTGTCTCTTATGAGAACAATGTGCTTAAATATAACACAGAAACAGTAATTATATGTCATATGTACATGACTCCCCATAAAAAGATAGGAGACTGACAATCCCAACTGCCAAGAGACCCAACTTTTCCCAAAAGAGACTTTGGTGACTCTGTATGAAGTTTGATATAGTGGTTTTAGTTTGGCTGAAAAAAGGGACTGTTTAGCTTTGCACTCACATGGTGGGGATTTTCAGCACCACATGGAAACCACTTCCTGTTTCTCATATATTTTCACAGTGATGTCATAGGTTGCTCAACCCTCCTTCTCTGTGTGTTTTATAACTAGCTCTGTCTAGTATATAATCCTGCTAACAATGCCCTGCTTTTCTGCTCCTCCCCTAGGTATGGCAAAATTGTATCAACAAAGGCTATCCTGGACAAGACTACAAACAAATGTAAAGGTGTGTGACAGTGTTTTTTTCTCTCCAACAACACCCTGTTTTATTAGTCTTCTAATTAAGTATGAATAAAGAAACCTCGTGAAACACCCTGATGGATATTCAACACCTTGCTGTAAGAGAGAATATCACCTCTACACTTTCACAAATTAGGTAGACAACCAATGTGTGAATTCTGCCTAAACCTCACGTCATTTAACAGCTACGCAGTTGTCTCAGATGATCTGGTCACGTCAGGAAACAAGACAGCCAGGCTGCTTAAAGCTGACTCCCAGCTTGTGTTATTTTAAGCCTCAGCCCTTGTCTGTTGGTGTGTCACTGCTGTGGGTGGTTCCTGGGGAGAGAGCCGACTCCTCCTCTTTGTACTGAATGACAGCGCTGGTTTTGTTCCAGTTCTAGTAGACTGCCCACCTGGCTAAAGAGAGACATACTGATTCTCTCTGGTGCTGATGGGATTAAGAGAATGCTTTGTCACTCTCCTCTGGATTATACAGATGCCAGTTAATCGAAGGCTCTCAGTGAAATGGGACACCGTTAAATACCTTGTAAAGCTCTGACTGAATTTTAAATAGAGATGGCTTTAACAATAACCTTTTCTGACCTTTAGTCTCACAAAATTCTTTACTTGACTAAATCCATTGTTGTTTTTTTTTCCAATTTCACACTTTATCAAGAACACTTTGTACAACAGTGTATTAGTTCCAATGTAGGTTAAAAAATTCAAATAACAGAGCTGGGGGGTGGGGTAATATTCTAAGAAAAAACTCAGACTTTCCAATGTTACGTAGCATTGTAGCATTCCCTGTTTATCGGCAGCACCTGTGAAGCCTTGTTATTCCTTGACAAACACAGCTGTAAGAGCCCCAACATATTCACCATAATTTAGCTTGAACAGGTTAAATATAGCAGCTGCAGTACAGGTCAGGGACTATGGCTTCACCCTGTTTGTACCTCCCAGGACAAAGCGCTGACCTGAGCCATGAATGTCACACTGCTATTTGCATCCTCAGCACTTTTCTACCTCTACTTTCCACACGTACACACGTACACACACACACAACATACAACATACAACAGAATGGCTCTGCCATTATCTGTGTTGGCCATAGAATATCATCCTAATTGTGCTGCTTGTCTTCTCAGGATATGGCTTTGTGGACTTTGACAGCCCTGCTGCAGCTCAGAAAGCTGTGGCTGCTCTGAAGACTACTGGTGTCCAAGCTCAGATGGCAAAGGTGAGGATTCATTACAGTCTAATCCTGATATCACGTCCATACAAGTCGCCCATTAACATTGTTCCTCCGCCATCTGGATGGTCAGGCAGCTTAAACCTAATCCTTGTGGTGTTAAATAGGACTGGAATCCTTGACTGCTAGGTGGATGTACCCTAATACTCAGTGACTCTTAGGTTACTCAGCACCAGATTTACCGAGACAATTTTGTACAATTTCATGAGGAGATGTGGCACATGTGCACCAGTTTGTCACAGTTTGTCTCAGTTTGCATGTGAATAGTGCAAGTGTCTGCAAGGTGAGGCTCTGTCCTTTTTGCATGTGCATTTAATCAAGGACTGCACAAATAAGTGATAGTGTGTGTTAATGCAGACTGAGTATGTGTTCTTCTGGAATCACTGCAGTAAGAGCATCTGTAATAATTATTAATACAGTATCAGGTTAGAACTTGATGTTTAATTTTGGAGTCACTATGTTAGCAACTGCACTTTTCTTTCTTTTAACAAAACGTTTACAGTGTGCATTTATGTCAGTATTTTGGTGAGACATGCTTGATCAACACCATCTGAGATTAGAGTTCAAATGAAGGAAAGGTCATAAGTTCATGCTCTTTCACCCAATTGAGCAATTAGTGAAATCCCTGGCTATAATATCTTCCTGGTTGACCATAGGGTAAATTGTGGCTTATATCGCTGTCACAGTAGATTGTATTGGTCATTTTTAACATTGTATGTGTGGACAGAAGGTCTTTTTACATTATTGAGTGCACAAACTCCTAAGACTCCATTCAGAGATCAACAGGCACTCACAGCATAGACGTAGTGTGGTTTGAAACAAACTTATTATATTGCAGATTAATAAATTACTTTATGAAGAACTTTGCATCTAACCAAAAGCTAACCAGTTGTCTGGAGGATTCCATAAGTGGCCTTTTTAAGTTTGATACAGTGGTTTAGTTTGGCTTTTATTTTTTTATTTTTTTTTAAAAGGGACTGTTTAGCTTTGCACTGAAATGGTGGGGGATTTTCAGCACCACATGGAAACCACTTCCTGTTTCTCATATTTTTACGGTGATGTCATAGATTGCTGCTCAACCCTCCCTCTCTGTGTGTTTTTGCACTGGTGAGACCTTGCTATATCATCACCATTTCCACCCCCTGCACTCTGAGCAGCCAGGCTCTGCTCTGTCTCTTCCTTACTTGTTTTATTCTCTTACTACACAGTGTACATTGTCCCCTGCCAAATCTGGCCCCTTAATGTTAAAATTTGGTAATATACTGATGTGTTCATACATAATTTATAATGTTTCCCTGCACGTGTTGCATGCTTTTACGCCACTGATGGTTCCCATAGGTATTCTGTAAGCCGACAGCTCCCAGCCAGGATGACAGACAGACACAGACATGAATGAAGCCAATAGGCAGAATATATCATGTAGAGACTGGCGTCGCTGACAGGTGATGACACACCGGAGGAATTTAATAATTCCTCTGAATGTGTTTCTACAGTAAGAATAGTCATTCAGCACTCTTATATACATATATGTATGTTTAAGAGTGTATGTGTCCCTCACTGAAAGAGTATTTTACTTAAACCGCTCAAAAATGAATATTTAGCAAATATTGGAAATTGGAAAATATTTAAAGAAATACAGGCAAACACATGCCTCTTTGTCACTGGACAAGTTGAAATTGTAGTAGATTGTGAGATTAACTGTGCGCAGTGTTGTGTAGACAGTCATTCAAATTTTAACAAACTGCAGATACAGCTCTATTTGTTCACAATATCATATAAGAGATTATCAGATAAGGGGTTTTAAAGTAAGGCTGTTTTACTTTTGACATAATACCTGTCTCCGACACGAGAAAAGGAAGTAAATAATTGTGTGTTGTTATGGTAACAGGAACCAGTTGGGGGAAATTTGTTCCCATACAACACTTTGAGAACCCTTCACCTAATTTCCTGTCTGGGGATCGGTGGAGCTTCTTGACATGCCTCTGTGCACCCATTTTACTTTTTTAATTAAAAGAGAGCAGCTTTTGAGGGGCATGCCTAAGTTTAATCTTTGTATTGTGGACGGTAAATGCTATTATAAAGTGTGAGCCTTTCAGTCCAGCTTTACTCTCACTATTGCAGAAGCTCGTTTGGGCTTAATGGACTACCTGACAAAGTTTTTTTTTTTATTATCTGCCCAGGCATCCTTCAACGGTTTCTCTCATTATTATTTCAAAAGCAGGTGGTCAGATAAGGGTGTCCCTTGTTTTCAACTTATGTTATTTCTGTGAATGTTTTGTGATACTTGATGATGTGCATCCCTTTCTCTGTATACATACAAGGGAGACAGCTAATACTCATTTGTATTAAAAGTTATTCAGTTATTAATGTAAGCAAAATTGAAATATCATGGAATTCTGTAAGATAGCTTTATCTAGCTGTGTGGATTAAATGTATAGAGAAACAATATTATTTTGTGTTGTTTATTGTGACCAGAAAGTCACAGTTTAATTCCTAGATCCGCAAGACAAATCTGGGTGTGGTAAGTGAAAGAGCAGCAAATGCCCATTCTTCATCCCAACATTGCAGTGCTCTTGAGCAACACACTTAATGTCCCTACTTCTTCAGTAGAGCTGCTTAGTGGTCAGCAGATAAGACTGATGCTGTACTGGGCATCTACCAGGTGTGAATGTGGAACAGACTGTTCCCTATGAAAACAGTATTACGTGGTATTTTGCAGTAGATCACATTATTTCTTACAGTATCTCATACTCCTTGCCTCTGTAGCAAGGAAGGGGGAACACCCTTTCTTCAGCTGTAACCTCTCTTCTCTTTGAGACTGACAGATGGACAGTAACGTATTTGATGTACAGACAGATGTCTCTTCACATCTCACTTCTTTCTTTCAAAACCATCTTAAGTGATAGTACAGTCAGTCTTACTACACAGGAGCTATTATGGTTGACTTACTGCATCAATAAAATATGTAGTCATTCTTACCTTACCCTCAAACCCTCTTTAAATAAGTCACAAGTAAGACTGCCAGACTTGAAACTATGTGACAGTAAAGACTAGGTCAAAATGAATTTTGCATAAAGTGATGGGTGAGTAGGGATGACAACAGAAAAGAAATCAGTTTCCGGTTATTAACAATTTATCAGTTGCCTCACTGGGGGGGTCATTTAGGTGACACTTAGCAAGATAACTGCTCAGCTCTGCCACCAAATACCTAAAAGGTGAAGAAAGAAAGAAGAAGCTTTTGGGTACATATTATGCAGGTGCACAAGCATTCAGTATTACTGAAGGTCTCCTGCTCCCTTTTGAGTTATTAGAGCTACATAAAGCTGAGGTGCTGAAACACACCCCTGCACCCCTCGCTCCATCCTCTCCTCTGTCCCTTTTCGTGGCCTACTCAGTGTCATAATTGTGAGATGTTGATTTTATCTGTCAGTATATTACTTTTAGAAAAGCAGTCTGTCCCTATAGCTGACTCTGAATGCAACACAACACTGGTGAATAGTAATGGTGGGAGGCTGCTCCCCAGGGACATGTAGTCGTGTCTTTTGTTTCTGCTGATGCTATTAAAATACAGCAAGAAATCAGCTGATGTGAGCCTTAAGCCACCGTGGGCTGGATGCAAATCCCTAATTATCACTGTACACTCTTTATTACTTAAAACCCCCAACAGAGACAGACAGGAAGAAGCAGAGATATGATAACCCCATTACTATGGTCTATATTAAAATCTATTGAATGCTTAGCTATTTCCAGGGATAAATTATATGGAACTGTGATGAAGCTTATCATTCCCTCTTCTCTTCCTCCTCCTTTTTTACATTACAATATTACTGAAGAAACATCTGTGTGTTTATCGCTGTGTTTCAAGCATTTCTCAGAGTGTTATCACTTTATCTCTGACTGCTTCTCTCTCATTTTTTTGACCATACAGCAACAAGAACAAGACCCCACAAACTTGTACATCTCCAACTTGCCTTTGTCTATGGACGAGCAAGAGCTAGAGAATATGTTGAAACACTTCGGCCAGGTCATATCCACACGCATCCTGAGAGACTCCAGTGGAGCCAGCAGAGGAGTGGGCTTTGCCAGGTCAGTTACTTGTGTAGTTTATTGTCAATGACTCATGCAGCTGAAACAATATTGAGAGATTTTTACTGGTACTGCTGGTACTACATACATTTTAAGATCAGTAAATCTAAACTTCAAATATGACTCACTGTTATGACTAAACTAAATACATGGTATCTGAGATAACTGACAGCCTCTTCCGGCCTCTAAAGGTTTACATGGTTTTGCCAACAGATCAGATTTAGCAGGAAATTTGTTGGATGGCGTCATGGCCAAAATATACCCTTTTACTGCAGGAAATGGGCAGAGGCCACTGTATGACCGGTGAAATGAAAAGTCAATGGTCATACAGTGAAATTACATTTCACAGACAGAAAGGGAAACAAGTGGTAATATTCGTTTGGTAACATTAGCCAACAAAGTTTATGGGAAATTACTTTTGAGAGACAATAGTGCTAACAAATACCATGGGATTTAAATCAAGGCCACTATTCTAAACCAATTACCAATGATAAAGTGACATAAAAAAATATATATACACACACACACACACACACACACATATATATATATAAAAACATGCTTTTTTTGTTTTTGTTTTTTTTTTGTTTCTGTGAATAGCTAAAAAGGCAGAGAGAACAGTTCATGTTTGGACAAATGGAAACTCCTTTAAAAAATAGTTTCACAATGACTGGATGGCTTAATTATAGTGATAATGCTGGCTTCCGCCAGTCATACTTGCATAACCAGATGCTTAACAGAAATACCTGTCAGCCAAGGCCAGGGTCATGACTGACAAAACTAAAATATCATAATGCATCATAGAAATGTTTGTGTGTGTGGGTGTGCACTAATGGGTTTGTGTTGTAAAAAAAATGGTGAGGACTATACAAGTTGACTTTAGAACATATGTACACTTTGGGCTTGCAGATAAAAATCTTTTATTTTGAACCACCTTTTCCACCCACCCAAAAAGTAAGCAGATCTTGGAAAACACCTTCATTACAGCAGCTGTTGCTGATGTTATGCTGATGTTGTTGTGCTCTGTTTGTCTTTTATAATGTCAGGATGGAGTCAACTGAAAAATGTGATGCAGTCATTTCTCACTTCAATGGAAAGTTTATTAAGACACCTGCAGGTGTTCCAGGTAAGACAAACTACTGTAAATAATTATCATATATTTGCAGATATACACTGCAGAAATGTATTGGAAAATTATTTAACTACCATGTCATTAAAAGAATATGTGAAAGACAATAGCAGGATATGTCTTATAATGACTGTAATGTGCACAGTCTGAATGGGTAGAGGTGTATACACAGGATGAAGTAAGCCAACCAACTGATTCATGCCTCTAATAGAAGTCAGTGAGTCTGCTGGTAAAGAGCACACATACACTCAGACCTAAGTGGCAGAGCACGGACAAAGAAAATGAGGGAGAGAGACGGCTCCTCTGTGTGGCCTCCACTCCCTCTCTAAGCTTTTTAATTGGATTATTAGCCTGAAATAGTCTCTGCTGGCCTTGCCTCCTTTAGGAAGGGGAGGGGATTACAGCTCCACAGCTGCCAAATAAGATGTCTGTGTTCCCAGGCTGGCTAGTAAATGTGCACTCCCAGGCTACAGGGAGTGAATGACTGTGTAGTGAGCAATGACAGATAGCATTGTCTGTGCAAATGTCTTTGTTTAAGACGAGCCTCTCACTGTTTCTCATTCTTTAGCGCCCTCTGAACCATTGCTGTGCAAGTTTGCTGATGGAGGGCAGAAAAAAAGACAAAGTCAGAATAAATTTGCCCAGAATGGTCGGGGTTGGGCGAGGGATGGCGACTCAAGACTGGTAAGTGGTGCCCAGGATGGGAGAGAGGTCTGGGTGGCTGATGGGAATTAATGAATGTTATACAACCTGATAAAAAAGAACTTTTGAGTGACTTTATTGGTGTTTAAATCTGTCGAAGAGTCATCTAAAGGAATAAATTATATCTACAGTATCATATCTGTCACTCTGGAGAGCTTTTTATTTTATTGCGTTGTAATTCTGGCTATGCTCACTGTTCACTGTAAAGTCCTGTGTAGACAAGGGCGCCCTCCCTCAGGTTTTAATGGAATAGATACACAATAGACTGTATTGTGTTAAAAAAAAAAAAAAAAAAAACCTGTGCTGTCCTTTATCCCTAGGCTGGAATGACACTCACATATGACCCAAGTGCAGCTGCTATGCAAAATGGGTAAGCTACAACAACAGATTAGATTGCAATGTCATGGCCGATATGTCTTGCCGTACCTAATTTACTTTGTTATTTAACTGAGAGACACTTTACTCTGTGTCCACAGATTTTTCCCACCGGCATACAGTATTTCAAACAGGATGATTGCTCAAACGTCCATGTCCCCTTACATGTCTCCAGTTTCAACATACCAGGTCTGAATGCTTCTCTTCAATGTTGATATGTACTGTAACTCTTGGGGGGGGGGGGGGGGGTCATTTTGCAGTTTTATATGTAGCAACTTAGCATTTACATTTGTAAACCATGTGTCATCAGGATTCACAAACATGTCTTTTGGGGTTTTGGAAGTGTAGGTTAAATGTGACAAAGGGCACTGTGGCCTTTCATGCTTGATGCCGTGCCAGTCACAGTAGCATGTGATCTCTGGAAATAGCAGCTGCCCAGTGCCAGTGTGTTTACAGAGTGTGTTTGTGTAATGTTTCAGGTGCAGAACCCATCCTGGGTGCCTCATCAACAGTACATCATGCAGCACCCAGTAAGAGCAAAATCGCTTCATCCTTCTCCTCATCATCACTGTGTTCATCTTTCCCTTTTCTCCTTTTTCTCCTAGTTCATAAAAAAAACATTTCTCTCTGTGGTTGTTACAGAATTGAAAGATTTTTCTGTAAACAAACAGACACAATATGGAAGAGTAGTGGTTACACATAAGGTGCCACTGATCCTTGAGGCTTTACTGTGCTAAAGTGTTTGTATAGGAATATAAAAATGACTGCTTTAGAGAAGCTATATAAAGATGTGTATTTGATGACAGATGCTGAATATTTTCTAACAGATGGGTTTGAACTGAGAGAGAAGAGTCATTTTCTGCTTTGAAAACTAGCCAACATAGACGAGAAAACACTGTTAGATGCATTAGGCCAGTCAAGATGCTTATGGACAACTTGTTCAACTTGTGACTACTCACCTTCTGCTGTGGGCGTGTGATGAGAAGGCTGAGATTATTCTGTTTCTCCTTGCCTGAAATTAAGACATAACTCTTATGGCATTCAATAATCTTTATTCACTCAGATTTTTGCTAAATATTCCAGTTTTAAATAAAGACCTTCCACCAGCTGCATATTAGTCTCTCACCTGCATGCATTTTCACTTCCAGGGTACAGTGATATCGCCCTCTATGGACCCATCTATGTCACTGCAGCCCACCTCCATGATGGCCCCCCTCACACAGCAGATGAGTCACCTCTCTTTGGGCAGTGCAGGATCGGTGAGACAGTGCTGCATGGAATCAGAAAAGACTTCACACATCATACTTATTTGAGAATAAATGTGCAACATCAAAATGTAAAACACAGAGTGAGTATGATCGCTATACAACTATTTTGCTTTTCTTCATTGTGCAGTTTATTGCCGCCAACACAGCTATGCAAGGAGCATATATCCCACAGTACGCACACATGCAGACTACTGTTCCTTTGGAGGTATGTTTTAACATCAGTGCTGCCTTATATGTTTAAAACATTACTTTCATTTCTACAACAGCTCACTGTTAGCGAAATGGCAATGGCAGAGGCTTAGGTTTATCTCACTGTCTCTTCCAGGAAAATGGTGCACAGTCACAAGTGGACTCATCCAGAAATCATTCCCCATATTCATACCAACAAACCAAGTAGTGCTGGGGTGCCATTTGGACAACAGCTGAAACAATCATGTCTACAAATGCAATGAACGCTAAGGATCTTTTCACTGTTTTGCACAGGTTCTGCAAATGTTTAAGTGAGACTATTTTTGGAGAGAATATCTAAGTTGATCAAATGATTCAAATTATATTAAAAAAAAGTTTTGAAAAAGTTTTATTTTCATACTAAAACGTTTATTTTTTACCAAGGATTGCTGCAGGATACAAGAAAGAGTCATGTGACTAATTGTTCCAAGTGCATGATAGCCAGTATGTCTTTTGTTAATATTTCCAGGGTTTTTTTTTTCCTGAAGATTTGTTTCAGCCAGACATTTTGAAAATCATGTTTTTGTGCTTGCTGTGTGAGTGTTGCTATGGTGAAGTAGTAGTTGTTGTGTTCTTGTAAAGTGATTTTTCCTAGTACTTTAGATTGATCTTGCTGTCTGATTAAAATTTGCCTTAATAGTTTTGATATAGTAGTTGTACAGAACACCACAGAGAGCGGCAATAAGCAAAAGCTGTTACAGCCAAATCAGCCACACAGGACTTTTTAAAGAAAAATGAATAAAACCTGTGTTTTTGTCCCCCCCCCCCAGAACTGCTAGAAAAGTAGTAGTAAGCAATTTTAGAGGAAAATGTTTTTTAGTAAGACAGCCCTACATGTTTCTGGATGTTGGAATGATGAAGTTCTATTGGAAGATCACCTTTTAAATTTTGCCTTTTTAAATAGTTGGTATCGAAGAGTAGCATAAAGTGATCTTTGGGGGTGTGTGGGGTGAGGGTGGGGGTGGAGGGAGGGGAGGGGTGGCCTAATATATTTTATTTGTTGGTCGTACTTTTGTCTTTTTGGGTGATGTTAATTGATATTTTGATGGGGTGTGTCTTTTTCACTTTTATTTGAACAAAGGAACAGGAAAACATGGACTCATGATTGTGCTAAAAAACAACAACAAAAAAAAACTCAAAGCCTTGTAATAGAACTGAGTTGGGGGGTTGAATGAGATGAATATGTGTATTTTATGGCACCTCGCTCTTTGATAGGAAACAAACAAACTTGGCACTTTCAATTGTAGTTTACTTCACCAAAGATTGTGAGCTAGTACACTGAGGAAATAGCATCATTTATCTCTTTAACCAGGACATAAGTGACTCTACAAACTAGATTGCAGTTTGGACAGTGTGCCTTTTTTGTACATTTACATTCAGTTTTCACAGGTATTAGTACAGTGCGGACACACACAAGCATGAAGGAAGGCCTGGATCCAACAAGTGCCGCAGATGAATTTCATTCTTACAGAAAATGCAACATTACAGTAAAAAAGTTCAAAAGTTCAAAAGAAAATAATTGAAACAATGAAAGGACATAGCATTCTGGTATTACATAGCACTAAAAAATAAGTTTGATTATTTTTTTTCATCATAGTAGATTCAAGTAGACTTTTTGACTAAGGTGTCCTCCAATAAACCTGTGATTCGACCTGGTGGTCAGTCTGACCAATTATCTACCTCAGAGTTTACTTTCTCCTCTGTATTCGGTCGGGTTAGCAGGTCCAGCCCGCCCTTCCAGACCAAATGCCACGCTCAGGAGCTGGCCACATACAGCTGTTTCCTTTCAGGTTGTTTTGAATACTTCTTGATTTTCATCAGACCTATTTTTTTATGATGTATTATTGTAATCATTGTTCATGCATTCAGTAGTATAGTTTCAAAAGAACTGCTGCTTTTACGACAATAGATTCCAGAGGCTGATCTAAGATCTTTAAGACCAACAATAACAACAAACCATTGTGGTGTTCACTGGATCTGCGCTCCTTTAAACAAACATGTTTGTTGCTTTGTCTTGGGTCTAGACAAACTCGCAGCAGCATTTCCTCTGTAGTTAAATAGGGTGTGCAACAAATGCAGGGCCGCTGTACTTGAGATTTCTGTGTAATGCCTAAGACTGAGAAGTTATACTGTCTTGTGAAGTTTATGCTGCTAATGGTGTCTGAACCAAGTGCCATAGTATCTGGATCAAGAGTTGCAGAGGTGCATCAAAGAAAATAAGTAACCATCATGTTGAACAGTCATTAAGTTATATAAAAAGTTCTAATTTATGATTTTTGTTTTGTACAGACAGCTTGAGGAAAGAAAGAGATTTTCATAGTGCTAGATAAAATTTTATTGTTTTTTTTTTTTCCTTTTCTTTTTTCTTGTGCCACACAAATGCTAGTGGTAACTTGTATGTACAGTTTAGGGAATCTTTCCTATGTATTTTTGTTTTGTAGTGTTTGTTAAAGCCAAAGACTTTTTCAGTAGCTTGCTGCCTAAGGTTTATTCTGTTCATTTCTTTGACATTTTTTTTGAATAAAAATGTTTTAAAAATGTAAAAGATTTTCTGTTTAAGTCTAGTGTTTATTTGCAAGAAGAGCTGCTGTTCTTTTTCATGAATAAACCTGTTCTCCCTTTTTGAGTGGGTATAGCCATTTGGTAACCATTGCATTGTTTAATGATGAAATTACCAGTTAACATACCAGCTTATCAGTAAAATGCTTTTTTTAAGTAGCTGAACAGTAAATGTGAATGTGTCATTGTTACGGGAGCTTGGCTGCAGCGTCAGAGGGCAGAAATCCAAGCACTGTCTCTCACTTTGTCTCTCACTCTCTTTATGTTTAATAAGGAATCTGGCTTTATCAGTTTGGAAAATACGAATGCGTTAATGAATCACCTTTCTTGAGGCAGCTTGAAAATAATGTCTTGCTCAATTTATGAAGATTGCCAAACAGATTTATAAAAATAAGTGTTTTTTATGTAGATCTTGATCTGTGTCACTGCGAGGAGAGCCATTGCTTTAAACATAGCTATTTTATAGTTATTTTAAAACATAAGTTGGAATGAAGACACCTGGAACAGTTAACCATCAACTGAGCTGATGAGATGCATGAATGTAAGAAAAGAAGGAATGACATCTGTTCAGCACCCTAATCAAAGGAACAGCTGACAAGGTCTCTGCTCTGTTTCCCCAGATACCAGAACCCATTAATGTGACAGTGACCATACCCACACATATATAGTGCACATTCATTTGTCAGTCCTTCAGAAGTCCACTTAGTTAATTAATTAGACATTATTTTCTCTTGCAGCTGCCATCTTGCCATGGAATGAATTTGCGGATGTATATACTGGATGATGCTTTCCTCTAAATGTGGTGTCTCGTCACTGTACATCATCAAAAATATGACAAAATATTCTGCTTACACCAAACCTACTCCACACTTACTATTAGACAGTTTCAGTCCCTCACAATTTAACACATCTATTTGTATTATAACTTATAGTAAGTACACTTAAGCGGAGCTTTGTCTCAAGAGTCATAAAGGAAATGTTTTCTTCCACTGTATTCCTCTGAGCAAGATAGTAGAGTAGTTGCACTGTAGCTCTGTTGAGATGGACTACCAGTATTTATGAACTGCTGTGCTTTCAACCCAGAGGGTGAGGACCCGGTAAAGACTATATCAACACTGTCACATGGTATTGTTGACAACATGCATGGCCTGGACAGGGTGGGTTATGGGTATCAGGAGGTATGGCATAGGGGTGGTTGGATGGGGGTGTCTGCGAGCAGGCCTTGCTATGGCAGATGGGTCCCCCCGCGGTATCCTGCAGGGTGTTGTGCCACCCTACGGGAAGCCACCAGCTCCAGACGAGGAGCAAAACTCACACTCCAGCTGTCTGTGTATGTGCCACCTGCGCCTACATGCAATGAAGTTAACCCCCCCGCCCCTGAAACCCCCCCCCCAACCCACCCCCACCCCTTCGCCTGTGCAGGTAGGAAGCATCCTACAGCCATACTATTTTTAATATCTGCATTTACGAAGAGTGAAGTGCTTTGTCCTATAGACCGACGTCTTAATCGTCCTTACAAAACACATTGTAATCGCACAGTGTAATCGACTGCACTACCCTTGCAACAGATACGACCACTGATAAAACAACTGTGGTACATTTTGATGCCATAATGTGTGGTGGCATTGCACCGAAATGCAGCTCCACCCAGACACACATACACATGTATATATATATATGTATATGTATATGTATATATATGTATATGTATGTATGTATAGGCTATATATTATACATGCATGGAGTATATGGCTGTAAAAACAGTTTCAACATGCTGGGTAATTAAACTGAATGATTTTTGAAATGAAAATGAACTAATTAAAACGTCCTCTGCTACAGCACATCAAGAGCCTTACATCACAATGATAGGTATGAGATGGACATTTCAAAATAAAGGTAGAGGATGCAGCCTAGTGTGCAGTTTTGGCATTATCCAAACCACATTATTTAACTATTTAACCAGAGAAGCAGAAGTCTACAGTGACAACTACTGTAGCTTTCAGGGCTCGCGGAGATCACATGTGTTTTTGTGAGAGCTCATTCACTCTGACGAACACTGTGCGTACAGCGCCATCTAGAGGCTCCAGTGTGCAAATTCTGCAAAATCTTATCCATGAGGACTGTAGGTTCTGTTTCTATACTAAACAAAGGCTGAATTACCGTGGAACCTTATTCCAGCTGTTCCATAAATTTACATTAAGTGTTCACGTGCTCGTTTTCTTTGAAATAAAAATCGCAGATAATAATGATGAAATCGCTCTTGTTTCGTGGTTGGGACTGCTGAGCAAGCAGTATAATAACAATTAAAAACATGAACTTGTAAAAATCTGTGTAGATGACATCAGTACTGTGTTACAGTAACTACTGAAGTGTGTAGGCCATGTTTGTGAGCCGCTGAGCTGAGCTGTGTGTGTGTGGGTGGGATCTCGCGCACATTGCTTCTGGCACTCGAGACGAGCAACAGTACCTAAAACTTGTTTGCTTCTGCAAGATTTCCTTCGCCGTCATGGAGTCGCTGAGGACAAATCACCATTTTGGATCTTTTTTAAGCTGTGTCCTCGTTTTGTGTTTTCACCTAAACTTAGGTTTGACCGGAGGTAAGAATTTCAAACGGAGTGTTCGCGTTAAACTGAATTAAAGTGGTATATTTCGCTGGTATAGCTACATGTTGTGCACTGCAGTTGAATTTAGCATTGTGTAGGCCTGTGTTGTGTGTTCTGCTTTCTTTACAGTTATATTTGTTTCGTTTTCACTCGGCTAAAACTCGGCAGAGTTTGAAAAACGTAGCCATTTATATCTGTCACCATTCCTGTTACCAAACCAGCTTTCCTGAATGTTGACACTGCGGATTTGCGTATGGCAACGGAACTTTTGTACCAGCACACACACAGCGCACACACACTGTGCATATAACTTAAGTTAAAAGTTATGTGCTTGCCAGCGTTGCGAAACTCTTTTGTAAAAGTAAATAAAACAGATTTAAATCCGTGTTTTCCCTCTTGGCCTAAGGGCGACCGGCAATACTGTGGTTTTAATGAGTACACCAATTGGAAGAATATTAAAAGTACAGTAAGATTATATAACCACTTATAACGATGCAACAGAGGTCAGAGAGGGTGAGACATCCCAGACAGACTGGCAGCTGTAAGAGAAGTCTAACAGATGTGTGAGCCTTGAAAGCAACGTGACACAGACAGCAAAGCTCCAAAGAGGGGAAATGATCTGATCCTGAATAACAGGTGCAGCAGTTAAGAAACTTCTAAGAGGAACAGTTTAGATAATCATAAGGGCAGTTTCCAAGCACCAGTGAGGAGGAACAACAGTCACAAGTCGAAACTAACTGGTACAGAAATGTACAGTCTACTAAATGTTATAGAATGGTGTCAACAGGCCCACAGCCAAACATGATCTAAAGCTGTTGCAGCGTCTTAAAGTGGTAATTTGGCTTGTTGTTTAATTTGTTTAGTCTGTCATATTTCAAAAGGCATTTTGTTCATTTTCTTCCTCTGTAGCTCTAAATCATCCTAGTCAGATACAAACAGATAAATAGGTCAGATGCCAAGTCTTTCCATCACCATGTTTTGTCCCATGACTTTTCCTCAGACTGCCCTGCAGACGGACGGACCTGGGTGCCCTTTCAAGACAGATGTTACCATTTTGTCCACGGAGAAGAAGACAAAATCAAAAGCTATACTTTCGAGAGAGCAAAAACCCTCTGCCAAGGCTTTGGTACGCAATTTTAATTTTGTATCAAAGACAAAATGACAAATGCGCTCCATGCTTCATGTGTGTGTGATTTGTGTTGTCATAGTACACATTGCTATGCTTTTTCCCCCAGAACTTCTGTCCATACAGAGCGCTGAGGAGAATGACTTTGTCATTAAATATAGCCCAGAGGTGTGGAAAGGCAACGTCAACGTGTGGCTGGGAATGTATTATGACACAAATAGTAAGTAACGTGTGACCGGAGGACTGTGAAAACACGCTGGCTAACTTCCATTAAATAAAGTCTGATTCAATCAAAAACTGAAAAACTTAGTTACCAACTTAATTACATTTGTTTAGATGTAACTAGGTGGAGAATAAACACTGTGTCTTACATGGTTTTGTATTTATGTATTTGTATTTATTTATTATTATTTACTATTTTGTGCTAGTGCCAGCTGCTTTCAAAAGCTCAAATGACAATACTGACTTATCTATCTCTCAAAGTCTTGGTACAACTTCAGGATATCCTGTTTTTGTTCATGGGAGGCAAAGTGGAGGACGCTGAACCAACACACATTAAATCACATTTCAGTTAGCGGGGAAAAAATGCACATCACTTGATTTCTTTCAACATCATTTGCAATGTTACACAGTTCAGTGCAGTTTGTGTGAATGCTGGAGGAGGACACTAAGGCAAAGCAAAAAAGAAAGGGGTACTGTAATTTCACCTTTAAATGGCTGGCATTAACTGTGATGATGGTCAGTGTTCTCCCTGCCTGTCATGCTGGAGTAGTGATTTGGCCTATCTTGTCAGGCGAAGACATGAGGTGGTTTGGTGAGGACCCCGTGAGGTACACTAACTGGGAGGACAGCTCATCTCCATCAGACCTGGTGCCACTGGACACATGTGTGGCTCTGCACAGCAACACCGCAAAGTGGGAAAATGTTAGCTGCCTGGATGATGTGGAGAACGGAGTGATCTGTGAAACAGTTCAGAGTAAGATTTGAGTTTTTTTAATGCAACACATTAAGTCAAAATACCTCTTACACCTGTTGATTTAGTGGGTGAATTTATCTGCCATATTTAATTAAAATGACTTATCATTATGTAGCAAGAATCTGAGTCAATGTGACTTCAGAAAATATGGTAGGAATTGTTTTGCATTTGCTCACAATGTGTTTGTTTTTCTCTCTTTTTTTTTTTTTTTACTTCAGAGGCAGAGGAAGCCAAGCGGAGTAAGTGGACCTTTGAGGGTTTTTTTTCCCCCCGTTTCTTTACGTATTCTTCTGTGTTTTTATATTTACAGCATTGACCTTCCTTGCATTGTAACTTGTCCCCCTCAGAACCCAGCGCGCTGTTGTCCACCCTGGTCATTCTCAGCGTGGTGGCTATCATGGGAATCTCGGCAGTGATTTGGTTCCTGCACCAGAAGCACAATCTTGGCTCCAATATCCTCACGGCGTTCGAATACCACCCTCCGTTCCGAGTCCTGGACACGGACCAGTCCTGCCTGGTGGAGGCTGAGGAGACTGACAGCGTGCCGTAGGCGAACTTAACTCTCTCTTGCACGACAGGAAGCACCAGGCCCTTCTCACAGGGTGGGTGTTCATGCAAAGAGCAGTCCACTCTTAAAACAGTTACTGAAGCAGTTTTTGGGTTAACACGTGCCACTGTTATGACTTGGAATAATGTAGTGTGATTGTGAGAAAACTGACCAGGCTTACTCTGATACTAACCTCTTCACCGTGGCACATAAATATCTCTACTTCTGCTTTTCTGTCATCTGCACTAACAAAGACTTGCTAGAATCATCTGTAATTTTCTCAGATTGGTGCATTTTCATCAGCAACTGTATCCTGGTGTACATATCACCAGTCACTGGATGTTACATCGGGTTAATATCATGCACTACATATTGCTTGGATAATTTTTTGGGATCTGTATGTTTTTTTTCTCTCATATGGAAAGGAACTTACTATTGCTTATTATAAGAGGGACAGATTAATCTAAGAGCACAGTGTCCATACTTTCTGTAAGCTGAAATGTTCTGTTAGGGGGTACCCCAGCTGTATAGTACTGCATTCCCATAAAGTTGGGAGATTAAAAAAAACAAACGAATCAATGCAGCAGAGGCTGAGATATCCTGACTCATATTCCTCAAAATGGATCAAGCCTCTAAAAATGCTGGATTCTACTGTCCGTTATCACTGCATGTTTTTCTTAGACCCTCCCTGCCTAGAGAGGGTTTATAATGCATGGCTCTCTTGTCATAAATTTGTTGTTTTCAAGCCCAAGCTGAGATAACCTGAGCAACGGAAAGCATGATTTTAAAAGCTCAGTAGTCCTCCCTATGATGAGTCAAGTGTAAAATCGTTGGATTGTCTCTTCATGTAGTATTCATAGAAACAGGAATCCTCAATCACAAGCTATCAAGGGCACGTGTAAATAGCTTGATATGAATGAGAGCCCAGTGAGAAGTGTGAGCACTTGCCTGATTTCTTTATGTATGTAAATGTAGCCAATGAAATGGAGTTCCACAGTCCATAAAGAAGATTTTTCCCCCCCAGGTATCCTATTGAAATGGAAAACCATGCTAAATGAATACTGCCGCAGACACACCTTGACCAGTTTCCCTTCATATTGTCAAGAGGGCTTTGTGGGCTGAATGCTTTTTACCAACTGTTTTTTTTCATCCTGCCTTCCCTCTATTGTGACGAAATGTAAGACTAACAAAAATATAACCAGTGAATCTGAAACTGTCATTCCAGAGTATTTTCTAGGCGGCTATCATGATAATAATCTACATTCGCAGTTCACGTGTCATTTTTGTCTTGTTTAAGTGGTGAAAAGATACAGTATGTTTTGTAAATTTTTTTTTTTTTTTTTTTTTTTTTGCTGCCCTGTGAAATTCAATCTTGGCATTGTTATTGATCTATTTTTAAGAGAGTGGTCATGATTTTGATGTTTGAAACGATAAATCGTCCTGCGACATTAAAGACAATCAAGATTCAGCTATATGATGGGTATACTGCAGAATGATGGCAAATGCCCCTCTTAATACTATAACGTTTTCAACAGCATAAACGCTTTTGTGCAATATCTGAAATTAATTTGGCATTGTCTGAGCCCTTGTGTGTTTTTCATAATAAAAGTATGTTTGACTATACGTAAGAAAGGCTTGCTTTTGCTTTTATTGAATCGATCTGACTCAGAAAGTTCTATCAAGCAGTAACTGGAAGTATTTCTAGTGGTATGCAGCCAGTAATATGTCACTTTCCAGCCGTGGGGTTGTCCAGTAGTGTCAAAAATCTGCAAGATTAGAAAAAGGGCTGACTACACTCCATTCTGTTCTGATCTATATAGAACATTCCTGCTAAATATATGTGTCAATGCATAATTGAGGAGAAAAAGATGAATTAGGACACCAAAATTGGGGATAGAGTCTAATTAGTTCTGAAAGGACATCTATATCACTGTCATCTGAAAAGTGTCCAGCAGCCCTGTTGACATCTCAGCATGGGCCGAGATAAAACAGAACTGAGAGAAGTCAGCAGGAAATCCTTTTTTTCCCCTTCCCATTCATGCACATCTAATTTTAGACTTCCAAGAAGTCTGTCATCCAGCAAATTCTCCTTAAATCTTTGAATTTTCTCTCTCTGTAGTTCCTTCTCTGAATGTTTTTAACATCTAGAAATGACTTATTAAGGGCATTTACAGGCCCACATTTAGAGATGTGGCACCTCAATAGAGAACCACAACAACAACATTTTCCCCCCAGAACCTTCCAGATAATTTCTAGATTTGGCCACCAGGTGGGACAGTGATTCACATTATGTCAAGTTTCTCTCTCTTCCTGACAATGCAGAGAAGACATCACTTCTTCAAATTAATGAGGTCGGAAAACATGGAAGACAATCGCTTTGAATACAAAGTAAATACAGAATAGGAGAGCATGCAGAATCTGATGCTATGTCATAAAAAGATTATCTTCTCTCTAAGCAAAGGTGAAAGTCCTCTCAGTGTCATGTAGTCTCACTGTATTAGCCAATAATTAACAAGTGATGCAAGATGAGTCTCCAGACAAACAAAATGGGGCTGTCTGTAAGGCTTTTGATTCTGTTACACATTTTACTGTGTATCAGCAATGTAAACTCTAGAGTAAAAGTGACACCTTTAAATTTCTACCATCAAAAAATACAGATTAGTCCTTTAAAGGTGGCCTACTTGGGAAGATTTTAGCAGACATTTATTTTTCAAATTCAAATATACCAGTTTTCCAAAGACCAAAGTACTTCACTCTTATGAATGTGCAACTAAGTGTGATTTATTAAGAGATATAATAGGTGAATGTTCTGGGAAAAAAAAGCCTTTTAATGGAACCCACAATGATGCATTTAGAAAGGTTGGAGCAAAACCTGTTTGTTTTTTTCAGTGATTTGAATAAAATAATGCAAAAATGAATGCTGAAGTGAAAACAAAATGGCAGTTGAGTCCAAACCTACACAGATCTGTAATTTGTTGTATGTTATGACAGAAAAATGTGTATTAACATGCAAAAATTGAGATTTTCTTACACTTGCTTTCATGCACAGGCAATTATGATAATTAGAATAATTAATTGTTACACTAACGCCAGCACACCGAGATACCCCATTAGATTTTTTTTTTAGGATAGGATTGAATTTAATTCATGATTAACCTTTTGAGGGATACTCATTTATTTTGCCAACATACTGCAAAATCCCTAAAACTGTCTTCTTTGTTTAACTGGGATGTATGTATTTTATTATCACAGAGGACCTGTTGTTTCATCACAAAGGCTGTAATGGCCTATTTTCACTCAAATAATAGCAAAATTATTTCATTCACACATCTGCCACACCGCTGCTTGGAGCACGAGGAGGTCGATGCTGACCCGGAATGATAAATTGAAATGGACATTGGTATGCATGAATAAGACATGACATACAGTGTTGTGATAGATGGAATAAAATTAGAGTCAGGCTAGATCACAAGACATACAGTAAGCTCGTCAAGCATGTGAATTATCAAGTTATGTGACAATAAAATATGATACAGAACAAAAAACAACCCCTTAGCTTGCTCATAGACTTCACTATGTCCCAGACTGATTCTGGCCCTGTGTTGTATTTACACAGGCCAGAGTCAAGTTTTTACCCCAGTCCCATGTATCTTTTTTCCCATGATTCTACCAGATATATGATTTCTGTTCTCGCTCATCCTGTCTTTCTCATCCTTCCTGTTCCCTTCTTTCCTAGAAAAGGTGTCTGTACACAGAAGCGTACGGCATCTGTTTCTCATGTCCTGCAAGTCTCAGGTTTCCCCCCCCATTTACTATCCTGAAACATGCTCCTATTAACAGAGGGAGACAAAGGCCACTGTTCAATGATTGCTCTCTGAGAGGCTATTCTAGATATAGTATTCTCTATTACATGTCAAGGCATGGCATAGTTTCCTCTTTTTCTTTACCAGCTACTGTACAGGGCTAAGCTTAATAACAATATAATCTGCATGTGTAAAATGAATGCTTAAACCTGGCTTTGTTTTCTTTATCAGTTTAATGGATAAAATGCCACATATTTACAGGTGTTTGTAAATATATGGCAGAGTTTTAGGATTGGTCAGCTCAGAACTGGTGGGAAGAATTGCTGTATTAGAGTTTAAACTGCATATTCGACACACAAAACACAAAAAAGCCGCAAACTCAAGCGAAGAATGTACCCAGTTTTTAGCTCAGACACTGTCATTTTCTAAATCAAAAGCATGTGCAGTGCTGGGAGGCTTTGGTGTTAAAGGATCAGAGCACGGTGTGCTGACATGATTAAAATCTGTATTATTTAAATATGTCAGGGGGAAAAAAAATAAGCAATGACAGTGAGTCTAACTCCTGTGCCTTGAGGGTATCCTGAGCTTTTTGAGGACTGATAGAAAAATAATAATTAAAAACAAAAGCTGCGTCTTAATTTGTTTTCCATCAGTCTCCAGAGAGATCATCTCTGCTATGTCTTTGGTATCTCATTATACTTTCTAATCAAGACGCTTTAAAAATCCCTTTAAAGAGGACAGACTGTTTGCCCTTCCCCCAGCATGCTGCTTGCATTGCAGCCATCGACTTATTATGTTACAAATGACCAAGGTAGGCTGACATTTTGATTGTACAATATGAAAAACCACAGCCGGAGCAGGCTTTTGAAAGTGACGTTGCTCTGATCTCTTCCACTGCTCGCTCCCTCTAATGAAGATTGTCCAATATAATTAAAACCCCAGGTATCCTGTGGCTCGGCTGATGAATTTATCAAATCATTTTTTCCTCCCTCACCATGTGTGTTCATCCAGCCAGGCGTGTGTTTCACTCAGTCCAGTCAGTAGCTCCTGAGACTGCAGCATCGAGAGGGAGGAAAAAAACAAAAAAACAATCAATGAGCACAAGGGATGGTGAACAAGCAAATAAACCTGATCACAAATCCTGATCAAGGATCTTTAATTCAAATGTGCCTTTGTGCATTAATTACTGTATGCAGTTAGCTCAACTTCACGTACAATGTGCTCTGGCAAAAGGTGTAGTGCCTTGAATTGAAATCCACCCTGTCCCCTGAACACCGAAACACAGCTTTGTGTTTCTTTTAAGGAAGGAACTGCATCATATTTTTAAAACACATCATGTATCGGTGCAACTTACTGTTATTACAAGCGACACTGATAATTACAGTCATAACCTCATTACCTTAGTTCTAAAAAAGGGCAAACATTATGTATTATTTGTGATCTACAGCACTACATCAGTCCACATTTTGATACATTTTCAAAGTGTTTCCATTACATTGTGTTTGTTTCAGTGTGATGATAAAATGCAGCCACTTTCTGTTGTCAGTAGCCAATTGTATCCATGCTTAATAATCAGAAAAAAAGGCAGATGGTAGTTCTTGGCCAAATGGAGTCTTGAATAACCCATTTCTTTAACATGAATGTATCACCCTTAGACAAGTAATAGAGGAGCATGGCAAGAGGTAAATGTAGTTCACACAGATACATACGGTACCTCCACTTACATAAAGAGAATGAGGTTCTCTTTATGGGATGAAGGCATAGACTCCTTACTACCAGGTATGCTACATCAAAACATTCATTTTCAAGTATGTAGAATAAAATAAATAACCCCCCCCCCCCCCCCAATTTCCCTGCACTGCTGCACTACAGTAACATCCCTGCGTCATTAACTTGTTCTTATCTACTGTGTTTACCATTACATACGACTTTTTCTAACTCATGATTGTGTTTGTCGCTGGATGAGCATGTGCTGGGTGTGCATGTGCTAATTTGTGTGTTTTTGCCATGCTGCAAGCCAAATTTTGCACAGCCTACTGGACAATCAAGACTGAACTGCTACACCTGTACATACTGTAGCATCTGAAAGTTAAGAAAATTGCTGGAGGCAGGGCTGTGTTTTCACCGTTTCACCGGGGATGTTGTGGAAATGAGCAGTACAATGTTGTTGTAATAATAAATCATTAATCAGTAACATGTTGTCAGTGCCTGATAGCGTTTCTTTTTGCATCGGTTATTGTGCATTTCGATGATGCTGTCTGTCAGTCTGTGCACTTGCTGGCTGTAGGTTAGAGAACAAAAGTTTGCATTGTAGAAGCCTTGAGCTGACGTCACTTCTCTTGAGTTGCTTGGAGTGAAACGGAGGAGAGAGTCTCTTCAATCTGCGACCGGAGACCAACACATTCAGTCACACGCACACCCGGATTCAATTAAGTCACTGATTATCCTCATTTAGCTCTTTCAACATCTCTCGAACTGCGCGAAACTGGGAATTAAGTTTTTTTTAATTTTGTTTAGTTTTTTTTTTTAATGAAAACGCAGCTTTTCAACGATAAGGTGAGTTTATTTCCTCGTGTTTTACCATCTGGGAGTTTGCAACCTTAGCTCGCTGGATATTTCTCACTAACGTACCGTCAATCTAATGTTATTTCACAGGTCTCTGTTGCCGGGGCTAACAGCTAAGCTAACGCTCCTTTTGCTAAACCAGCGGCATCCTTCACTACACTTGCCACATTGAGGCGTTATCTGCTCCGTGAGTTTAATACTGATTTAAAAAAAAAAAAAAGTTAATGTCAAACTACATGCAGCGTTTTCGGGTACTGTTGGTTTTAACTTTGTTCAGAATGTAACTGCTTTGATGCTGAAATTGTAACTTGGTTACAGAAAGACTGTCCTATCGCGGAGTTGGGTAACTAACGCTAACACGACACCGGTACTTGGCACAGACACAGACAGGCAGTGCTGTTGAGTCTTGTCATTACCTTTGCAGCATGGATCTTGTCTTTGTTGCCAGCTGGTCCACTCTGCGGATCCACCGTATGTCCAGCAGAAACGTTAATGACCTGACGATGAAAACATGCACATAAGTAAGCTTGTTACAATGTTAGTTTTTAAGCTCACAGCACGCTTCTTGTGTATCATTTAAAAAGTAGTGCCTGGCTGCCTGTGTACGTTAGTGCTTGTTGTGGTTTTAAGCTTCGTGTGACAACATGTCATGAAATTATCCAACACTTGTATATGATGCAAGCGGGATTTCTTAATGTTTTAGCTTCTTCATCTTTATGAATGTTATTTGAATCAGTGTTAAAGCCGGGTTGCCCGCTGGTCTCGTCTCCCCCCCGCTATCTTCTCTTTTTGTGGCTTCCTCTTAAAGGAAAGCGCAGCTAATGCTGCAGCTGCGGTCTGGGCTGAAATTTACCCTTTGAGATTATGACAATACCCTCCATTTTTCTGCTTTCATATTAACAACAAGGCATTCGCCATCTTGGGCTATTTAAATTAGCGCTGCCTGTTCAAACGGCGGTTATCTCTACTAAAGTTATGAAACTTTTAAGGAGAAAAGATCTGAGAGATGTGACCTTGATGTCTATTTAACGGAAATTGAGAGCAATATTTTAATGACTAATAAATGTAATAGGTAATGGAGTGCCGGGGAGTTAGATTTATGCTTGTGAGATATCAGAATTATGTTTTAAAACGGCAGTTCGACCACTTTCATCCTTCTGTGGTAACATGTCATACATTTGACTTAGCCCTAGAAATTCAGTTTTTAAACCTTGTGGTGGCTGTCATAAAAAGGGTACCACAAGCCCAAACTAGGCCTAACTTCTAGTGCAGAAATTGGGGCATTTAAACACTGCCCTGATTTCTTCCCCTATGCACTATATGTTTTTTATGCTGACCCTACTTAGCTTATTCTAAATTTGAAGAAACTTAAAAAAAAATCTAACTGAATGACATACAGTTACTCTTTCAGTCAATTCTGGACAAGTACACCTGCCACAGAAGCACAAACTAGGACCAGTTTTTTTTTTTTTTGAGGACTGATTTGTTTTTTTTTGTTTGTTTTTTTTTTGTTTGTTTTGGTTATAGATAAACCTCAATAGGTCTTTTTTTGCAGACATCCTGACTTGTCATAGTAGGAAAAGGAGAGGTGTTATTAACGAACGTTAATGGAGGCTCTGTTGTATTTGTGTGTTCCAGTAAGTCATGACAGAGTGACAGTGAACCAACATGCATTATAGCAGGACCCTGAAAGTGAAGCAGCTACATGAAATTTAGCCACTGTCAATTTTATTATTTACACTTGTGCTTTTCCTAGTGTGACGTATTGAAATGTGTTTTATGAAAAAAAGGCCTGCGGGTTGTTATATTAATGTTTGACAAGATCTTTTCTCTGAAAGTGAACTCGTATCAGGCCCTCTCAGACTTTGTAATAACAACATCAACCACACTTTTTTTTTTTTTTTTTTTACAGGAGTTTGTGGTGTACAGTGATCTGTGAACAACTGGTCTCAGAGAGTCCAAATTGGACCTTTAAGCTTATTTTGATCACATCAGTTTAACTTTCATCATTTAGTTTGTTTTGGCAGGCATCTTTTGTCTGCTGCACAGTGGAGCTGATTTGTCTTTGCAGATATAATTGATAGTAATGAATGAGCACGTGCCCTTTGCACACACAGTCTAGGTGAAATGGCTGTAAACATTATTCCTAATGAAGTTCATCATTTAAATGGCTTCAGTAGCCAAGGCAGCTAGATAAATCAGATCACAGCCTTGATGTGTTATGCATGCATCCAGTAACTGCCAATGAATCAAAACACAGGTAGAAGGTCACTAAATTTGCCTCATATTTATTCAGAGCTCATGTCCTTGAAAACCTCTGCAAAGAGAACAGTGTTTGAGTGCTGTGTACGAGGCTCCAAATATAAGCTTTTAACACTGAGAAATCAAGAGTCAGCATCTTGCCATTTGAATGTTAAAAATACTGCAAGGTTTTGTTATTCCAGGCTCCAAAGATAACTGTAGTTCATGGTTGCTAATATACATAAAACAACACTTTTAAATGTTAGCAGCTCTAGCAGTCAAATAAAATCTTTTTAGCTATAATTTGATTACAGACTGTTAAAACTACTTAAAACTACTGTTAGAACTACTAGGCTATAAAGCTTAGGTGTACCAGATCTGTCTTTTTCTTTTGCTTACTTTGTCAGAGTGCTTACTATTTCAAGAGGGTATCAAATTAAACATGCTTTGCTTGTCTGACTTTTCATACACCTCTTGGGATATTCTTACAGAATATGATAAGAATATGTTTATGTTTTTTTTTTAAGTGCCCTTCTTTCCTTTGGCCTTTTGAAAGCGCTAAAGGAAAAAAATCAGGTCTGCTAATAATTGTGTTTTTACCCATTCTCACCCTGTCTCTCTATTCTTACCCTTTCCACAAGTTTGCACTCATTAATCAAAGATGCTGGACTCCTGCTGAGGGCTGAGCAGGTTCATCAATTTGGCAGCCAGTTTGCTGTAAGGAACAGTGCAGAGGCTCTTAACACACAAGCATAAATAAATCTATGGTCTTTATATGCAAGCCCTGAAGGTTAATGCTGTATAATTCAATGCACCCTCTTTGTCTGCTGTGATTGATGTTTTTAAACATGTAAGGCTTGACAGGATTCCCTTTTTGTAGGTCAGTGTTGACACTTTATGATTGGGTGAGCTTCGGGGGAGCGGCGCGAGGGAGGTGGATTATTAGGAATATGTCAGGGTGATTACTCTTTTTCACTCATCTTCCTGGTCTATTTTCTCTCCGCCTGGAGATGCTTATCCTGGTGCTTTATTTGAACCAATGATGCTTCTGAGATTGAAGTCTCCCTGCTGTGTTAATGGGGCCGATGTTTTAAGATGCTAGTGGTCTGGTCTGTTTGTTTAGCTGTTTAGTATGTATTTGTGTCCTTTGCTGCAGGAATTGAAGGCCAGCTGCAGGCTGTAGCTGAATTAACTCCATATTCGTAATTCCAGGTTCGGCAGTTGCATACAGTAGTACAGACCTTTTTGTCCTGTTGCTGTTGTAAACCATTCCACTCTGACACAAAGACTGTGCCTCAGCACCCCCCCACCTCCCATCCCACCCCCCTTTTATTGATCCTCATGCATTTAAAATCTGGTCAGTGCTGCCACAAACACTTCCCACTTTAGGCATGCTGCTGCAGCCACATTTTTAAATATTTAATTTTTACTCAACATTCACTGGCCTGATAAGAGACTGGAGAAAAGAAATTCATCCCTAAAAATGTCTGGATCAGCAAAGGCCAAAATCTAAGGCTTAGAGAACCTAACTCACTGAATTCTTTCCTCACAGTGCAGGCAGCGGTCACACATCTTGGCATGTAGAGAGACTACTCACATTTGGTCTTTTACTTTTAATTTTACTTAAAAAACATTGCATCCTCTTATTTTGAAAGTACAGACTGTAACTAACTAGAATGGATTGTACAACTAAGACTATTTTACATTGTAATGCTCTTAAGTGTTTTAGCTCTATAATTTCCACAAGGTACTTCACACCAATATGTAGGCACACCTATGGTTTGATTAGTACTCATTCTTTTAAGTGGAAGTTCACTGCCTATCACCACTTATGTTTTCACATAGCTAATAGTAAAGCATATAAAACAACCTGGTTAATTTTTTATGGTAACATTGTCATGCTAAATAATAGAAATATCAACACTTACACCTAGTAGGAGCTGGGACACAAACCTAGGACACAGCTGAAGGCAAATGGTTATGTGCCCATCCACAACACCAACCTAAACACCTTTTCTTTGGGCTGCACTATATGAATGTCACACAGCCTTTGGTGTTGGCAGTGAACGTTGCCTTTATCAGAAATAGTAAGAGACAGAGTTGGTTTATTAGAGCTGAGAGGGGTCATACAAACAAATGAAGAAAATACATTGAGATGCTGCAGGCCCAGTTGTAGCAAACCGAATGTTCAGCCTCACCTCACTAACAAGCTGAGACTCAAATCATGTAACAAAGACTGCAGAGGAGACTATGAAGAAAGCCCACTGCTGGTACAGAGGTTGTGCATTATTACTTATGACTTCATAAACAGCTTTCTGTACAAGGAGACCAGTGTCATATTCTGTTCTTTAAATGATGACACAGAGTCAGAGATGGATAGCTGAGTAACCTGAGATGATTCATCCTTGTAGAAGTTCAAAGACTTGTTTTGAAAAGCCCAGTATTTGAGACCTGACAATGACCTTTTTATACTTGATAATGAATTAAATGTTCAAGTGTAGAAGACTGTTCTCTCTCTTACACTAGTATTCACACTACAAAATGACACAAATGGAACTGTATAGTGGTGTAAAACTAGTGTTTGCTGCTACTGATGTGAGAATATTCAGTTTTGAAGGTATGTGGCAGTCAGTAATGTGTGAACCTCTGATGTTCAAATTAAATCTAAAATCATAACCAAATAGATGTGCTTGTCAGGCTTTCTGGACAGTCTGTTTAATTTATGTTCAGGCCTCAAATAGTTTTTTGAGATTCAAAAACAGCTGGCTACATTTACACCAACAGTCTGAGGCCAATAACTTACCACTCAGATATGTTATAATTATTGTATTCAGTAGAAATGAACATTTAACATGAATATAAAGGGTAATATTAATAAACCAGCAGCTTCAAGAAAGCATGAAAGTGTACTGTGTTTTTACAGCACTGTCTGATGATGAAAGCCAATTGATGCCTGTTTCCCATTAATATTGGACCTTTGCAGAATTTTATTTTCTTGTACTTTCCTTAGTTGGATTTCAGTTCCATTAAACACGTACCTTTTCAGGGGGAAAAAATCAAGAGAATGCTTGGCCTGGCAATTACTATTTTCTGCTCTTATTTCAAACATATTTCTGTGATTTGCTCAACGTTCCATATCAATGCAGGATTGTGGATTGTCTATAATTTTCTTTCATTACTATGTGAATAAAACCTCTGATTTTAGTCCATCAAGACAGGAGTGTACGCCTATGATACTATTAGTTGGCTTGCAGCCATTTTTAAACTAGACTATGAGGATAACTGCATTGTCTTAAGCTGTTCAAAATCAAACATCAGTGCAAATAGTCTAAGCTAACATATAAGGACTCTCCTTTTTTTCCTTTTCCATTAGTATTACCCCCAAAAGGTTTTTTTTAGAGTGGCGTTGTACAGATAATGTAACAAGAGTAACTGCTGGTTTTACAGCAAGATGAATTACAACTTCTCTATATCATACTCATCATAATACTTCATTTATAATGGTGTGTTGTGACACATTATACCTTTATCAAAGAAATTGCAGCTCCTGTGATTTGGATAGTACACTTAGTCATATAACAATAACTGATAGCCCTCAAAATGGTTGCGATTTAGTTTGGGGTTACTATACAGGACAGTGACTTAAGTACTTCTATGGTTATAGAGATGCTTTGAACTGACTATGTTGATTGAGTGTGATGTACAAAGACATGAAAGGATTTAAATGATTCAGGGCTGATTCAAAGATTGAAGCTGGTCTAGGTTTAATTTCCTTTACATTCCAATCAAAATGAACCCAGATGGTAAGGCGTAAATACCATACATGTGGTGGCTGGTCATAAATGTTTGCAATGCCTAACATGTGTATTGAGTTATAAAATGCCTTGACCATGACAGCTGCTTTGTCCAAGGATGAACATGATGATAAAAATTGCTTTATTTACCAACTTTAATACTTAGAATGTGAGGGTTTTTGAAGATATTTTTTAATACTTTTTTTTTTTTTTAAATGTCACTAGATGTTGGTTATATAGCTACATAACTGCTCTTGTTACACAGTAGGCTATAATCCAATTTCTCCCAAGTGTTTTTGTCATGTCCCATTTCCCTGTTTTCT
This sequence comes from Lates japonicus, assembly GCA_033238685.1. Taxonomy (NCBI): domain Eukaryota; kingdom Metazoa; phylum Chordata; class Actinopteri; family Centropomidae; genus Lates; species Lates japonicus. The sequence continues at coordinate 3,309,725 of BRZM01000012.1, read as the reverse complement.
CTAGGAGCAATAGTTTGATTTTTTGCTGATGTTTAGAACGGACAATTTATCTTCCCTCGGGTCTATATTACCATTTTTATTTCATTTTCATGGAGCCTTCAGATAGGAACGATGCTGAATGAGTAAATCGATAAAATCAAGCAATAAATCTGACTGTTGCCGTCTTGTATTTCAGGTGCAGAGCAGTGATGTCACAGAACTGAGGATAGTCTCATAAAGTAAGTATTTGGTTACATCAGCTCCATTGTCCAAGAGCTTCTCTTTATTTTGTAGAGGGAAAACCAGTTTGCTTTGTGAAATTGGAAAAAGTAACCCATGAATGGAAATGCAGGACTAAGCAGAGCACCTCATTTTAAAGTATTATTTAACTATAGGATTAGAATTTTCCAATTAGGTTGAGATTTAACAAAGTCCTCCTTTACCAAATTAGTTTGTGCTGCATTACACTTTGCTCTCATTTTGTGTGTATCTAATTAATTCCTGTCTTTCTTAGAATTAGAGTGTCAAGGCTTCAGAACATATTTAAATCTCTTGGGGGAGAAAAGAAAACTTTTTTGACTATAGGGTATTTTAAGATAGATTACTGTGTGCTAAACGGGGTAATTGGTGGGGTTGGAGCTATTGTTTGGCTTTGTTTTCAAATTTAATTTTGGCAACTCCGCATATAGTAACTTTATACAGATGTGTTTTGGCTGCTATTAAAAATTAAATTGTTGCCCCAAGACAGAGGTGGTGGGTCTATCAAATTCAGTTCCCTTCAGCCTGAGCTCTACTCTGTCAGAAAGTGTGACGTGTGGTTTTCAGTCTGCAATACTTGCTGCCAATTCACGAGGGAGTTTATTTGCAGTCTTGCAAGCAAAGTTAATTTTTGAACTTCTCCGTTCTACATAATCCTTTGCAGAGTAGGTGTGAAATGATAAGTGGTATTTATTATGAAAAAAATTCCACGCAGTGACATGAGGATAATTGCACTTGGATCTCACACTAAATTAGCACAGTTTCAAGGCAGACAAATTCGAAAGGAAATTAGTATTGTTTTGAGTGAAATATGTTTAACAAGAAACAATTACAGTCTTTAATTGTAATGTTGAATTGTTAATCAGATGTAGTTCAGTGATCAGTGCTACTGTTTTTGGAAGGATGTGTGCTCACATTTACCTTGAGTGTATACAGCCTAAGTTTCATTTCTTGCGTCTTCCCTACTCTGACTCCCTTTGCACTTCTCCTCTCTTTCAACATTTAGCAGTTTCCTTTAAGTGAAAGTGTGGAACTGCTCACTTAACTTTCTTTTATGAAGCAAAGAATATTGAAATTGTGCCATGAAATTTATGACATGTACACGGCCAACTCTTGATCTACAGTGGAGGAGTCTCCTACTCTTTATGTGACTGACCCTGGAAAGAGACAGGTCATCTGCAACGCTGGAGACAAGCGGAGTAAAAACAGCAATGGCAAAACGAGCATGGCCACACAAATCCGATCCCCTCTAAAGCCGAGCACTCTCCCATTCATGTAGGGGTGTCAAAGAAACCCTCAAGGATTTATTTAGCAGTTATCAGTAACCTAGTTTATCTACAGGGACCACATTAAGTTTTAGAAATGGTTGCAAGGCTGGCAATTTGCAGCCAGTCATTGCTTTTTGTTGGCAAGTAGTCACTGTAGATTGATTTCATTGTTGTGATATGGCCCTAAGTAATCAAGCAATTTGTACTGATGAATGATGATGATAAATAATAAATGACTGGTTTCAAGAATGGTGAAACATATTTTACTTAGCATTAAATTATATTAATTCTTTTTACTCTGTCTTCACAAACATAATTATTTTAACCACACTGGTCCAGTGGAACAATGGCAGTGAAAACATACATTTTAAGGCATACATTTCTCAGTACATTTTAAGTCTCTGAAGCTAACATCCACCCAAACACAACAGAAATGTTGGCACAAAAGAAGTGTGCTGCAATCAAAGAAAGAAAAGGGAAGGGAGCTAGGAAGCCTAGCAGGCCAAACAGAGACTAGAGTCCTGCGGATTCCCTGCCCCATTGCTGGTTTCTCACCCAAAGCGCCATTAAGGAAGAAGGTGTCACTGGTCACACTCCATTTTATTTCCAACATGGTCTGTACTGGGAGTTCATCATAATTGAGCTGTCTAAATCTTCAACTCCACCAACTCATTCTCTATCTGGAATTTACTCCATGACTTCTCTGCTGTTAAAGAGATAAACTTGCTTCTCTCACTACTTTGAGGGCTGTCCCCACACATTCTACACTGATGAGACCATCATCAACATAGAAATTCTTCCTGGTGAAATCTGCTGCTGGATAGTCCTTTTCATTTTGGCTTGCAAGACACTTCATTCTACAATTTGTGCAGCCAGGAGAAGGTTCTGCTCCAAAAAGATGGACCTTCATGCAATATTCTTTGGCACCTTCCATAAATTTGAATGTAGTCATCCTTGAACTTTGCATTTTTCTCAGATTTCCCCTTCAGGTACTTCAGCCACACCAGAGCCAGCTGCTTATTTTCTGGCAGTTTAGGACGTGCCTTAAATGGGAGGGGCATTTCCAGGTGGCCATTTGCATTCTGTGTTTCATTCAGTTAATTGGTGGGGAGCTGCCAATAATGCTCCACCTCAGGTCCATTTTAATGGCATACGGCTCATCATCACCACCTGTGATGACCTGTCGGGATGCTAATGCTTTCGCACAGTCATAGCCTATCAAGAGTCCGACAACACAATCCTCCAGCTCTGGTATTTTCAGTGCTATTCTACTCAAATGTTTCCATCTTTTGGCGGTTTTAGAGGTAGGAATACGGGAATGTTCAAGTGGGATGAAGTTTCTGGTATAAGCAGGTGGTGAGTTTATAAAGCTTTGTGAGGCAAACCCTCTAAAAAGCCCACTAACTCTTTCACTCTGAACAATGGAATCTTTTCCAATCATGATGGGGAGCTTTAACTTGACTGGCTCTAATCCTTCCCCCATCTTCTCACATACCTCTTGGTCTATAAAAGTGCTGCTACTGTGTGTTTCCAGTAGGGCAAACACTATGGTCTCGGTTTCAGGGTTAGCGGTTGACGAAATCCATACAGGCGCTATCATGTACATGCTCCCACCATCACCTCTGTCTGCACAGCAAGACGGGGAAGATGTGCTCTGCTTGCACAGCATGAGAAAATGGGTCTGGGGCAGCAGAAGGACGGCCGCCATGAAGTGGTTTTGGGTGATGTTTCTTACAGATGCAGTCCAATATGAACCTTCTCTTGTGGCTTCCTGGTGAACTTCTGGCATTTGTGGATGGAGTGGCTTTCTCCACAGCACATGCATGTGACTGGGCTTGAAGATGAGAATGAAGTGTTTACTTTCTTGGATCCGTTTGAATCCTTTTAGCTGTTATCCACAGCACTGTATGTTTTCACTTTCACATTTGTGATGTATGCATTAGCCTTTGGGTGCTTTATGTCTCAAGATGGCTTTTCTTTTCAAGACTTCAGTGCACGAAAGGATATTACAAGACTGCGTGTGATTCTTGCTTCATGTGCCACTTTTTCTTTCTCCATGAATGCATATTGTACATGTTTTAGAAAAAAGCACAGGATCTAGCACCAAGTTACTGCTGTTGTAAATGTGTGTTGTGCAACTGTGTAATCCAAGTACTCAATTTGAGTAAATATTTTGTCTAATATTTCCTCTGATTATGCATTGAACTCTCAGATCAAAACACCATTAGAATATAGCACTATTATTAGTAAAGTCAAACAATTAGGCAATAATCATTTACTCTTCTCATAAACTGTCCATAAAGTTGTAGAGGTAGCACAGTCAAACCTGACGCAGAGGAACCGAAAAGTCACTGTACTTTGAAGCCTGTTGACAACATATTTGCAGATCTGTATCCTACGCTGGGGAATGTCGCCCTCTTTCGGTGAAATCGCGGTATTCTCAGTCCGACAATGCTAGAGGCCGACACTCCCGTTTCTCCCGTGAATCTGTAAGGCTCGTGTCCAACGACTTCTCCGGCTACACGCTGCCTCAGCGACCGTACTTCATCCTCTCGTCTTCCCGGACCCGCGCCGCTGCTCTTTTCTTTGCGCTGTCGGCCATGTTGGCCGCACGTTTTCACTGTCACTACACCCGTCCAATAATATAACGACCACGCATCGAACAGATGTCGTTTAAGATTAAATAACGATATGAACATTAAAGCATAGATCTCTCAAGTCTCTCAAGGTAACGTCCACCGATAACGGGCCCAAACACATCAGTAATGTTAGCACATTAGAAATGTGCTGCAATCAAATAAAATCACTGAAAATGCACCTCATTGTCCATGTGAAGTCCATCAACATCATTATACACAACATAAAAACAAATGAATAACAATTACCGTGTGCGCCTCTTGGACCACATGCAGAGTAAGGTTATTTTTGGGCTGCACGGTCTTTGCTCCGCGTCCATGTTGGTTCTGACCCATAATGCCGCACTCGGTCTTTTTCTAAACTTTGGTCATGTGACCCGGTTTATTCACAAATTATAAAATAAAACTTTTACTCTATTATTAACTGTTAAGATTATACGTTTTAAAACAATTTAAAACCAAGTTGACTTTTAACATTTATTTTTAATCTCACATTAAAGTTGTATGAATATTCATTAATTTATTACACGAACATCTCAATGAAACTGTCTCTGTACCCTCACTCTCAGTTACAGCTGTGCTTACTCATACAGTGTAGATGTGTACTTTTACATAATCAGATCAGGCCTAATCAGTAGATTGATTTGTCAGTTGTGTCAACTTAGGTGAGGCTGAAAACAGTCCTTTGTTTACCAAGGTGTAGTAAATGGTGCTGTTAAAGTGCATGAGTGAGTTGAGTAGCTGTGTTCTGCAGCTCTGCAGCAGTATCTGATTGTTTTGTCTTGAAGATGCACTTTCCTGTTAATCTGCTTTGCTTTGCCTCCTGTAGTTTGATCAAGTTTGATAAAAGTTTACTGTGGTTTCATGCTTGTTTTCTGAAGAATTGTTTGGGGAGAGAAGCAGAATTTCCCTTACACTACTAAACTGTTACTTAAATTCTAATCCAGTAAACACAATAGTGTATTATGACATTTCAAATGAATATTTTAAGTGAATTTGAACATGTTAATGACTTTTTTAAATTTTATTTCAGCTTTGCAGTTTTGAGCAGTTTACAGAATTCTGGGTTATCCACATTTTCCAGTTATATTATTGGTATTCAGGTTTTAAATGAGAAGGAGGAAAGCTTTTATGGGCCGGTGACTGGTATGTTTAATATGGATCATTATTTTGTACTCTGTGTTCTGTGTGTGTATAAAAGAGAGAGATTGAGCGGTGCAAATGACATTTTTTTCCCCTTCATTTTTAAATATTTATGACCTTCAGTTAATAGTGTAGCTTCACAGAGTAGGCTATATTTTGTGACTTTGCCAGAAGAGTGAACAGATTGCTGTGGTATTGTAATATGGCGTGGTAGTAAATATCAAAGCCCACTCTTCTTTCCAATTTTTTTTTCTGCCCAGAGGGGGACTAAAATACATGCAGGGAAGGAAAAGTAAAGTGATGAAAGAACTCTGTCAATGGTAAATCAAAGAGTCATGTGAATGATGCAACTATGAGATGTGTTGGTTGTATGGAAGCTGAACTGACACTGAGTGTTCTCTGAAGTTTAATGAATGCAGAGCCATATTTAGTTTCTTAGCAGCAGCAGTGTGTATGAGGTGTTTCTGTATCGTAATCCAGAACCACTGGTTACATTGTGTTGCCTGGTTACATTGTGAGATTAATGATCTCTACATTAAATACAATAACCTACAAATAAGACAGTTTGTCAGGTCAGACAACCAGTCCTCAGTTTATGACTAAGGTTGCATGCAGCAGGTCACTTGTACAAATACCAAGGCTAAGGATAGTTATCATGCTGTTGATTTGTAGAATAGCACTCATCTAGGTGGTTTTACGGGCTGGTTGGTAGTTGTTGATAGTGTTGTGTTTTTGTATTTTAACTCTAAAGATGCCTTTATTGCACTGTACTTATTTCCTGTCATTTGCAGAGAAAACATCTCATGAGTGGTGCAATGGCTGATGCCAGTGACACACATGCTTTATTTTTATTGTGCTGTTGAGCTTCTCAGGTCATATGCATCTTGAGTATTAAGATATTTAGGATGGGAACACTGTAAAGCAAGAGATGGTATAGCAGAGAGAGGTATAAGTTCCAGGCACCTGCAGTCACAGAGGCTAGTTTGTTGTCAATAAAGTGGAATTTATTATGTATGCTTCTCTTCTGAGGTGACAGGTCAGGCAGGCCTGGGTTTTGGGACAGCACTGGTATAGTCTACTGGGGAGCTTGTTGGAAGACTGTAGACCTGCAAGGGCGTCTCTGAGGTGTGCAGATGGCACTGAGGAAAATTGAATTTTCTTGGGCAGCCATGGCCAGCTGCCTGCTGTTCCTTCCTTACTGTTGGCATGAAGTCTTTATTGGGCAACAGGGATTTTTTTGTGTCTTCCTGACTGTATCAGCATACAGCAGCATTGGGCATCACAAAATAAAGATCCTTCAGTGTATCTTAGAAATAAACATTCAAAGTAAAAATGTATACCACCCTTGACATTTTTGGTGGGCTTTATTTTTTGCTACTGATTTAATCGATCTGTTTGTTTTTTTTTTTGACTGAACCAGAAATTCTGAAACCTTGCATCTGCTTGATCATCAATCTCAAAACACACTATATTATCAATGCTAATAAATTGCTTACCATTCTTGAGTAGCAAAATGGCACTTAACTGGCTGAGAGTTTTGTTGGCAGCCTGCAGGGGCTGCACAGACAGAGAGGATCTGTGGTGTCAGCGCACAGACGGGTGTAGAGGTGACACGAAGGTGAACGCTGAGTTGTAGAATGGCTGGAAATCATTGATATTCTGACTCGGAGGCTGCAAATGGCCTGGTGGCAGATGGAGTCTTTGTCAGGGAAGAAAAATGGCAGCTCAGGAGCATCAATGCCATTTTCCCTATCAGCTCTGCTGGCAGGCGGTGACCTTCTGCTGCTCACTGAGATCCCCCTGCACATGATCAATTATCTCCCTTCCATTGTTTACTGAGCTTGTGGAAAAGCATTTAAATGTCAGTTTTGTTTAGAGAGAGACTACATATGCAATCATGAAACTGATGTCTGCTGTTTATGTATCATGAGGAGGCAAATTGTAGGCAGTGAACAAGCATGCATTTGCACCATTGTAAGCACTGTAGAAAAAATACACCAGTGTAGGACTGATGCATATGAAACCGATACATGACAGCTGTTTAGCTCTGTTTATTTCATGTTGTTATAGAATTGTTGTAATTGATTTGACTGAGTTTCATCACTTCTTTTAACAATATTGTTAATGGATGAGGATCCTCAGGAGTATAGATATATCGCATGACATCAATTTAGCAAGTGGTTTTTGTTCACATTGTTTGACTCAAAAATAAATAATTAGCTATGGTGTTTATGCAAATAATATTAATTTGGTAATGGCTCTTCTCATTACACAGACAGTATAGACACTCATAACAAAACTGTGATATTTGGTCATTATTCCTGACTGTAAACAGATTTAGACAGAATGAAATGAACCTGCATGAACCTAGGGAAAAAATGGGGAAAAGGAGCAAACAATGCAAAAGGCAAATGACATTGAAACACCAGTTTAATATGTATGTATTTTGGCTTGATGGTTGATTTCATTAGCAGATCTCATTGTTATGCATTGACTGTCCTCCTGCAGTAAAATGAATATTGTATTCATGTAGCCTGGATGTTCACAGGGAAATGTTTGGATTTGACTGACACCCATCATTAACAGAGAAGTGCTGTCTTTCCACCTGAGACTCAGATTAATAATGTTTATATTATATTGATATTCACGCATTATTGTATTTTTCCCTATTAATTCTTGTTCTCTAGAGAATGTACTCAAAACCAGAGTGTCAAAATTTGATTGTGTTAAATGAATTTAAAATCTAGACATGCATTTGTATTTCAGATACTTTACCTAAATGCAAAAAAATGTTGTTGTGTGACATGCAATAATCCAATTTTCAGTGTCATTAGCTTTTTAAAGTTGTACATGTGAGACAGTTGTATGGAGCAGCCCATACCAGCAGGCTGTTTTTCTGTCTGTAAGGGGAATGATATTAAGCTGCCATGCCATGCACCTTTTCTCCTCTCTTTCAGACCTGGCTGCACACTGCTCTCAGAGAGCAGTGCTTGTTGGGTTACACTAACAGAAACTGTGTGAAATATTTTCCTTTAGTAAGGCTCTGTGTGTGCGCAAGGTGTTCTGCTGCCCACTACCACTACCCTCATACAGCTGTCCTGCAATGACAGTATTAACAATGAGAATTGCTGCTCCCTATTGGGCTTAAATTAAGTAAATATAAATAAATATAGTTCAGCCTATGCCAGACCAGTTTTGTACTGTCTTGGAGGTAAAGCTGTAGACAATTTGAAACAATAGTGTTGCATGTTGCAAGGAAATGAAATGCTTCGCTATCAGGTTATTATAATGTGATGACATGTTTCAAAAATGTATGGCAGTAGGGTGATGATAATCTCTGTTGCTAAACTGTCAGTGCAGACATATTGTTACCAGAATGGTATTAGTGTTGTTGTGTCTGCAGCCTGTTGTGACGTCAGAAGAATTTGATTAGAATTATTGTTCAAAGGACATTACCCTCACTTTGCTCTCAGTCTAGCCCAGTCTGTGTGGCCATGGTTGTAGCCACAGTGACCATTGGTATGGTAATATTTCACAGTTATTGAATGTCCACCTATTAGCATGGATACTGGTGTTTTTTTGTTTTTTTTGCCATATAGTAATTGTTGGGGCTATATGATAGAAAGCACAGTGTCTGAAGTAGTGCAAGCAGGTGATGGAAATATTCATTTAGCAGCAGAGAAGGAGCTTTTTTAGTGGAGATGGCTCAGAGGCAGACAGAAAATTAGTTATTTTCTCTGCACATTCATCAAAATAAAAATAGTGTGATGAGTATCCCAAGTGACTCTCCCACATCTATTGAAGCCGCAGCTGCATGCACCATGCATTTAGTATTAACTCTCCAATGAATTTCAGGTGTTTTTGAGCACCATTAAAATAAGCCATTTTTTTCCTTCTCCCTCATCTCAAAGCCATTGTCCTACGTTTCATCCCATAAGAATTAGCATATTTAAAATAATGAAATGCCCTACTTAAATTATAACCTTCACCTATTACGTTCCTAAAATTATTGTGTGCAACACAGTTACATCCTAGAGCCAGGAACAAAGAATTCTGGATGGTGAAACTGTTAGAAATTTGCCTTTGACACTTCAGTCTCTGATAACCTTTGATTTAATGACTAACAGAGACAGAATGTCAAGAGGAACTGTCTGTGTGCCACATTATTCAGTCTGTGGCTCTTGTGCAGCCACTGCACAGATAACTGCTTTATTTTGGTGGTGACGTGCAGGATTGCCAGAGCATTATGGAAAAAAGTGCATGTATGAAATCACAATCATATTTAGTCAAAAGTATGCAGCACTGCAAAAAAATCTTTCAGCTGGTTCAACTTGAATTTCATCATCCTTTTAATTAGTTAAACTGTTACCATTGTAAACTAGAGTACATAATACAGTGTTTTTCTTTGATTTGTTCTTGTCTGTTTGTGGTCTGTCAAGTACAAGGTTGCTATAACAGGAAATTTAGCAGTATGCTATTGCAGGGAAGAAAGCAAGTTTATGAAATTTCACTGCTGTAGTGGTTTCATTTTATTGTACATTCTGGGGAAAACAAAAGTGGGAGCCACTTTAAAATTTTAAGCATTTCTTCATTTGCCACAGTCTTAGTAACTGGGTCAAAGCCATTGTTTTTGCTGATGGTTCAATGATTGACTGTTTGAAAAAAGAGAGAATTGTCATTAGATTTAACAAAAATGTAAATATTCTAAAATCTACCCTATGCAAAATACACATAATCTCAGTGGAGAAATTCAAATAACATGCTTATTTGTCTCTGTAACTACACCCATTTGAAAACAGAGTAAAGCAAACACACAGGCTTTAATTTTAGCTTCTTTGAGAAAGACCTCCTATAATAAAAAAGTATGTTTGCATGGATATTGCATATATGTATATATATATATAACTGTTCTGAATTTGTATTTCAGTGTACTGTAGTGTGGTCAGCTGAGCACTGATTAGAATTTAATAATATTGAAATTGTGTTAGCTGTATATAATATGAATTGTGAAAAGTGTAGTGTCGTTTTAGAAAAGATGAAAATGACCTTCATTATTCAGTGTTTTTTGCACAAGCTAGCAATTTTTAATCAGACCTGTGTTATTCAAGGCAGCCCTATCCAGGCAGGAATTACTAATCCTTTACTACTGTACGTTGTTTTGCTGCCGGCACTGGTGATAGAGACATCTCACAAGAGTATCTCTGCTCTTGATTATAAATGCAAATTTCTCATGTTTTGGAAATCTGTTAAGTTCAATATTTCACTGGCTTATCTGCTCAAAAATAATGACTGCATTTACAGATACACTCTGTCCTTTTGTTACTCAAATATTGTCCCTCCCAATCCTTGAACATTCTTCTTGTTTATTTGTAATGTTTAGAAAGTCAGCTGTGATCTTGGATCTCAAGAAAAACCACCACTAAAACATGATTTCTAAAATCAACACACTGATGTCTCCTGTCTCTGTGCTCAGTTTAGTGGTTTGGATTCTGTCTCAAATCATTCCCATTTTGCTACACGCACTGAATTTACCATCCAAGGTTAACAAGTGGCGAATTGTAGAGCAGCTGTGGTGTGGACAACTGTAGTATTGTGCACCTTTAGGAGTAAATTGTCTCTTTTTCACGGTGAATGGCTTCCAAATGGCTGCCTGGAAAACCTGTCAGCTTGTGACAGCTTGTCTACAGGTGTAACATACAGTATTTTAAATTTGTTCAGTTCATTTTCGTTTTCTTCTACGGGCTATATTTATTGCATGTATTTTCACTGCCTCATACACTGTTTGGAATGTTTGACTGGTACAATATAAAGGTGAATATCAGCCTCGTGGGTGTGCTGCAAAAATGAGCATGGGAATGTTGTATGTTGAGACTACTGTCTGTTTTTTTTTTTTGTACAAATGCCTAGGCCTAAGCTGGATGACAGTGTGAGGTGCCTGGCTCTACCTCAACTCCTATAGTATCAGCTTATCAGCTTAGCTCAGCTACTCACAACACACTTGCAGATAGCAGAAATCATCACTGACCACTGTTGATCAGGGAAGACTCCATACACAATACTCTGACTATGGACGACAGTAGCGTCCTCAGACTTCACTGCAGAGTCTGAAAAATGGCTGAATGTTCTCACACCAATATATTGCATTTCTCCCTGTTATCTTAATCATGCATGCTCTGGCCCGTCAACATACTGACGGCCCCTCTCATTTCTTTGTGTTCCAAGAATTTGTTATGGGAGTGTAATTCCAAGATTCACCACATCAAAGCGGCTGATGTAGAGATGTGATGTGTCAGTCGTCATGTGTGAGACTGATGTAAGAGTTCAGTTTTTGGAAATTGTGTTTCCCCTTCTGGCAGCCTGACATTATCTGGCTGTAGGGGCGCAGTACTGATTTCTGAGGTTACATTTCCTGATTATCTCACTTTTTCTATATTGGTGACCTTCATTTAAGACATTCAGGTGCTTGTTTGAATGTAACCAACATTGCCTGCTTCAATAAAGCAGTGGACATATGGACACTGTGTGACTAATGCTTTGAAAGGTTGGATCTGTTTTATTGCTTCATTTGGCACACTGCAGTCCTGCTTCCCATTACGGTTGCCATGTGATTTATGTTGTGCTCTTTGGAGAGTGCTAGAGAGGAGCTCTGTATATACATAAAAATAAAAAAAAAGCAGTGATAGCGATGTTTACCTTGATCCTGGCTGCCTTTTTATTTCATCTTGGACATTGACATAGGAAAGAAATGGATTAGAAGCCCTGTTAGTCCCCATGTTTTCTTGTACATAACTGCTGTTTGATCATCTAAAGCATGAGGATGTTATTGACAATGTCAAGCCTTTAAGTCTGATAGAACCTTGGACTTTTCATCCTCACTGTCTCTGGCATGATATATAGCCAGAATCACACCATCAGACAACACCACGCCACCTTCCACCAACACACAACTAGCAGACTAGCGGGTCTGTAGTATAATCCACCAAATTTCCTTCTAACAGTTGTTTGTCTAACAAGCAAATAAGCAGTAATCATAATGTCATGAGGATGTCTTTGTCTTCTTTTACAGTTGAATCTAAAATAGTAGACGTGTCCTTTGCTCTATGTTTTATTTAGCAGTGTGGAATGACAGATAACCTTTGCATCAACATCCTACTCTCATGTTTAATTTGTAGCTATGCTTCCTGTCAGTTGATTACACTGATACCTTTATTCAAGCTCCCCCCCCCCCTCCTCCTGTTTACTTGCAAATGCACACTGTTCTCAGTTCCATAATATTAAACTGAGGTATTCGACTACTGGATTTCTGCACTTTGAGTCATAGTCCAACTGCAGTAGACCCACATAGATATTGTCTTCTTGTGTTGTACAATTTTAGTATTGCCTCAGTGAACAATATTATGTCAACAACTGCTAGCTTGCCTTTATACCTCGCCCCTTAAGAAACTGCAGTTACCAGGTACTGGCTGCATATTAGGTCATGAACAGGTTCATTTTAACAGTTAAGGATTAATTTAGAATATGCTGTATATGTATTCTGTTGGAAAATGTACTGCTCTAGCGACATATTAACAATGAAAATGTCGTCCAGGAGATGCCATTTTCCTTGTACCAGCTGCATTTACTAAGCTAACAACAACAGATTAATAGCACTTGATTGGGAGATGCATGAAATTCCTTGTTCTTTTTTCTCTCTCTCTACCCCCTCTCTTCCTCCTTCTCTGTATGTGTCTAATTAAAAACTGCAGGCTGAGCTACACAATTTATGGCTAATGCTTTCTGTCGATGGGGCAGCAGTAGGCAGGAGCTGTAGGGACGTGTTCATGATGAATGTCAAGTCTGTGCAGAACATGTGGGACTCCTGTTTCCCAGCACTATGTCCCACCCCCAGATCACTCCTCATGAAAGTGAGCCACATGCAAACTGCAAACGGTACTAACACTGCTATGAAAGACAAATGCATTTCTTGAAACATTTGTCATATTAAGGCCTCATATCATTCATCAGAGCCCATTTGGCTCCTTAACTACCAACCTTTCCACTGTATTCATGGTAGCATTCAATACTTGTTTGAAGCAGTCGATACAAGCAGGAATTCATTTTTTGGTGTGAAGGTCTCCCTAAAAGATGGATGTGTCCTGAAGAATGATGACAACAGAATGCCTGCACTTTGTGTTTTGCAGGTAATTCTCAGCAGCGAAAATTGATTATTATCCTGGCATTATGAGCGCAGGTGGATGTCTTCGCTGGGCTTGCAGCATATGTGCATTCTTGCATAGGAGGTCAAAGATGTGATTACACTGATGCATAAAAGACTGGCTTAGACAGGCAAACCAGTGAATAGGTGAAGGTGTTTAGTATCACAAGGGCAATCTTTGCTATGGATCACATTTAGTGTGACAGTGGGACTACTGCTGTATCAGTGTCACAGAACATCCCAGAGGCTCTCCAGTGTAACCAATACTACTCTGCCATCTGCCTCCCAACACCGATAGCCATTTTCTCTATAGACTCCTTATTTACAACCTACATCCTGTAGCTTCATCTGATCTTTTCTATCCTTGATGACAACCAGCTTTTCCTACGCTCAAGAACCCACTCTCTGGAAAGAACGTGGTTTCTCTTGTCTCCCAGCACGGTCAGAAAATGTGGGTCTTTCGTGAGAGCATTTCGTAAAGAGCAAACCTGAGTTGCATGATAAACTAACCCTTAATGTAGAGTATTGATTGTGTAGCAATTCAGTGTTTTTCTCTTCGATCACTCTGCACAGCTCCTCTCTCATGATAGCATGCTTAGTGTGCTTCAGCACCATCAGTTGAAAAGACAATGTGTAAAGTCATTGGCTCACTACTATTGACTTAACTGCACAAAGTGTGTCAGTGTCCGTTTAAAAATACTCTCCTTTTAAGCAAAAGAAATGTTTTAGAAGATAGGTAAAGTAAGTATAATAGGCATTACTTGGCCTTGAAAATCCTCCTTCTGCTTTGACTCTGAGTAATACTGTGTGTTACTATAGTTTTGCAGGTCAGTCTGAAGTTTCCCTCCTTATCTGGTGGGATGGATCAGACAGAACACTTAATCACTTTCCAGGTGGAGTGGGAGTCAAGGCCAGGAACCATAACTTGTCATCAGAAGACATGACAGAATGAAAATCTGATTGAAACTCAGAGGAGCATGGCTTTTCAGCTGAACTGCAGGTGTACCGCTGAACTTGTTGTGCACCCAGCCGCAGTGACCGTACGCACTCAATTTTCTGTCATCCTTTGACCATAAGAGCACTGCCCCACAGGAGCCCTCATCCTGCACAACTTGTGGGTGTAGACACAAATGGGGAGAAATGGAAACCTTCAAAATAATTGGCTTCATTTCAGCTGGTCTGGTTGGTGACCTCAAAGAGAGAAAGTCGAGTGGGAGAGAGAACGACTTTTTAAAAAATGCCTTTACCACTGCCAACCACTGAGAAGGTTTCAGTCTCTCTGCTTTTTATATCCCTGTACTTCCACCCATCCAGAAAATCACTGAGGCCCAAAGTGAGTGGCGTTGCTATTTTTCCATGGCAGCAGAAGGAATTAATTGCGTTAAGTGGGATGATGGACATCAGCAGTGATTTGTGAGGTTTGGAAGACTGCAGCTGGTGTCAAAGCATCCGTGTATAGAATCAATCAAAGAGATGTTAATGTCTAAGGAGGTGGATTTAACATTGTGATGCAATTCTAATTAGAAGGCCATCGGGAATGCATGGTAATTATAGTCAGAACTTGACATATTTATTATTGTTTTTGTTTTGTTTTTTTACCCTTTTTTCTCCATAATTTCACTTTCATCGCAGACTGATGAACAGATACAGTAGAGGACCTTTGAGTGATGCAGCTCTTTACCTTCGAACAGTGTTACAACACATTGATGTACTACCTCTTTCTGTATCTTGCGTGTACCTTCCATTAGATGAAAAGACACTGTGTTTGCAGTTAGAATAGTGCTGATCCATGCTGATGACTCTGTTACTGGATTATCATTGTTAGCATCAGTCATCTGCTACTGTGCAAGAAGATAACATGGACAGGGAGGAACAGACAGTGGAAAACAAATGCTTATGTGCACCCTGAACAAAACAACACTGGGAAATATGCACAGATACGGCTGGAAAGAGTAAAAACACAGACAGAAATTCAGAAAAACAGATTGCATTGTTTCTATTCTTTTTTTTTCTTTTCTTTTTTTTTTTTTTTACCATTTACTTGGTATTGATGTGAAAAGTGTAGTTTAAAATTATGGGAAATATGTTCACACTCTTTCTTGCTGAGAGTTAGATAAGATAATTGACAACACTTTCATCTGTACAGTAAATTTGATAATGGAAAAAAGGCTTAATAGCAGCCCTAAACAACCTAAGCTAAGTGGCAGCTGGCAATAGCTTCATATTACAGTCATGAGAGTGGTATTGATATTCTCATCTCATACTCTGCAAGAGAATAAGTGTATGTCCCAAAATGTCACACTATTCATTTAAGCTAATAAACCACTGAACAACTTCCTGAGGGCTTTCAGGAATCATGTCATAAGACGTATTTGACATTTTGTGCCAAGCAAGCAACATCAGCTGTGTTTTAAAGGTCCAAACAGATAGCAGATAACTGCAGAATAATGAAGCTGGCAAAAAGAAAACAAAGTGCACACCACATTTAAATCAGGTGTGTTTGGTAAGCTTAGCTTTGAGACCGGCAATATGATTTCTGCGTAGCTGTTTTTGTATCCAAGGCAACATGTCAGCTTAGTTGGTTTGCTTTGCCTCTTCACAGCAGGGAGTTCCTATGTCTGAGCCTGGGCTTTCTTCTCTTTAGAGTTTGATTCATCTCCCTGTACTTGTATGTGTCTCCAGTTAGTGTTTCAGTTTCCCTTTACAAAGATGTGCATTTCAGGAGAATTGTAAACTCTAAACTGGTCCTTACACCTGTGATGGACTGGAAATCTGACGAAGCAGTTTCCCTGTCCTCTGCCCAGTATATCATCCATGTATGCTGGGATATGTTTCAACCCCTGAGTAAGAATATGCAAGTGCACAAAGTACAACAGTATTTGATGCTCTATATTTTATTGTACAAGCTAGTTTGTGTAGGTAAAGTGTCAAGAGAATTTGTTGCATTTATACCACACTATACATAAAAAGAAATGAAATCTTACCCTGACAGTAATGTGAATATGCTTCACTCAGTCACAACTGAGGAGAACACAGAGATATAAGGCTGTTGTTATGAGAAATGTTGATTAATCTGAATGTTTGAGTCATCATAACACTTGCAGAGTGTTTGTATTATTGATTATATTGTTTTTTTGAATAGCTATAGCAGCCTGCATTTAAATGATTGATGGTGCTTTGTCTCATTAGAATCTCATACTGTTGATAAGTTCATTGTTTTCCAGTTAAGTGACATTTTTACTCTGAGATGACAAGCTGCTGTTGTGTTTGTGGGGTCATACTCACATATGTGAACTCAAATTTGTTCCAGTCAGAGTAATTTGTTCTGTAAATCATCTCCGGTATATTGGCACGTGTGCTTTCATAGGACCTGCATCCAGCTGCTTGAGATGTCACAGTGTGACTTGCACCTTACATGCTTACATTTGTGCAGGATGGTGTACATACATCCATCAAATTAATTTAAAATGTTTATGTAGGTTATAAAGCTGGCTACAGTGCTGGCTCTGTGCTTTTCTTTATTATCTATAAACTTAAACGTATTTGCTTGTTAAACCTGTTTTAATTCTGAGTAATGAAGGCACAATAGGCTTTGTAAATGCTGCAAAACATTCTTTCCCCTTAAAGCAGTTTAGCTTTATGCTCATTTATATATATATTTTGCTTTTGCAATATTAGATTGGACAAATTAAGTCAACTGGAAATCAGATTTGGAAAGGACAAACTGAGACATAATTTCACAAGTCCCATCAATAGAAAATGCCAGTTTAATTATCCTGCAGAAAAGAATTACCGAATAAGAAATCTTGTCTGCTGCATATCACTGTAAAATGAAGAAGTAAATTAACACTAAAGGGTAGAGTGTGCACAGTTTATTAGTGGCACATTTTACCTTTTAATCCTTGTCAAAACCATTGTAATCTGGTTGAATATTTCATTTTTACCACTGATTTATAATTGATACACAGTTATGGTTTTTATCCTCTCAGCATACTGCACATCCTAGCTTAACAAATGAAGGGTGATGAAGCAAGGTCAAAATGATACATTCAGTGTTTTTTTTTTTATTATCATTTTATTGAATTATGCATTATAAATATGAAAGCACTTTTGCTCTTTGCTCTCCACTCAAACTGCCACAGGAAACAGTGGCCTTATCAGTGAAGCATGGCTACAGCTTTCATGTCATTTACGTCTCATCAGTCCCATGCCTGGTAAGGGATGATACTTGATATTCAGAGGGTAGCTTTGTCTCCTCAAATTAATCAGCGGCTTTTGTTTTCTTGTGCAGAGGAGAATCACCAGGGAGATCCAGAAATTGTTGGTGTAATGTACAAATCTAAAACAAAGGGAGGTTGTGAAACACAATCTGGATGTGTGTGTTGAAGGGGATTTCAGGTGTGGGCTTTTGTGATCAATGGGATGTGAAGCACCAGACTGGGGGTGTGAGTGGTACTAGAATCCCTGTGATATTTGGATGAACACCAGTGGTCTGAGAGTCATTAGAGAAAATGGTGGAGACTATGATTACACCCTCTGTTTATTCATATGTATGGATTTAATGTAAAGGTTGTGGAGGGAAAAATTTAAATATACTCCTATGAGACTGAAGATTGAGTTTTCTATTAAGACTAACATCTTCAGTGACAGCAGCTTTACATTTGAAAGCTCTGAAAAGCCTTGAGATGAATCAGCAGCTTGTGTACTTGTCATATACTGTATAGTGAGTCTGCTTTGTGTATTGCTGTTGTATCTGTATATTTTGCTAGAGCTCTGGGCAGAATGTACTGTGATAAAACTAGTGGGAAATTGTTTTTCAAGATGCATATAATCAAAATAAGAATTATTCATTCATTCAAACTCTTTAAATGTGTAAAATAATCTTTAAAAACATCACTAACAATATCATCACAATACACTGCCTCTCAAAGTCAGTAAAACAAACAAACAAACAAAAAAACAGTACTATTGAATTATTTATCTGTTCAATTGGTGGACAACATGTTGCTTTCACAAAGGTCATTTCAGGGGCTGTGAGTGATACACATGTAGAGGAAAGGTTTTTTTGTTTTTGTTTTTTTTTCCAAACTAAAGATCCAGTATTGTCTTGAGGTTAATTCAGATGTGTCTCAGAGACAGAAAGAAACTAAATCTCAGAGGGATGTCTGAGTGGGTTTTTCCCCCTCCCCTTTTCTTCTCTTACATCTCTCAAGTGTTGACTGGATTGTGTTTGACAGATATGGAGTCTGGAGAGCGGCTGGCCTCCCCATCTTCAGCCTCATCCTCCTTTCACATGGCCTCCTCCTCAGCCAGCTCCTCCCCTGCTCCAACCCAGACACCCTCCACCAAATGCAGCCCGGCCCCTAACCCTGCAGGCAGTTCCCCTCTCACCACCTGTGGTATGTACACAGACAGAAAACTTCTCATTAGAGCTACTTAGATGTGCAAAAAAGGCAATGTATAAGATCAAATATGACTTGAAGATAATTGTTATTTGGTTTCTGATCAGTATATGTGATTATTCTGCTGACATTTTGGACAAGATTGAGAGATTGTTGTAGGTAGGTTAAGGTTTGAGTGTGTTGTGCTGCAAGCAACATTAATAGTCACCCACAAAACAGCCTTAAATTCACAGGCTATTAATAAATGAAAATGAATGCACCATTCTGACTGACTTTACACTCACTCTGCACTTTATAACCACACTCAAGCTTTTGAGAGGAAAAAAAATACAATGAAGCAAATCTATTCAGAGTGGCTGTCCAACTAAATTCTGTGGAAAACACTGAATTAAATCTGTGCAACAATAAGGGGCTTAAGACACCTTCTTCCAGTTTTAACATGTTACAGACAATTTTGATAGGAGTGGAAAGGCTGTTGAATTAATGAATGCCAACAATTAAAAAGCTGTGTACGCCCTTGTGGATGTCTTTTGACAACCTTTAGCTCCAGTTTATCCTGTGTGATTTGACATGTCTGTCAGCCTCACACTGTGCATGCAGCCGCCAACATCCTCTTGTTTTCTCTGAATACTAATTGTGGTCAGAGCCATTATGCATTGAGCAGCGGTGATGCATAAGCTGTCAGATTACCCCTGACCACAAAATAATGTGCAAATTTACATACTGTGGTTTGTGATTTTTTTCTTTTTTTCTTTCATGATAAGATGCCCCAAAAAGTAGCTTTTTTTTTCTCATGCTATGACAATGAGGAACACATTAGAGACATTCTCATAAATTATTCATTTGCAAACCCCCACACCAAACGTGCACAGAAATTTCCTAGATAATTTATTTTGGACTGAATATTACTGAAAGTACACTGGCACCTCTGTAGTCACATTGCGGCTATGAGTATCAAGTAAATTGAGTTCTTTCAAGAGATTTCTTATCTCCTATGGGAAGTAAAAGAAAGATATCACACACACACACACTGATAGTAACACCCCTTTGAATAGAATTATGGTCAAGCTTTCATACTTTTAAAAGCTTTGTAATTGCTTTTACTGGGTGAGTTTATTCAAGAAACATTTTATGTGGCACCTTCTATTGTATTTAACACAGTGTCTGATTCCATATTAGTATATGAGAAGAGTCATGACCTGGTTATTTTAAAGAAGTTTGTGAAAGATTTCACAGTTTCAGTGCAGCAGGAAGACATCATATAAAGCCATCAGTTAAATTGTAGTATTGCTGACTTGTGTAAATACACAAAAATTTGGAGCAAATTTTACAAATTCACCTTTTCGGTTGATTTTTTGCTTACATTAGTGAGGACTACAGACAGGAGTTAGGGTTTCTGGATTATGGATTGGTTACAAGATAAAGTCTTTTGTTCTCCAGGTCATTTGCTACAGATGATGGGGGATGAATGTTTAAATACATCTGGCAGCTCCAACGGTTTTCCTGTAGTCAGCCATCCAGCTTTTGGGCTCTACACATCAAGTTCGGGCCGGTCTGAGTTTGGAGGCCTTGGTAGTCTTGGATTGTCTGCCTTGGCTGCTCACTCTCAGTTTGGTACATTTCCAGGTAAGGAAGCTCAAGTTTTAGAATTTTAATAATGGAGGTGAGTTAGTGAAATATTCTGCACACAGTAAAGAGAGGATTATATTGCACAGTTGTGTTTTTGCTTTTTTGTCAAAGCAGGTACATGCAACAGCCTGCATTATCTTATGTTGTCATCCTTTTTAACACAGCCTAAGAAAGAAAAAGTACCTAATTTGGTCCTCAATTTTCAATTTTCTCTCAAAAATGTTCTGAACATTATATTACAAATTTAGGCGATAGTTAATTGTGTGCAGTTTGAATGACATTGTGATATAAACACTAAGAAGCGTGGCTTTCTGGAAACTGTAGAGCTGGGAAATGTCCAGCAGATGAGCTGAAACTGCAGAATTCCAGTACACTGGCAAAACTATACTTTGAACTGAGTGATTAGTGCTGTTATTGAGTTAGATTAACTGTTGCTCTTTAAGGCTTGTTGACATCTTGAATTCTCTGTATATCTATGAAGATAGAGCTGGCTATTTTTGCCTAACTGTACAGTATCTCTCTCCTCCATTCTAGACTGGTGGCGGCCATCTGAAGCGCATACCAGAGGAGCAGCAGCCTTCTTCCCTCCTCTTCTGGGTCTGCATCCTGTATTTGCATCAAACTTGAAGAGCCATGATCCCGCTCACTTACAGTCCTGTACCTCAGGTTAGCTCCTGCTAAAGGTCATATGTGTTGTAGTAGCTTACAGCAAAAAGGAGGTCTTCAAACACCAATTAGGTGCTTACTGTATATGTACATGAATATACCATGTTAACATTATGAGACTGACCTTGTTAAGTGCTACTGGTATTTCATAAGGTTGTTATTTTCTTCTTACCTCTTTTTTATTGTCCTGCCAATGTGTTTGACTCATATTACTTGTTGTCATGAGTGTCCATCTGAAGAAATGTACAATGCTAATTTCTGTAGGCATGAATGGAACAGTGAATGGTAGGAGTGCTTCCTCTCCTACTGGGAACTCTGCTGTGAACACCAGTTCATTTCCAGCAAAGGGAAACAAAGAGAAAACTAAAGCCAACAGTGGTCGGAGTCCAAAGAGCTGTCAGGACCCAGGCCAACTACACCAGAAGACTGTTCAGAAAACAAAAGAAAAGGTTAATGTTTGGTCAAGCATTTATGTGTCTTTCCTTATTTACAATGTGCACCAAAGCCCACTTTACTGATCTGTTTAATCATATTGACAAATTTGGACTTCTGTTATTATTTAGAAACCCAGCAAAAGACCACTAGAGACCTCGAGCATGAGCGGCAGCCAGTCAGGATCTTTGTCAGATAGCTCCAGCGATGGTGAGAGCAGCAGTGATCCTGATGACATGGAGGAGGAGGAGGAAGAGGAGGACAATGATGAAGATGAGGATGATCAGAGCAATGACAGCGAGGACTCTGATTCAGAAAAAGAGAGTCAGTTTAAACTGAAAGTCAAGGTAAGGCACAGCTGTGTTCAAGTGCTGCTGTTTGTGTTTAAATATTCAGCAGAATATTCAGATGAGTTCTGAAAACCATCATCAACATTTTTTTTGTCAATAACATTTTTCAAAGCATGACAAAGACAAAAGATTTTCCTTTTTCAGTTTCTTCAGAATAATGCCTGAATAATGCATTCTAGGTTGGTGTGAAGCTTAAGATGAAAACTCCTGGGAAAAGAAGTTATTTTGTTAAGTTTTATGTCTGAACAGATTTGTAAAGTGTCCCTGTGTAAAACTGCTCTCTGTTAAGTAAATGTTACTTGGATTGTCAAAAGCAGCCTTAGTGGTGGGTGGCAAACTGGATGTATGTGCTAGCTGACAGAGCTGCCACTGTGAGGCTCTCTCAGCAGGATCTGACATGACATGTTGTCTTCTCCCTGTTTTCCTCATCCTCCCACTCAGCGGCTGACACAGAACACTACTGAGAGTAAAAAGAGGAGACCTCGTACCGCTGATGGAAATACAACTCAAGACAGTCATTGTGATAGCGTTCCTTTGACTTCCTCATACTGCCTCCAGTCTCATCCTGCTGTCCGGGCTCAATCCACAGCACTGTTTCTCCAGAGCTCCAGGACCGCAGAGGAGGGAGGCCAGAAACACATCAGTGTCATCCAGGCCACAGGGCTGGTAGCCAGCAACAGTCCCTCAGCGCAGTCCCACAGGGAGGCCTCTCCTCTGCTCTCTAGGTCCTCACCCAACCCCATATCCTTCTCCAACTCACCCAAACACTTACCTCCTTCCACTTCACCAAAGCACTTCTCTCATTCATCCTCACCAAAGCATAGCTCTGTCTCCTCCTCTCCCAAACCTCTTGCTCTCTGTTCCCCTACAAAACCCCTGTCTCTGGGTTCCTCACCTAAACCCTCATCTCTTTCTTCACCCAAACCTCTCTCCCTCTCTTCTTTACCCAAACCACCAACACCGTCAGCCTCAGAAAAGCCCTCGCATAAACAAAGATTTTTGATGCCCTCTCCCAAGCACACACAGCCAGTTGATAGCCTGAAGGAGAGCAGTGGAAACATCCCAGATGAAATGTCATTACACTTCAACAGTTTTAAATTAAAACAGGTGAGTTGTATTTTTTATTCACATTGCGGCATTGTAGCTGATTTTCCTTTTACAGAAAATAAATCAACTGTAATGAAGCAAGTGTTTCTCTCTCTTTTGCAATAGAGGGAGCTCTGTTTTCATGTATTGTCCATCATTCTTTCTGTCATGAAACAAATAAAAAGCAGTGGATTCCTTCACAACAGAAAATGAATGCATATACACTATTATTAGGGTTTTTTATTATACTACATGAGAGTCTGACCACCACATGACTTGAAGTCTAGAAGCGACAATGCCTTTAGTTCTATTGGGAATACTTCTCAAAACTGACAAGCAATTAGCTCTGTTATGCTTTAGGATGTTTGTTATCAAGAGAGAGAAATCGGCCTCTTTTACAGGGAGTTATTGTCACTGTTCTGAGAAGGAGGGAAAATGTGGCAATCTGTAACAAGAGGGTTTTAATTCATATGATGGTGGTACATAAAATATGGGCTTTTGGTTGCCAGAGTATAACAATAGCAACAAATACAAGATGACAGCTAAAGTCGCACGATGGCACTAAGCCAAACAATTTGAAAATATTTTTCCACAGCGGCCTTTTTTTCTTCACTGTTGTTGACAGGCTTGAGTCTGCTCTTCATTGTCCCTGTCTCTTATTACACCTTAAATTCCTTCATTCACAGCCTACAGTAATGTAATGTGAGTGACAGTTTGTGTAATTACTTGTTTTTTTTCTTTGTCTCCATTTTCTTTTTCGTTTTTATTTAGCCCATCCATTCCAAGGACTCTTTCAAGCAGGCTTTCTCTCTTCGACCTTTGAGCAAGAACTGGTATAAAAGTCACAAAAATCCAGCATTCTCTTCATCATTGACAACACCTAAATATTCGTCTGGTACGATGAGAAGTAATTTGCTATCTCTCTCGCACAGCAATGACACCAATCTGTTCCTGAAACATCACCCTAATGGAGCAATCCACAGCGAAGTTCAGGATGCGCCCTTAGCTCTCATCACAAAACCGCGCAGTCAGAGCAGCACCCCGAACAGCAAGCCGCTTCTGGCAGCTACTACCCCTCCCTACCCAATGCCCATCAACTTGAGCACTGGCACCAAGGAACCATCAGGCAGCTCTGTTTCCCCTTTTAAGTCTTCTCCCTCATCTTCTCACGGATCAAGGAAGACCAAGACTCCCAAATCTCTGCATGCAGGAAAGAGCCTCCCTAAAGCCAACTCATCCTATCCACCTGTAGACTTGGTTAGAGGCAGTGAGTCTGATATCCACAGCAACAAGGAGTTAGACTCAGACTCTTTAGGAGAGGACTACGATGATGATGACGATGACGATGAAGATGATGAAGATGATATCAATGATGAAGATTCTGGAAGCAGTCTGTCAGGTGAGATAAAATATTAAACAGCCCATTCGTTAACAAAGAAGTGCAAAGAAGTGCACGTTAGTACAAGTAGAAGCTGCTAGGTGAAGTAAATTAGCAGCGCTCTGTGTGGTTTGGTTGTGAGAGGCATGCTAATTAGGATTTATTTCTGCTCTTTCTCTCTCTTTTCCTGTGTCACACTGGAATTCCCTGCAGAGTCAGAGAGCAATCTGGAGAGCGACTCTGACGGCTCCGAGGATGATATGAAAGAGCGTGGTGAGACAGAAGCAGATAGCGATACAGAAAGGACTCCTCTAAAACAAGCTAAAGCAAGTCCCCGGAAGTCCCCCTCAAACATCTCAGCCAACTGCTCCTTGCTTAACCTGCACATCATCAAGCCTCCTAGTTTACCTAGTAGTCTACTCACCCCTACCACAATGACCCACTCAGGGACACTGAGTAACCACAGCACCCCGTCTCCATCCTTCACATTTGCCACACTGCCAGGTAACAAATCCTTGTTTTCAAGACCAAATATGTCCATAAATTACAACTCTGCTTGAGCTTACAGTTTACTAAGATACTTTAATGTGGTTGGGCTTCAGGAAAGTGTTATTCTCTCAGTTAATGAAGCACAATCATGCCCAAAGTCAGCATGGTGTTTATTTTTTCCCCCACTCTTGTCCTCCCTCCCTCTTGCTTACTCAGACTAAAACCTAATCTGTGGAAAAGGATGCTTATTTTTCCACTGTGAAAACATGAATATACAGTATGTGTCTCAATAGTTCCAAGTTAAAATGAGCTCGCTGGAAGGAATTTGTTGCGTCATTGTTTTGATTATCTCCACCAGCTTTTGCTTTAATAACCCAGGCAGATGCTTTATAAATCTGATACTGGATGAGTCATGGAGTATATTACATTACTAACAGAGCTGAATTCTGACTTGCCATACTGAGGAAGTATTCATTTCTTGTTCCCTTTAATCCTGCTTACCTGCATTCCTACTGAGTAATAGCTATGTGAAGTGAATAACTCTTGATGAGAGAGATTTATAAACTTTTACATTTATAAGATTAGGAATCTAGGAATGTATTTTACACTAAAACTATTAGAACTCAGCTTTAGAGCATGCAGTAAATGTCAAGGCAATGGTTAGGCGTGTTGCTGTACAAGCTCTGTTCCTGTGTGTTTTGCACCTCTCTAATGTGTCAAAAGGTCAGAATATTGTTTGTCTAATATTCTATTTCATTGTTGTATAAATTCCACT
Source organism: Lates japonicus (assembly GCA_033238685.1). Taxonomy (NCBI): domain Eukaryota; kingdom Metazoa; phylum Chordata; class Actinopteri; family Centropomidae; genus Lates; species Lates japonicus. Next base: position 3,284,040 of record BRZM01000012.1, on the reverse strand, counting down.
GCCTTGGATCATGTAGTCATTTAGGTAAGAGATGTAAAGTTAGCCATTTCATACATAAAACATCCACAATTAATGTGTCTTAACAGTCTCTTTTTGTGGGAGGTTCTGTATTTTCAAGAATGTGACCCCTTCCTGTATTTTGTCTAGTGTATTCCCCAGTACACATGCTTATTTTTGCATTTGCTCAGGTTGAAGGCACTGAGTCATTTCTCTTGTTTTCAGGATCTGGAAAGAGGAGGAGAGTGACAGATGAAAGAGTTCTACGACTGCCTCTTGAGTTTGGGTGAGCTATTGTGCATTCACTTCATATGCAAAGAAACACACATTGACTGGATGATCTGACCATGTCGTGTTTGTCCCTGCTGTCATATGTGCTGTATTGTTTGAGCTTATACAATTGATGTTACAGTTAAATGTCAGCTCACTGTGGGCCGCCTAGTGACCTTTTCTAAAAAGTCATCTATGGCCAACTTTTCTGTGTGCAGTCACCTCTCTATCTTTGGGTTTGCTGCATGCAACAGACAGTGTCCGCTTCCCAGTGTAAAACTGCAGTGTACATATGACACCAGGTGAGAAAGCAGTAATCATGGTCAGGCAAGTTTCTCAGGGTAAATACTGGAAATCTTTTAAGGCAGTAAAGTGAAATTTTCATCAACAGCAGAGTATGAGCAAACCACAAAAATCATAGTTTCCTTCCTTTGAGTGGTCTTAAAAACCCAGTCTTATGCAGTAGATCACAGTGGGCAGGAAATGAAATGAGGCCCAGCAGTTCGACACAAGGGGTTAATTGCATCCAGCCTCAACACAGACATGCAACATTAGCAGCTCCCTGCCCACAAATTCTGCAGTCTTGGATCAGAGCGGCCTTTCATCTTCTAAGGATGTTTTTCATCAGCAGGTTCACAGGAAACAGAGGCCATAAGACTCTGTTTCCGAACCTTTTCTGTCTGGGATAACAGCCTACATGTCTTCTGTAAGCCATAGCTGCTCTCCAGTGGAGCTCATGGGAACTGAGGGGTTGCCCTCTTGGTCCACATCCATTTAGGAGTCTGATTACTGAAGGGGTCACAGACTACACAGCACACAGCTCTGCAGACATCATTTATATCACTTGTCTCCTTGTAATATGAATATATTAATGAAGACTGAATACAGCTGTAACAGCAGTATTATGTATAAACAGTGTTGTGGTATTGTTTTCATATTAACTATATGGTACTTTGCAATTTCTTTGTTCAGGTGGCAGAGAGAGACCCGGATCAGGACTGTAGCAGGTCGTCTACAAGGGGAAGTGGCTTACTTTGCTCCATGTGGGAAGAAGCTGCGTCAGTATCCTGATGTAATGAAGGTAAATCAACAGTTTGTTACTTTATTGTCCGGAAAGTACCTGTAGATTTAAAGCCTTAGATGATGGCACATACTAATGCATTACTGCAGCTTCATGTAATTGCCCACAGATGGACACTGTAACATTTGACCAGTAATATGGGTCAAAGTTTCTTCCCAGGCTTTAATTAGCATGCATTATTCTTTTGTCTGCAGTACTTACTCCGGAATGGAATAACTGAAATCTCACGGGATAACTTCAGCTTTAGTACAAAAATTAAAGTTGGTGACTTCTACGAAGCCAGAGAAGGACCAGAGGTAAATTTTGCAACTTTCTTATTGTTCGTTTTTTGTGTATCTGATAGACATCATTGTGTAGTCATTATCCAGAATTCACAATTAGTTTTTTCCACTGAAGGATGATGACACTGATTTTGTAAAAATATGCAAATTTAATATTCATTTAAAACAATTTTTAAGCATGAGAATTAGTCTGCTTTTGTTTAAATGCAGAGGAAAAGTACAAAAAAACACTCTGCGTCATGTTGTTTATGCCCTAAACAGCCTCAACACTCTAGCTCCAAGAAGTTATGCCAGTCAACACAATAATCCATTAATGAGTGCAATCAGTAAATAGCAATCAGAGTAGCCATTTTTTCTTGTTTGTTTTAATTCCTCTTCCTTCTCCGTCATGTCACCCAGGGTTTGCAGTGGTTCTTGCTGGCTGAGGAGGAGATTGCTCCCAGTATCATAGCAATGGACGGGAGGCGCAGCCGCCGTGCAAAATCTGAGCACCAGCCGACAGGTGATGGCACTGGGGCCAGACAGTGGAAGGCTCATCCTCTAAATGCTGGTGAAAATAACCTCCAAGATGTCAGTAATGCCAAGTTGCTACGTAAACTGGAGGCTCAAGGTCAGTTTACATCTTAGAAATGTTTCAGTGGCACCTTTTAAAGGGGTAAATCCAGCATAAAACACCAGCACCTATTTGCTAGAGGTTGTATCTGACATGGGTTCTTGCATTCATGTAATGGTATTTCCAGCTCAGCCACAATAGAGTTTAATTACAAAACTATTTTCAACTATCTGAAATATCAGTAGTGAATTTTGTGGCATAAGCACTTCAAAACCAATCTCCATCTCAGTAAAAAAACGTGTTAAAAGAGGCAATTTCTCAGTAGTCCATAACATAATGTAACCATTAGACATATTGCATATTGAGCAAGTCAAGACCATTTTTTGTACTCTCTCAATGGATATAAAAAGAGTAGCTCGCTGCAGAAACTCCAGGCATTTTCTCTGGAGGTCATTTAGGAGGATATAGGGGGTATCTGTGGGTCAGTTTTTCATCAAAGCTTTGAATTCAGTAGGGTCTGTGATTTCATATTTTATATTTCACCATGCTGCAGAAATAGCTCGACAGGCAGCTCAGATCAAATTGATGAGAAAACTGGAGAAGCAGGCCATGGCGCAAGCAGCCAAGGAGGCAAGGAGGCAACAAGGTAAACAGCTGCTGTCTAGTCAGACTCATTCAACACTAGATCATATGGTGTGTTCAAGCCTAATTTGTTTGTGTTTTCCAGCAATAATGGCCGCTGAGGAGAGGAGGAAAAAGAGAGAGCAGATGAAGATTCTTAAACAGCAAGTAAGGATTTTTCTTTGCGTTTGTTTAATTTTCCGTGCAGAGTTTCATAACTACCTGCAGCTGCCCCCTTCTGTTGCATATTCAGTTTCTTCACTCCAAGGTGAAAAGGTTTTAAGCACAGTTGAATTGCTTTGAAATTCTACAAGGAAGTTGCTCCCTTGCACCTTCCTCATCTGCATAGACCCACTGTACTTCTTCACCCCACACCCTGCTCCCCTCCGCCTCTCTATAACATGCATGACTTAACAGTTAATTCATTTGATCTTGCCCTCATCCTTTTACCAGGAGAAGATCAAGCGCATTCAGCAAATTCGTATGGAGAAAGAACTCCGTGCACAGCAAATTCTCGAGGTTCGTCCTGAAAGTTATTGCAGAAACAGTCTAAAACACTTCCTTTCTGCTGTTGATAGGATTTTTTAAAAAGCCAACCAAAGGCTATTCCTAAATTATGTGGTCCCACTTTTGGTCACATCCAGTGAGTACATGTGACTAATGCTTAATTGGTTTTTTGCAAAAGTGCCATTGAATATGAAAATCTCCCCAGACCGTGATGGAGCTTAATACAAAATACAGTATTTCATTAAGTAAGAGGTGGCCCAGAGTTTACCATGGCTAGGTGAAATACCTATTTTGCATTCCCTCACTAATAGAAGCTGTGAAGTATTTTAGCTGTTATAAATCAAATTTCAGTTGACACGCTTGGCAGGCGGCTCTTAACAGGATTTCATTGGGGCTATAATTACTGACTGAAATTTTACTTAATTTATTCCTACTGCCTGCTGGTGTTTCGTAATAACTACATTGCCGTTGCCATTTTGTCTTTCATTGTTAATGGGAGGGAATAATCATCTCTTTGCTCAAATTTTCAATATGTTAGATTTGATATTATCAGTGAGACTCTGGCTCTATTTAGCTTTGTGTGGAATATTTTCTGTTGACAGCATAAACTGTCAAATTAATTGAAAAATAGCAATATAGCAAACACATACCAGACATACATAATATTAAGTACAACACTTAATGAATATTTCTTTTACAAACCAGACTTATATGTATTTTGAGATCATTTTCCCTAGTTCTTCATTATTTTTCTTGTAGTGGTTTTAATTAAGAGAAATCTATCTATTGATTTTCATTAGTCAAAAACTGCTGCCCCAATTAAACATTCATTCAGTCAAAGCTTTTCTGTGGTGTACATACTGTATATGTTTTTGAACGAGTGCATCAATCGCATTTGTTTCATGACCTTAGTACATTTTTTGTCCATGCACAGGCTAAAAGAAAGAAAAAACAAGATGCAGCCAATGCCAGAATATTGGAGGCTGAGAAACGAAACAAGGTGAATAAGATGAGATTTATGAGCAAACTGTTTTTTTTTGGTTTTATTTGTTACTGTTGCCTCTGGTCTGAAACTCTTGCCCCCGCTTGTCTGCCCTGTAATGTTTTTGCTTCATTGTAAGGCTTGTCAGTGTAGAGATTTATCGATGTGATTAAAATACATTGGATCACCTCCTTGTATTCTACGTATATCTCATTTTCACATTAGCTCAACCATTAAAGCCAAGAGACCTGTAACTTTTGCAAACTGTTGGTGCATAGGATGAGAAGGCCAGTCTGTACGCTTTAAAAATAGATGTAAATTAGTGTGAATATGTTTTGGTTTCTAATTGAATTAATCTTTTTGCTAAAGGAGAAGGAGATGCGAAGACTTCAAGCTGTCATACTGAAGCACCAGGTGGGTATTTTGCCCAGGACCACGTAACTTGAATGTCTTGGAAATGATCTCTAACTAATCATCATTTGTACGTTATATCCTGTCAGATTATGCTTTGGGGTTCTTTGGTGTATTTTTATTTTAGTTAACTGTGGGTTGGATTTTTCTTGCATTGATTTTCTTGTGTGATTCCTTCTATCTCTTAATACTTTGCCAACTCTTTCTACCAGGAGTTGGAGAGGCATAGACTAGATATGGTATGGGTATGTTTGTTTCTGTACATTTAACAACATATTGTGAATGTGTTGTGATAAATGGTTGCCATCATAGCAATGTGCTAAGTGTAGCATTGGCTTCAGTCATACTACATCCCTCTGCATGGCTTTTCCAGAACAGTGCACTGCATACGTCTGCTCTATTTGTCTCTCAGAGAAAACACATCCATTATCTTCCCAATATGATCAAAAATGCCCTGACTCTACAGAAATTATACAAGGATGAAAAGATTTCTGAAAGAATACTGACTGCCTATTAAATTGTTTCAGTTTTAGATTGATTAGAGTTAGGTGCCTCTTTCTCTACAGCATGTGAGCCAACTTTCCTTATCCAATTTGCCATCTGGGAAAGTCGATAAACAGTATGTATTCTTGCCAGATTTTTACCCCACTGAGTAGATGCGGACGGTTGAGGACCAAAGCAAATTTAAGTATAAAGTATATTTATATACTTTATCTATGAGTGTGGCAGTCTTCTGTTGTTAAACTTTCACAATGAATAAAGGAGAGTTAAAATCTAATCATTGAAATTGAATCTCTAAGATGTTTCATACGATGCTGTTCATTAGTTGATTGGAAATGCACTCAGTGTTTTGCTCGCTGCTGTAACGCTTAATACCTGCAGCTTACGCCTCTGAAACTCTCGGCCTATACCAGCTTTCAGTCTGCCGCTTGCCAACACGCTCAGATTAATAATCGCTGATTGTAACTTTGAGCTTATGCTTTCTATGTGCATCACTAGCCTCATCTGCTTTTTGTTTATCATTATACTCCATCTGGTGTAACTATTATGTATGTCTTTACACTTTAACTACAGTACAATGTACAACATTTTGATTGTGAGATGATTGTCACAAACCATGTCCTATGCTGCTTTTTTTTTTTTTTTACTGTGCATGTCATGTGGTTCACACTGTGTGTTGCATTTATGACCCTTTTTCTCTGCATAAAATAATTGAAATTGTAAATAGAATAGAAACTATGTTTCTGTGCTCTGCTAGGAGAGGGAAAGACGCAGGCAGCACATGATGCTCATGAAGGCTGTGGAGACCCGTAAGAAGGCAGAGGTGAGTAACTGCCAACTTGCTCACATTTCCTTATTACTGAACATTCCCTTCTGCTTTCTGCTACATTGTTGTTTCAGACTTTTGTCTGATTGACTAATTGTTTTTTCTTTCCCTAAGTAATTTAATATGAAAGTGGTGCAGTCTGTAGTGGTGGGGCATAATTATGTAAATTAATTTTTGGAATGTTTTAAATCCTTATGAAATGTTATATTAATTCATCTATTCGCTATTTGATGATTCAGCACTGTAATTGAAGTCATACTTTGTGTTTTTATTGTGTGCACCCTCTGTAAAAGTAATGTACAATATCTGACCAAGCAACAACATAAAGCAGTACTTTCTTTCTCTTGGCTGTAGGAGAAAGAGCGTCGGAAGAAAGAGAAGAAGGATGAGAAACGGTTAAACAAGGAGAGGAAACTAGAGCTCAGAAGACTGGAACTGGAAAAAGCGAAGGAGCTGAAGAAGCCAAATGAAGACATGTGTTTAGCAGATCACAAGGTATTCACACACTGTGGAGCTGTTGGCAGATGAAAATGAGAGTCCATATATATCACCCCTGATAGTCTCCATCTGTGGAGTAGATGTGTGTGGAAAGATTAGATTTTCCACTAGGCTAGAGATTTTTTTGACATGGAAATTAATCAGTATAATCACTGTAGGAGCTATAGGCATGAAGATTAGAATTGCTTTTGACAAATTTATGGTTTCATTGTTTCACTATCAGATATACCAAAATAGATGCTCAATATCACTGAAAGCATCAGTAATTGATTAAAAAGAAAATAGGTGTAGGTGAATATACTGCCACCAAGTGGTTACTGATATCATAACCCCAAGTATTACTGATCAGATACTAGAAGGAAAGACATTCTGGGCTTGTATTCAAAACATTTCTTTTACTTAAATAATGAGACAAAATAGTCTGGAACAGGTAAAAGAAATTAAATGTTTCTGTCAGATGGCTCTCTGTAAGCTTCATAAAATATTTTAAAACCATAATTAATTGTATAATGATGTGAAAAGGGCTGGCTTAAAGCCAGTATAACATCTGTGTCGTTCAGATTCATGGTGTACAGGCTGTAGCTACACATTGTTGAGGGATGATGAATGCAACATTAAGTTTTATTTTATTAAAAATCATTTTAATTTGTCTCCAGCGGCTTCCAGAGTTGTCACGTATCCCTGGTTTGGTCTTACCCGGAAACACCTTCTCTGACTGCCTGATGGTGCTGCAGTTTTTACGCAGCTTCGGAAAGGTCCTGGGATTAGACATGAATTTAAACATCCTCAGCCTAAGTGACCTTCAAGAGGGGTTACTCAACATCGGGGACAGCATGGGCAAGGTGCAGGACCTGCTGGTGAACATGCTCTCTGCAGCTGTGTGCGATCCGGGTATACCTGCAGGTCACAAGGTGAGAGTGTTGAATTGTAAATGCTTGTACTGTAAACAGGCATGGGCCAGTTACCGGTTTCAAGGTATACCGTGGTTTGAAAAAGTCAAGGTTTCAAAACCATTGATATTTTCCGTCATACCGTTCCTATGGTATGAGCTATGTGATAGATATTCTCTATCTGACAGAATGTGCTACCCTAATGTGATACCTGACAGAATGTGCTGATGTGCTCAGTTATTTATCTTCGGAGCTTGTTGAGCTGCAGGTTTAGGCTCACTTAAGGGACTGCATTTATTTATTGATTTATTTTAAAATAAATTCCATTATTTTAGCTTAACACACACATTTACTAATCTTTAATTGCAATACCGCTAAACTGAAACCATTATATTTTTGCTTAAGATTATCATACCATCATAATCTCATACTGGCCCATGCCTAACTGTAAATTACATGTGTTACGCACACACATTTATTGATTCAGACATTTCACTGCTTGAGTTATTACTTACACTATCCTGTAACTAATGCAGCATCAGTAGAGTAGTAGAAAAGTAAAAATTTGTTATTTGCTATTTAAGAAAGAACTTACAGCAGTGACAGTATAGAGTAATGCAAATAAGGAGCTGTTGGCAATTGCCAGGCTTGTAACAGCATGATTGCAGCTGCCATTACAGTTTTTTTTCTCTTGCCAGCTAACCAGAAGAATCAGAACACACATTAGCTTTTATCACTACTTTGGTTCCGTGCAGCTCAATGAAGAGAGTATAAGTGTTTAGTGCTCTTAGTGCGCATCTTGGGTTTAAACCAATTTAAATTCATCCCTGGAGTCCATTTCTCCACGCAGTGCTGTAGGTTGTAATTATGCCTTTACATGATTTCACATAATGTTGCTCATGAGAGGCTGCCTCTAGCTGTTGTGCCCACACCAAGAGAGATATTTGTAAAAGGACATTAGATAGCTAGTATCAACTTAAACAAGTTTGATTTTAAAAAAATCCATACATGCTAGATGTGTCCCAGACACATCCCAGGGGACACTTTAGAACAGGACAATGTTGTGGCAAACGCCAGTTGTGATTATTTGCTTAAGATTGAAGTATACAAAAAAGATTCTTCTTAGGTTTAGGATTGGCCAGCATCACAGCAACATACGACTTCTCCACATATGCACATGCATCTTTGTAGTTGGAGAAAGTAATATTTGTCAATCACTGGCTGAACTCCATCCTTTAAATGTTATTTCTTTTAGAGCAAAACCAGCTTGGGGGATCACTTGACTAATGTGGAGATCAACCGGGACAATGTGTCTGAGATCCTGCAGATCTACATGGAGGGCCACTGTGAGCAGACAGAGCTGGCTGCTCTGGCCCTCAGCCTCAGGACTAAGGCTTTTCAGGCCCACAGCCCGTCTCAGAAAGCCTCCATTCTAGCTTTCCTGGTTAATGAGCTCTGCTGCAGTAAAGCTGTGATCAGGTGAGAGACCTGCCTCCTTGTGACACTCATGATGTCTTTTATTTTTGCCCTTTGACAAACAAAGCAAGCTCTCAGTTTTGTACAGCAGTCATGTTAATGGACTTCACAACAAAACTAAATTACTATTAAATAAATAAAGCTTGATCTGAATAAGGCTATGATATATTTGTGTTAAATAAATCACTGTTGGCCTGTAAAATTGATTGAGTGCACTGTATAAACAAGATTTTCTTATGTGCCTGAAGCAAACAAGCTAATCTCTTTGCCTGAGAGTGGAATATATTGACTTGTTTTATTCATGGGTGCTTAAATCTTGATGAAATAACAGATGTATCAAAAGGAATATGACAAATCATGGTCTGACGGACCGTTTCACGAGGTTGCGTCAAACTACACGTCATTAACTTTTCATGAGTAGTGGTAACACTTTGAAACACATCTGGTGTCCCGCTGCAGTGTGATGCAAATGATTCATGCGCTTCTCATTATACATAAAGGTCACAGAAACATCTTTTTCAATGTTGTCTAATATTTTGCAGTGAGATCGACAAAAACATAGATCACATGACCAACCTGAGGAAGGATAAGTGGGTTGTTGAGGGAAAGCTTCGCAAGTGAGTATGCGCGTCATCCAAGCTGTCGCTGATAGGTTCTGTGCATGAAAGATGAGTTTCATTTGCTCTCTGTCCATTTTTGTCTTCAAAGACTGAGGAGCATCCACGCCAAGAGGACGGGGAAGAGAGACAGCAGTGTGGTAGGAGAAGACAGCCACACCTTTGCCATCCCCACTGCCAGAAGCAAATGCAAGAGGAAAGATGGGGACAGTGAGGAAGAGGAGGACGAGGATGATGACAGTGAGGACCAAGGAGACGACGATGACGAGGAGGAGGAAGAATCAGGGGGAAAGAAAGGCAAGAAAGCAGAGATATGTGAAGAGGAGGTCAGTAACAGCATGATGCTTTTCAACGGTGCCAACGGCTAAATCGGTGTTTGTTGTAGTAAATGTCAGCCGGTCCAGTGGCCTCACACTAATGAGATCTTTTCATCTAGGATGACAGTGTACATTCAGCCAGCATTGAGGAGCTGGAGAGACAGATTGAGAAAACATATAAGGTAAATTTAAGCCTTTGAGACATTTTTTTTCCTCAGGATATGCTTATTAATGGATTTAATACATCATAGCTGACCCTATTGTGTTTTCTGTTTATTTAGCAACAGAGTCAGATCAGACAGAAGCTGTTTGACTCATCTCACTCACTGCGCTCCATGATGATTGGACAGGACCGCTACAGGAGGCGTTACTGGGTCCTCCCACACTGTGGTGGCCTCTTTGTTGAAGGCATGGAGAATGGCGAAGGTGCCAACCCAAACTGATAGCTCAGTTGTTATTCACTTTTATCCATGTACAGGATGTAGATTTTAATGTTTTTTTGTGCACCTTCTCTTAGCTAACCTTTCTAATGTTCCACAGGTTATGAAGAGGTGGAGAAAGAGAAGGAAAGACAGGAGACTGCTCAGATGATAAGGGTGAAGGAGGAGCAGCTGGAAGAGACAAAGAAACCAGTGATAACCAGCACGGACAGCGATACAGCCACTCCAGAGAGTCAGCAGGACAGTCTCAATCTCTTCCTCCAGAAACCTGGCTCCCTATCTAAGCTCAGCAAACTCCTTGAAGTTGCCAAAATGGCTCGAGATTCAGACATCAATTCACACCACAGTCATTCTGCTAAAATCCCTACCGCTGCATCTTATCCCTCACATCCCACTTCTCAGACAGGAATATCCCACAGCACCCTGCCTGTAACCCCTCAGCAGGGACTCACAGATAAAACTGGTACTTCAGTGCCATCTCTGCTCAGTGCCCCCCAGCTCAAAAGCAGTCCCTGGATAACCTGCGGCCCTCAGACTGTCCTTCATGAAGACCAACTCTCCAAAATACTGACGGAAAAGAGCAACCAATGGTTTAGCCTTTTACCACGCTCTCCTTGCGACGAGTCCTCTGTCACCTCTGGCTCTAGTCCTCCAGCCTCCTCCTCTTCTCCACAGACCATAAGCACCAAATCCCCCTCCTCCCTCTCCCCGAATCCCCTAGCTGCAACCAGCCACAGCACTCCTGCTGGGATCAATAACATACAATCGCCTGTCCTTCAGGTTGGTGGATAACAAAAATATCTCCATCTCCCAATTATTTCAGATCACGCTTTGCTTGTCATACTGACACGGGTTGCAAGTATTATTCCATATTACATGAGTATTTCCTCATGTTGCAAATGCACGAGAACCTCTTAGGTTCATTCCAGCGTTTGTCTTTTACATTATGCATGTGGCAGTGAAATAACATTGTTGTCTCATCATAATTCAAAGTGTGTGTATTCTTCCTCTCAGCAAGTAAAGTCTGGCATTCATCAGAGCAGACTGACACTGTGTGACGTGTCCAGTGCAGCGACAAGTCCCAGCCTGCCCTTCCCTGGCACTGCTCTACCCCCCGTGCCGGATCTGGCCTCCCAGCATGCAGAGGGTAGTGGGAACAGGGTCTTCTTCCTGGTGAATAACAACTCTGTCAACAAGAGTGAGACCGTAGAGGCCCTGAGTGACAAGCCCCCTAATGCCTCATTCCCTGCTGTGGAGGTGGCCAAGACCCAGGATTACCCAAGACCTCAGCCTATCCCAGAGGGTAAGAATGGCTCGCTGCCAGCACGCACAAGTGACGTGTTCTGGACGAAGGATATGCACTGCCCAGACAGTACTATCTGCCCTACATTGCTAAAAGTAAGCAATTATGTGACAATAGTTTTTAAATCTGTGCTGTTTGTGTTGGCAGAGATGCTGCATGGTTGGTGGCGAGTGTCAGACATGCAGGAACTGCACAGTCTGGTTAAGGCCCTCCATAACCGAGGCATCAGAGAGAGGGTCTTGCAGAAACAGTTCCAAAAACATATGGAGTATATGAGCCAGCTCTGTACCAGCAAAGATGGTTTGTCCACATCTTCTCTGCTCTCTTTAAGTCCAGATTCAAGACATGCAGTGACATAAATAACACATTGTGATTTTATCTTGATGTGTCACATATTTCATATTATTTATGAATGTATAAATATGTTGCTTTCTTATAGACAATCATTTGCTGTAATGTTTTTATGTATCTGTGGGGACAGTGATTGATGTGGCAGAGCTGGAGAAGCAGGAGGTGAGTGAGAAGACAGTGGAGAGTTGGTGCGTTGAGGAGCAGGCCATGGAGGTGGACATCGGCCTGCTGCAGAAGGTGGAGGATCTCGAGAGGAAAGTCGTCTCTGCCAGCCTGCAGATAAAGGTACAGGCAAGGAAGCATCACGCTCTTTCAGTATGTGCTGGGATAGGCTCCAGTGTCCCCATTTCATATGGATATGCATTACTGTGTCACCAAAAGCTGCGATGTGATGGATATGTTTCGATACTGTATCCTTCAGGGTTGGATGCACCCTGAGCCCCAGTCAGAGAGGGAGGATCTGGTCTATCATGAGCACAAGCTCCTCTCTTCGCCAGCTCCAGAGAACAAGGGTCAGAGAGAAACCAGCCCTGAGGAAGATGGGGCTATGGTGCGACGGGCAAACAATCCTCTTGATATAGCTGTAATGCGGCTAGATGAGCTGGAGAGGAACATCGAAAGAAGGTACCTTAAGTATAAACATTTAGATCAGACTGGATAATGGAACTGTACCTGTGTCTGTATTAGAAACCATGCATTAAGCATTGCATTGTAGAAAGTATTGACATCTTCAGTGTGTAATGTTATAATTACTTTTACATACTTTTACAAGGCATGGCTGCTTAAAACATATTACTGTTTTTGTCTTACATCACCTTATTTTCTCGCTGTTTGATGTTGGTTGTTACCAGCTGTTATTCAGTGTGACAAAGTTATTGAGTGTATATGTGATTGGTGTACTGTAATACTGCAGTCTCACTTTCTGTAACCTTGAAAGCAGTGAGGAGGAGGTGGCTCCTGGGATGAGGTTGTGGCGTAAAGCCCTCTGTGAAGTCCGCAGCTCAGCTCAGCTGTCACTCTGCATTCAGCAGCTGCAGAAATCCATCGCCTGGGAACGGTCCATCATGAAAGTGGTTAGTGATGCCTCATTTCTCCCGCTCTCTCTATCAAAGATTTGTTTTTATCCTCAACAGTTTTATCATAACTAAACTTAAAGACTCAATTTATAGCTCATACTACAAATAACCCTCTACACGAAGATCAAAGATTTCAGGCTACATGTCTTCTCATTTCACTTATTTGATTTGTAAACAAAACATTTTTTTTGATTAAAAAAACCTTATTATGCATGATTTTAACATTAAGAGTAAAATAAATCTACAAGGCATATCATTGTTAAAAGGTATACAGGCAACAGATGAGAGGAAATCAAAGGTATACGAGCAGCGTCAATTTACAATGCATAATCATCAGGAAACAATATAAGATAATACCACAATCAGTTGCAAATCAACATCATTCAGTACATCTGGCTGCGCAGAATTACACACAATTTAGTTTCATGCTGATGTACAGTATCTGTAACTATATATATTTTGGTGTGTTTCCAGCACTGCCTCCTCTGTCAAAAGGGAGATAATGAAGAACTGCTCTTACTTTGTGATGGCTGTGACAAAGGCTGCCACACATACTGCCATAAACCCAAGATCACCACAGTACCTGACGGTGACTGGTTTTGTCCCACTTGTGTTGCAAAGGTACACCAGCATGTCCTGAGTGTTTCTTCACAGAGCTGAGACTCTTTTCTTTTGTTATTTATTCCATGAAATCTCATAGTCCACAGGTACAGTACATCTAAAGGGCCTCACTCTGTGTAAATGCCAAATGACGACTTAATTGTATCTAATGTACACATCCAATGAATTGATTTGAATACAATATGGTTTGAATATGATGCTTTGTGTGGTTCTACACCAGTCGTTTGTGTGTTCCGTCTTTCAGGAAAGTGGTCAATCCCCCTGGAGTAGGAAGCAACAGAGCCGAACAGCTGGAGGAGGGAAGAAAGGCAGTGAGGTAAAACGAAATAGTAAGCCATCTGTGGTAGGAGAGCTCATCAAAGAGGAAGCTGCCAGCAGCAACAGTGTGCCAAAAAAAGGTACCAAGGAGCTCAAGAAGAGGAAAGGAGACGACAGCCCGCCCAGCTCCCAGGCCAAGCACGACAGCCCCGTCTCCTGTGCAAAAAAAGCCAAAATGCCCAAAGACGACACAAATGGGCTGGCAGTGTGCCAGTAAGTATGAACACATGCTCACTGCATGCATGAGATCCAGCAGCATTTATTTTACCTCATCTCATTACTTAAAATATTTTTTAGATGAGCTTCCGTAATAACATACATGACAATCATCCTTGTGTAGTTATGAATCTTTGACAAAACATTTTACCATGTTATTTCATATCATACGTACAAAATCAAATGATGAAAAAAATCTCACAATATTTCAAGCATGTTCTTAAACAGGTGAAACCATATCAAAGTTAAATCAAATTCTATTTTCCATGGCAAAAGGCTTAGCTTTGTCTGCTGCTTCTTTCCTTCAGCGTGCTCCTGGCTGAGCTGGAGAGCCATCAGGACGCCTGGCCCTTTCTCACGCCAGTCAACCACAAAGCTGTACCCGGATACAGGAAAGTCATCAAGAAGCCCATGGACTTCTCCACCATCAGAGAAAAACTCGCCACCAACCAGTACGTTTGTGTCACTGTTCCATGTGTATTTTATGTGCATACGCTTTATGTATTTAATAAATTTTCATTTTTGATTTGGATGCTGCATTTAAATAAGATGAAATTATTTCTAATGATTGCAGGTACTTAAATTTGGAGACTTTCATCATTGACGTGAACCTGGTATTTGATAACTGTGAAAAATTCAACGAAGATGATTCAGAAATTGGACGAGCCGGCCACAACATGAGGAGATTCTTTGACAAACGATGGACTGAACTGCTGAAGTAAAAAAAAAAAAAAAAATTAAAGCGTGCTACTTTCTACATATCAGACTTTCTTTTTGGTGTCGGAGGCCTTCTTTTCACCTGTGACACTAAATCAGTATACACTTATAATAACACTAATGTGCAATTTGAAAGGACAAACACTCCTGATGTATCTGGTGAGACAAAAAAAAACACTTAATGGATTAGTATCTTCAAGTGCAATACTGTTTTCTTTATCTCAATGCACTGACTCTTAGACTCAACATTGTATTTGGGAATCAAAGATTTCACTGTAGATAGGTAATTGTCTTTTTTTTAAATCACCAGTACTGCAGCATAGGTTTGTGTATACGTGTATTTATTTTTCAAGTGTTTATGTTCAGTCTTTTCTAAGAAAAAGTAGGAAATGGCACACAGCTTTAACAAAATTTAAAGATTGTTTTCTGGACTAATGAACAAGCCAATCAAAAAAAAAAAAAAGTATTGTTTACAGCATTGTGACTATAAGGTGCCGGCAGTGCTACTGTTCATCTGCATTTGTGACTTGTGTACAATACAAGGAGGTATCACTGACACATGTATAGTGTTAATTTCTGTCTCTGTTTACAGGTCTTATTTCTAAAGTGTATAGCTGTGTACATACTAAACAGTCTTGTTGAATATATTGTCAATGCATAAGGATGATTGTAGCATTTAATACAGTGTATGTCTTACACATTGCCTGTGCTGAATATCCACTCAAGCACTGTGGTCTCCTCAGTATTGTAGTGCCTGACCTCTGACCTCTGAACAGTGTGTGGAGGAGTGTGTTTGTTTGTTTTCTATTTCTATTTTCAGTGTGTGTACTGTATGTGTGTCCTGCACAATATACTGTAAGAAACCCTTGCAGAAAATGTAAAATTCTTGAGAGCTTTTCCTCTGAACAGAATTGACGTGGTGCACAGTGTGTTTCATCTCCAAGCATTTCCTTCAACCAGAGTCTTGTCAGACATCCTGTGGACAGACGTGAAACCTGCACTGGGCTTTAATCCAGATGGGAGTCAGACAGAGTCACGGTCCACTGGAGGCATTTCAAGACAGCTGAAGTCAGAAGACTTGAAGTAACTGTATTTTATTATTAATATTATGAAATGAGTAGCACTTTTTGTAGGAATATTATTTTTAAATAGTGAATGTGTGGCACGGATTAAAATAAACCTGTTTTTCAAACTAATATCATTAAGCACTCACTATCTTACCCTGTTTAGGCATGTTATCATTATTAATTTTTTGTATGGAAGCTAATAATTGAATCATCTAAAACAGAGTTAAAGAAATTAGTGCCAGTGGAGAATGTGAAATTCATTCACTGCAGTACTTAAGCACACTTTTGAGATACTTGAGTATTTATATTTTTTCTACTTCTACTCCACAGGGAAATATTGTAGTTTTCACTCCACTTAGTGGAGATTTAATTCTACATACAAAACATGTTTAACAAATGTAACGCATTGTTATTGATACGAGTTTTACTTAAAATTGTGCAACAGTATCGTTATTTTTAGGATTAGAGCCATTTCACCCCATTCAGTGCATTCTAGAAAGTTATTGGAAAATAATCATGGTACTGTAAATATACTGAAACAGGTCTGATAAGTAGTTTTGTTAAGAAAATTCGACTCTCAACATTGTGTAACTCTATAACTCAGCATCACATGACTGATAACAGCTCTGAGATACAGACTTTATGGCTGTGCTAAAACCAGGAAGTACTTTCAGCAACTACCCATGACCCAGAGGAAGAAGCACCAGTTTATTCTGTTGTAAGGTCGGTGTCTCCAGACAACACAGCTGACATATTCTTGTAGCTTCCCATAAGGTGTTTGTCTCTCGGCTCTTCTCCTCTCCTCTTCCCTCCCTCCCTCCCTCAGGCGCATATTTGAGCATTTTGCGCCACCTTGTGAGTGAACTGCCGTCCCTGCAGGGCCAACGTAGCATCTCTCTTCACAAAATGGTGTCAATAATTTGCACTCTTCGACACCACACGGACGAGCTTAGTTGCTGTGCCTTCTCTCCATCCCTGCTGGCCACCTGCTCCGTCGATAAAACTCTACGCGTCTACAACACAGCTGACTTCTCGGAGCTTCCTTACTCTCCTCTCTCGGGCCACGGCTACGGGGTTCACTGCTGCCGCTTCAGCTCCTGTGGCAGCCACCTGCTCAGCTGCTCCACAGACGGCTCCGTCATCGTGTGGAGCTCGGACACAGGCGAGGCCACGGCGGTGTTGCAACACCCGGGCCGCAGTCCACTCCGAGTGTGTGCCCTGGCACCGGACTCCTCCCTCCTGCTGGCAGGGGCCTGTGATGGTACCGTGGCCCTCTGGGACTTCCCCTCCAAGACATTACGCAGGTACAGTTTAACCCATAGATAAAGTTCACTAACAGTTACATAATCTTTTCAGGTTACATATGAAGGAGCAATCAGTGTCCACTGCTATTCTAAGTATTTCTTTACAACACATTCAGACCTACTGTTGTCAAGTAATAACTTCTGTTGTTTATTAAGAATTTAACACTCAAAAACCTTTTGAATCTGCTGTGTAGGTTATTTTTTAATCATTTAGTCCAAAAATGGTGAAAACTGTTGTTTTCTCAGAGCCTCGCATCTTGCAATTCAAATAGTAAAAATAATCAGTTTGCTATAAAATGTGACAAAGAACAGCATCAAATCCACATGTGAGAATCGGGAACCAACAACTGGTATCTTTGCTTGAGAAACGACTGAAATTAACTAATCGTTTCAGCCCTAGTGTTTTGATTGTTCGATGAGATTCGATTGACAACAACGTTTCCCCTGTTAACACGAACAAACAACCTCCACAACTTGAGCCTGAAGGTTCATTCTTGACCTTTGGAAAAAGCAATTTGACCAAAAAAAATTCTAATCACACGCTCCACTTACCTGGATTTTATGTAGCTTTGGCCACATGTTGTGACCTTCATCAGCAGATGGAGTCATCCCACCGGGGTCGTTAGGTTCCACCTTGATTCTTGTATCGTAAAATTGTGGTTGGTGCAGGGAAGTATGTGACATCAAACTTGTTTCCATCAGAGTCTGTGTGTGAGAAGAGCATGGACAAAAACACAAATTAAGACATACCACAAAGTGTTCTTAGGGAGAAAGTACTGTGTTGGAGCCTAATTTCATATAGTAAGATTCGGCAAAAAGGATTTTCAGGGCCTTTAAACAAATTGCCTTTCTGAGACATGGTTTGGAATAGTCCTAAATTTAGCCTTGTCATTAAATGAAGCAATTTTCTGTAGAGAGATTAGAGTTACTTCAGGCCTACATTGAAGTAGGTTTGAAGTCAGGTTGCTCTTGTCAATAGAGACACATGGGACAAAAGAACACAACCAGCCAAACAAATACTTATTACCATACTCAATAAACCTGATGGAAGACAATAAAACTTTGTCTTTATATGTGCAAAAACATTTTATAAAGATTTTAAAGAATTTGTCTTTTAATCCTCTATTTCCACAAAACACTCCTCAGGCTGCCTCTGTTTCTCTCATTAAGACTCTCCCAAGTCTCATTAAACTCAGTCCAGGGCTCTTAATCCAGATTTGTTTCAAAGAGCCTACTTTTTAAACCCCTTATTGTGAATCAAGCCCTGCTCTCTTTTACTCCCTCTCTGATAAATCTTGCTCTTTATAGCCAGTCTAACCCCAGCTGCACATCTAAACATTTTTTCCCCCCTAACAGATGCAGCGCAGTGAGCGAGGCCAGCGTTGTGGCTTGCTGCTTCTCTCCTTGCGGCCAGTTTTTTGTGACCGGCTGCACCCACGGAGACCTTAAGCTGTGGGACGTGGACGTCAGCCTCCTGCATGCTGAGAAGGACGCCCACGACCTGGGAGTCACCTGCTGCAGCTCTGCACCCCAGTTCAGAGTTGGTGAGTGCTGACAAATTAAAGGGTCAACTCACTTAAATCACAAAAAGAAAAAACAACAATATTTTATCTGATATTCTAGTGGTGTCCAGACATGCAGATATTTTGAGATAGACTAAGATATTTGCGTAAAGAAAATTAATCAGCAAGTATTTTGATAAGTGGTTTACGTTATCTATCAAGCAAAAAATACCAACTGTTTAGTTGTGCTCAAAATCCATCAAATTTCCATCTCAGTCACTCACAGACCTCTCTGTGAGCAGTTTTTACAGAAACTATTTCTACAGTAGAGGTCCCACTTTTACAGCAAATTTCAGCTGTTATTCATAGGCTTTTGATATTTTGGGTGGACTGATCCTTTAAAGTTCAAAATTAGGGAAACGTTTTCTTGTCCTGATCATCTTAGATAACATACTGTAAATCCAGCACAGCTAAAACTGAGATAAAACTGATCTGTCACAGCTAGCAGTTGGTTAAAAGCCACCTGTTGCACACTATCATGAATCCAAATAACATTTACATTGTTTACTTTGTGCCACTTTTTGGGGGGAATAAGAAGCACATACATTTTGTGATGGAAGTCAGGTTCTAATCTGGCAGTGCATGTTTATGCCACATACAGTGTAAAGACACTTTGCCACGTGTTCACAAACAGTATGTCGGATAGCATTTGTCGTCTTTTGTTATTAAACTTGGTCAAGCGTGAACGCTGAGAGTGGGGGAATGTGGCTGTTGTTGTCCTGCAGATGGCTGCTGCGTGGAGTTTCGACTGGCCTCCTGTGGACAGGACAGCCAGCTGAAAATATGGATTGTTTCCCAGCGTGAAGGAGCAGGTAGGCGGACCCCTCTGCCCGCTCCCTCAACCGAAAACTCCCCTCACTCCATCACAGAGAGAGAGAGAGAGAGAGAACCTTCTGACTGCTTTAACCTTGACATCTCTCTGCAGAATAGAAGAATTTTATTAGTGTGTGGAATAAATCAGCTGCAGTCTGACTCATTAATAATGCATCACTTTAAGACATTCTGCTGAAATACAGCAGCAGCAGCAGAGGACAGTGAGTGGGTGTGCATGTGGCCGTGTGTGTGTGGAGAAGAGTTGGGAGGAAATCAGGTGCATATATCCACTGTGACATTTATATCTTGTACAACCGACGGCAGAACAGGAACATTTTGTGTTTTGCTCCAAGGTTGTGTAACCAGCCTCCAGACTGTATTTTTGCTAGGTGTCTGTGTGAACACGGCATGTTGTTAGTTCCTAAGATGCGTTGCCATGGCAACAATACATCTTTGGGGCTGATGCGATGTGTCCCACGTTGTGACCCGCTGCGGTCCACGGGGATTTTTCTTCTCAAAGCAGCCTGTGGAAGGACACAGAACAATGTCTGTGCTCGTTTGATTTCTGTACAGCATAGTTTTTCAGATGCTGCGTTTCTCTGTGGAGGAGCAGGCCTTTGTGAAATATGCATTTATCTTGTCTCGGCAAGGGGACTGCATGCTTGAACCCTTCTTCCACTTGTTTTATGAGAAAGAGACTCAAGTGTAGATGATACAGTGAAACAAGGGACCAGTTTTGAAGCTGGGATTGCTGTGTCCGCTGTTGATGCGGAACGTTTTCCTACTCCCTGCTTACCTTGTTGAGCCCCTATATTTTGAAGCCTCCATATCTGGAGGAAATAATCATATTACAGGGTTATTTGAAAGCTCTGTGGGTCAGATCTTGTTAGTTTTCAGCCTTTTCCTTTCACCCTGCAGCATACGTTGATGCCTCCCACATCATATTTGTTTTATTTTGACGCCTCAAGTCTACACTTAATAATGCATTTCAGGTTTCCCCCCCCCCTTTCTCACCTGTAATTGTTTCACATCACATAATGAATATGCATGAAAATAACAAATTAGCCTTCCACAGAGCCTGAAATCAGTAATTTTACTCTAATGGAGTAGGGGGAGGTTTGATTTAAGACGTGTGGTTACAGGCTGATAATTTAAATGCTGCTACAGACCAATTAGTTTTGGCGCATCCTGTAGAATCGCTGCTCAGTAAAACTGAGATGTGTCTGTGAATACCACAGCTTTATTGCCAAAAGGAAAATCTTTTGTTTCAAAGCAGCTGTCAGCAGGTTGCACAGCTCTGAGCCGGCAAGAGGGAAAGAGAGTTATTGATAAAAGTTTTGGGTTGTCAGACTATGGGGTGGGGATGGGGGGGTGATG
This sequence comes from Lates japonicus, assembly GCA_033238685.1. Classification (NCBI taxonomy): domain Eukaryota; kingdom Metazoa; phylum Chordata; class Actinopteri; family Centropomidae; genus Lates; species Lates japonicus. The sequence goes on along the minus strand of BRZM01000012.1, from coordinate 3,263,047 downwards.
CAGTTTGAAGTGTGTGTGTGTGTGCACGCGCATCGGTGTGAGAGAGTGAATTTTAGGGTTTATTTTGTCAATTCATGGACAAATTGCAGGACGTTGAAGAGATACAGACACAACTTTACTTTGACCTCCTACCTTGGCTGTGTGTGTGTGTGTGTGTGTTGTATGACCCTCAGCCTACGCCATGAAGCTCCTTCACACCCTCACCAGCCATTCGGCTCCGGTTCTGTCTTGTGCCTTCTCCCCTGACGGAGACTTGGTTGTCTCGGGGTAAGACGACACTCATCACAAATACACGAATCACTATGAAATAATTTGCTCATTGGGAACAAATGAAGTTTTTAATAAATAAATCCTCCACATTTTAAAAATATTCCTTTTTTTCTGAGCTGTAAGCAGCAGATGCCACTGCTGAGCACTGGCCCTGCTGTTCCCTCAGTCAGCCACAGGAGGAGTGTATTTTGTTGTACATAGCTTCTGTTTAGGTCCTTCTGCCACTTCTGGCTATTACTCAAACATACTGAAGGTTAATCTGTGCTCTGTTTGTGGCACTTAGATAGAAACATTTGAAAAAATGTGTGTTTTTTGTTTGACAAGAATCCTTTTTTTCCCCCCTTTGCTTATTATTCCATAATGCAAATGTCTACATATGGATTCTGCAAATGAAGTTGACTTTGTTTACTCTCTAATTATTCAACAGCTCAGTGGATAAAAGTGTTGCAATATATGACGCGGTAAGTGAAGCACAATAAACACTCACAAAACGCAGGCTTTTTGGCTTCCCTGCTTCAGTTAGCTGTGGAAGATGAGATTTCTAAACAGTAAAGCTCAGCTGCTGTAAACACAGAGATGCCAAACATTTCTGTTTTGTCCATGTTTGTTTGTACTTTGTTTACAGAACTTGGGAACCCTGCTCCACACTTTGAAAGAGCACAACAGGTAAATGGCCCGACCTCCCGCCAGTGTGCAATCTTTGCAGCCATCAGACAAACAGCAGAGCAGGAGTCCCAGTGTTCGGATCAAAACGTGTGATTTTTGCTTGATTAGTTTTTCCGAGAAGCACCGAGTGCAGTGATGCAATAGTATATTCTTCAGAACTGCTTTCCAGTCAGTCATTGAAGTGGCACCACAGGTAGGTTCCAGCAGAGCACTTTGAAGTGCTTGAAAGGATTTAAGATACTGTACCATCTAAGACTTGATTTTTTTTTTTCTTTAAGGGTGGATGAAACCTGACTTTTAAAGCCAATATCTTCCTGTCCCAGTTTCACTCTGTCATACACACCCTTCACATTTCTGCCGCTCTTCCTCCTCTCTGCAGGTATGTTACCACTGTAGCCCTGTCTCCCAGCATGCCGTGGATTGCAACCGGCTCCATGGACAGAACGGTGAACGTGTGGAGGATAGGAGATGGAGACAGCAGAACTGGTAAATACTTAACAGAGAATTGTTTAAGTTGGCGCCTATACATGCACAATCACTCCTCTTTTTAAAACAGACTGTTAGCAGTGATTCAAAGCCCAGAAGCCATTTGGAGCGCCAGAGCTTCCCAAAAGAGTGTTTTGGGGGATATCCAGCAAGAGAAGCTCCTATTACACATGTATTGCTGTCTGGCTGCTATGTCTGCCAGAGGAATTGTGATTGATGTTTATTGGTGCAGCAGGGCAAACTACCACTGAGCCTCAGAGAACTGTTATAGAGGTGAATCCTCTTTTAAAAAAAAAAAAAAAGTTCCAATCCAACATGAAAGAAAATATTTGGAATACTAAACAAAAAGGTGCAATTGTCAAGACATCTGGAGGCCTTGAAGCTTCATCAGGGAAGCTCCCACATCTGCCATTAGTCAGGCTGATGTTGACAAAGCAAATTCCATCTCAGTGAAGATCTGCCTTTTTTTAATGCCTCTCTTTCTCTTGCCTTTTCTTAAATCTTCTTTCTTTCTTATCATATATTAAACTTATTCTCTTTTATGTTTTCCCGCAGCGCCTGAATCGAGGCAGACATTGTGCCAAGGTAAATAAATGCATCACTCTGCCTTTAAAATTCTTCATAGTTATTCACAATACTTTTCGAACTAAAAAGTCCTCTTTTATTTTAATTTATTCTGTGTGTGTGTGTGTGTGTGAGAATGCCTGAAATATTGTGTTATTGTGTGAATGAGTGTTAGTACAGGTGTTTGGATAACTTAATGTCTTGATCCACTGAAAACATCTTTTCCTTTGAGCTTTTGTTGTTTCACACTGTCTTGTCTTTCTTTTCATGTGATGCTTAGTTTTTCTTGTGGTTTTGCAATGGTCATGTTGGTATACTGTATATTGTGTTGTCTGAACCCAAAAAACTGCCTCTGCTTTGGTGAAGCAACTGGGAATCCCAAAAAACTCAAACGAAATGGCAGTTGTCGGACTTTGGCATTATTCAATATTTTCTTAATGTCAGCAAATATTATAGTATATAGGATATAGGATAGTTTGCTATGACATTTGGTACAGACACCCTTGCCCCCCTCAGGAGTTAGAAGAAAACTACTTTGGGTTATGATTAATTGCTGCAAAACTAATGACTTTTCCATCAGCCTCAGTTGTAGTTTGTGTTTAGCGCCAATAAGCAAATGGCAGTTAGCATGCTAACATAGTTGACTAAGATGGTGAACATACACGTATCTGCTAAACATTAGCTGATATTAGCATTTAGCAGAAAGCATTGATGTGAAAACGTGCAGCTACACAGAGCCAATAGCCACAGACATTAAGGTGTGGCCAATGCTGTGTCCCACATCTATAATGCATACTAATTCTACACAGCATGTACTATTCTAGTCATTACAGTGTTCTAGCAGTCAGTATACAAAAAATGACTCTAACAAGACCTGCGATATCAGAAGGCAAATTGTGACTTAACTCATTTCACTGCAAGTTAAACTTCACAAATAGAAAACAAAATATCTTCCTGAAGACTGATTACTTATTAGCGGCTTCACCATTATTCACAATTTAATTTTTGCCAGCTGTGGGCAGCTCCTCCCTTTTCTTTTGTGCACTGCATTGTGGGAGAATAGTATCCATCAACAGTACAGTAAAAAAAATCAGCTGTAACATATTTAGTATGCCCTCTGTCTGGTTTGAATTGATTTCATTTTGTCACTTTTCCATTGTGAAGACACCACATACTAACACTTTGCATAGAATTAGCATGTAGCACAGATTTTGGGACACACCATCAGCTCCCTAGTTTTGTTGCACCTGTTAAGACAGCTTAGCCTTTTATCATTCTTATTAGTGTACAGAATTTGGTAACATTATGTGATTTTCATAACTCCATCCAGCTTCAGCAAGACTAAAGGTAAAAACTTGTGTTCGTAGACAGGACCTCAATTAAAATGCAGTGGAAAAGAAATGCGTCTTTAAGCCTCAGTTTTAAATGAACTGAGAGATGCAGCCAACCTCCAGATATGTGGCACATAAGAACGCTGCTTCTCCATGTTTAGTTTTGATTGTGGGGACAGTATAGCACAAAGAAATCAGCTATATCAGACTTTGGCTACACAGGCGATGCTTATTGGTAGTGTAAATTAATTGTTGGTTTCAGTCTTTTTGTGGGATTTGTTGACACTAAGAAAAATAGACTATCACCAGCCTTTTCCTTCAAGCTGTGATGAATGGAGATGATGCAGAAAGCCTTGTATGTGCATCTGTCCAAATAATTAAACACTGCAGTCTGAGCTGTCCCAGTCTGCAGTGAAGCTCTGAGGTTTTTCGTGCTTTTGGCACAGTGTTTCCATGACTCAGCCTCCTAGACTGGGAGACTCCACACTCTATGAGGCAGGGCTGTGGAGAGGAGGTGGTGTTACTCTGCTCACTCTCGTGCAGACCCAATAAGTGGATATTTTGTGCCGGTCGGTCAGTCGGTCCACCACTTTGGACCAGAATGAAATATCTCAACAGATAGTGGATTTAGTGCCTCAAGCTCTGGTACAGAAATTCATGGTTCTGATATTAGATGTCCTAATGATTTTGGTGATGACATGTCCTAGTGCCCAAGTGCAGCCTCACAGAACTGGTAGCTATTGTAGTCTTGTTCACATGTATCTGAAACATCAACAGTGAATGGAATGTGTAGTATCGGCTCAAGGTTTAGCATGCAGTATCCAAGAGCAAGTCCTTATTTCTAGAGGAAGTTGTGACAATGAGCAGTCCTACACAGTGAAATGAATCATAGACCAAGCAGAGTTTCAAATTTTCTATAGATGGAAGCATCAGTGCAGCCGCAGGGACATGTTGTAATTTGAGTTAAGGTTGCTTCTTTTCTTCTCATCATTCTCAAGCAGAGGCATGATCTTAGGGGGTCATCAAGTTGCATTTTGCTGTTCAAGACAGAATCCTTTGTGGAAGAAAATAGGCATTGATTGTGAATTATTTAAGCCAGCAGAGGTAGCAAGAGGTGAGGGTAAAACCCCATCATGTGGTTGCCGTGGTAATGAGCTACACATCCCAGTCCTCAGTGTTATTCTTCGCACGGCTAATGATGGGCGATGGGAACAATGAGGGTGCTGCTGTGAGGTGCCGGCTCGCAACAGGCCAGATTGTCTCAGCCCTGTCTGGTCAATGATGGCAGCTCACCCGCACGGTGTCACGTGAAGGTTGATGAGCAGCATGCTGGCTTAGCCTGAAATAACACAACCCCAGGTTTAAGTTTCTTTTTCCTTTTTGCGATCACACGCCTGTATGCGAGGTCAGGGATGTGTGCGCGTATGTGCGCCTGCGTGTAAGTTAATTGTCACTCTCACACCGGCACAGAGGGAGTGTGCCCTTTTCTGTGGAGTGTGAGGGAAATTGTTTGTTTGCATCAGATAAGTTTTGCTGCAGGAGACCGGGGTATAATAGCGGAGCACTTCCTCCCTTCCTGTTGTATGTTTTGAAGGAAGGAAGCTGCCGGGTCACTCCAGGCTGCTGGTTGCTGATTGGTCGGAGGAGGATGTGCAGACTTGGCTGTGTGAGGAAGGACTGGAGGAGCTCGTCTGCAACTTTAAAGCTAACAACATCGATGGACCAGAGCTCAGCCAGCTGAACAAGGAAACAGCCGCAGAGCTGGGAATTGGTGAGGATGCAATATAAAACAGTCACGTACATTAGAGTACAGTTGAAACAAACACACACACACATGCAGGCACCCTGGGATTCAGTGTTTTTGTGGGGATTTACCATTTGATCCTAAAACATGACAAGCCCAAATTCGATGCTGTGATTTATTTTTTTCCCCAGCCACAGCTCCTCCCTAAATAGTGATCTGATTTAGGGATGTGAAGCAGCATCTCTGTCTGTTTATACAATCACAAATCACGTTATGAGGACAGTACCCCACAGGATGACCTTTACGTCACAAACAATGATAATCCCTCTCAAAATAAGATTAGTCCATGCTGGGTCATCCAAGGTCTCAGTGTGGAAAGTCACAGTACAAACTGTAGCCTGAAAACAAAAAATATTGACTACACTCTGTAGTCACCAGTGTATAAGCAGCAACACTATAGTAGCACCCTGTGTGCAACATCATTACCTCCACCAAGGCAGTTATGTTTTAAAGAATAGTTTGACATTTTTGGGAAATCAGCATTCAGCTTTCATGCAGACAATCAACATTCAGCTTTCATGCAGGTTTATACAATGTTTGTATTTGTCTGTGATTAGTTTAGTAGCATAAAGACTGTTGCTCTTTTACAATATAATTAAACAAATGAGCTATGTGTAAATTAGTGAGCTCTAGAAGTGCTTGTAGGTGGATACTGTTACCGTCACATACACCCAGGCTAACTGTTTCTACCTGTTTTCAGTCTTTATGCTAAGACTAACCTTGATGCACGGCTGTGGCTGTTTACTGTGTGGCGTTTTATCATTAACACATTTAAAGGATTGTATGTCGTATCCTTGGTAGAAGGTATGAGTGTGTTCTCTTAGTATTTCACTGGTAGATTCAGATAATTGCTGCTGCTGTCTTGAATTTTTATTTACACACAGGTTTGAAGGGAGTGTATCTAACAGTTCATGTTGCTGCATGAAATAATGCCAGAAAAGACTTTGCCTTTAGTCTGATTACGTGTACTTTGTGCCGACTGTAATTATGTAACTAGCTCCATCACACTCACACCCTCAATCACGGTCAAAACGCCCCTCATGGCTGCTGTTATTGTTTGTTTTAATTGGACAGCCATGTAAAGCCAGTAAAGTCAACTTTCCCTACGTATCACTCAGTTATGCAAAGCATGTCTGGGTAGAGCATCCCTTCCCCGTGTGTTTAGTATGCTCTCTCATTACCGCAGAATGAGGACAGAGGAAAACAGCAGATTGCCACATTTCCTGTCCTTTTGTGCTGTGCAACCAACAACTATCATTTTCCTTGCATGCTGCTTGTGTCAATGTGTGTGCTCGTGCATAGACACACACTTAATCACCAGATACAACACACACACACGTACATAGCAAATTAGATTCCAGCGCACTTTACTTGATGAAATATTCATGAATCTTTGAGTAAGGGGAGGGGGGAAAAAAGTTCCTCTCTGATATAATTCAGTATATCTCTGCAGAGACAGCCACAGCGTCTCATCAAATGATCAATCTAAATGTAAAGTGGGCAGTATAGCGCTAATGGCTTGCGCTACCATGAAAAATATGCGAACTTATGGAAATGTTAAACGCTATAGAGCTGTTAAGTGCAGTTTTTTTTCCCATCCATGAGTCGTTTCTTGGATGAATTAGAAGACTTAATGGGTTCAACATGTTCCATCAAGAGAAGACATTTTGATTGAGCACTGTCTTTTTTCCCGTAGGATCTAAACTATTTGCGATTGCGACAGCAGGCCTCCGCTGCTGCATCTGCCTGTTTTATTTTAAAACACAAGTGCAGCATTTTCAAGACAGAGTTCATGGTGACAAGGAGCCGGAGTGTTTGTGGTGTGTACTTGAGTGCTGTCCTCCCTCCATCTCCGCTTCCTACTGTATGAAGGAGTGCATCTGTGAGGATCTCTTCAGTTTGTTTGAGGCTGACTGTGCTCTAATGGATAAAAAGTTTCCTCACAACACGGTGACCCTAGACATCCTGACATATAGGAGGAGGGGCTTGAGTACATATGCTACATGTTTGTTGATTGATTCAATTCAAACTACACAGATAGAATAACAGAACAGAACAAACAGAACAAAAAAATCATCCCTTTTGGTCTTCATGACATCATTTCAAATGTCAGTAACTCTAACCCAGAGCCAGATGCTTTTCTAAGCATCCTCAGCAGCACACAAATTGATGACAAACCTTTTCACTGCGAGTTTTAGTGCCCACACTACAAATCAAGATGAGGTTAATCTGCAGCTGTGTGCAGGAGGCGAGAGATTCTGCCACACCAACAACAGAGATGACGTTACACCCGGACGGATAGCCGTGCCTACTGCTTCCACGTCCAGGCATGGCTACGCGTTGCGGACGCTGATTGTTGAGACTTTGTGAAGCTCCCCAGATCCCAGTCTGATCCAGCATTCTGTGGGATGGGTTTCAGAACAGATCAGATCCATGGAGGCCCCACCCCCCAACCCATAAGACCCAAAGGATCCACCGCTGCCGACCCAGTGCCAGACACCACAGGACAACCCCAGGGGTCTTGTGTCCATGCGCTGACGGTACAGAGCTGTTTTGGTGGCATAAGGGGGACCTACACAATATTGGGCAGGTGCCACAGATCCTGGATCAGATTAGGATCTGAGGAGTTTGGAGGCCAGGTCAACACCTTGGGCTTTAGTCATGTTCCTCCAGGACATTTCCTCCCAGCCCAGCCACAAATGTGAACCTCATGGTTGCAGTACAGAAGAAAATCAAAGAATCACCAAAGTCAGTACCTGTCCAAGCCCCCAGGGTCCATGTACGTCTTCAGGACTTGCGGATACGGCTGTATGGTGGCAGTGCCATTTGGGCACAGGCCTGTACACACACACGCCACTTGTGCGGCTATAAAGATCATCCCTCCAGTAGCAGCTGGTGGTTAAATTTGCAGCTGACAACAGATTCAAAGCGTGCTGTCAGTGAGCAAAGACATGTGGCTGTGTGCAATGATTTTTCCCTGTTTGGACCCTTTGGAGTTTTATTCTCGAGTAAATAATGAGAGATGTTAACTTTGAACTACAAGCCACATAAACTCCTCAGAGACACTTTTGCCTGTGTTGTGAAGCCATCATCACAGGTGAGTGTCTGGCTCTTTGGCCTCAGCACAGACTGAGCAGAGGTTCATTTTATTCCTGCCTGTTTATCTGAGACACTGGAGGACAGAGTCAGTCTGTCAAGTCTGTTTCACAGAGAAACACTGCAGACATGCTCCCCAGTGAGGACAACATTAACACAGCACATTTAATCAGTTGTCACGAGACACCAAGTCTCTGATGAATTACTGGTCAAATGTTGGATACAAAACAACATTGCTTCACTAATTTAAGTGTTACAAGCAATGGCTCTGCATGCGATGTAATTCAACCCTGACAGAATCATTGTTTTGGTTTCTCAGAGTCTGGGCCTCCGCGGTCGTCCTCCTGAGGAAAATCGGGGCCTTGAAGGCAGAGCAGAGCGCTCAGAGGCCCTGATGAGTTCTGTGTCCAATCACCCAGAGAGCTGATGAGATCAGTCATTGCAGGTTAGACAAAAAAAAAATGCTCATGTCCAATGTCTCAAACTGTGTCAAAAGCCGTGATTCCTCTGGGATCTGTTTGTTTTTTATTCCTTTGTTATTGGTGTATTGAAGGTGTCAAAATGTCTGTTTACTCCTCGACGGATATTCCTATGGTAAGGAGTCCAGGTCAGGCAAGAACAAACCAACCCCATGGCAGATCTGCTTCTGAACCACACTCCTCACCCCAACAGATCTGAAGGTCGGCAATAACCACGATGGAGTAAGAGCCAGTGAACCAATATCATTTAGCTTCGTCAGAATCCACCAAATGATACCATAATCTAACAGTAACTGTTCATTTGGATAACAAATTACTCATTACTGATAGAAAGTAAATCAAGGAAAATTGCAGTAAAACCTAGTCTATTGGCAAAATGCCTAAATATGCCTATGAAATTGAAAGGCATTATACTGTGTGTCAATGACATACTTGGAATAACACTGGCTAACTTTTGAATACAGCAATAACACATTGTTCCTCTTCAAATTAAAAAGTGATTCATAATAAGAGGTCTGTCAAATCAAACAACTTGCATAATTCGGCTTTAAATACTGTAAAGTTATGTGCACTGTGGGCTTTTGCCAGTGACCAAATTGCTTTCGATGACAATTAAATGTCCTCTTGTTTGGCAGTCTGTGTCTTAGAATAAAAGTCAGTAGACAGGTTTTTCAAAAACACACACACAAAAAAAAAAAAAGACTGTGATGCTGGGTGTCAGCTGTCTGGTCTTATCCTGCAGATGGAGGCCCACAGGGCGGCTCTGCTGTTTCTTTGCAGGCTTAGCCCGGCTATGGACCCCATGGCTATAGGTCCAACCACCAGATGCTCACCAGTGAACTCCCCTCCCAGGTCTGGCTCTTGGTGGGAGGGTGAGATTTCCCCTGTTCTGGTGCTTTCGATCTCGAAACAGCCTTGTCGCCGGGTCTGTAGATTGCTCTTTGGTCCCTCCCCTGGGATCAGTTTACCAAGACACCCTACTGGGTATCGCCTCAGACAACTCCAGCTCCCTGGATCACAGGATAAACCCCTCCACCATGTTAAGGTGGTGATTCTCTGATCCAGTTGTGATGGTCGGGCATCTGATAGAGGATGCCTCCAGGCACCCTCTGGGTACATCAGCTGGAGACCCTGGGGTAGACCTGGAGGATTACATATCCCATCTGGCCTGGGAACACCTCAACTCAGGAGGGCTGGAAGCGTTGCTGAGGCGTCTGGAATACCCTGCTTAGCCTACTGCCACCGACCAAAATATCAGTGGCAAAAGAAAATGGATGTGGAGACCTGAGTTTTGCTTTTCTCAAGAGGGAATGCTTTATTTCTCTCTCCTCCCATGATGGCTATAGCAGTAATGTTCTATTACAGTATGTGACCACAGCTAATAAAGCTCACAATACAGAAAACATGGCAACAATTACATTTAATGTACATACTAAAATAGAGGTGATGGCACTGTTCTTCCCAAAACCATTTTGTTTTTATAGATTTTTTTTTTACTCTGTAATATAAACTGTTTTGTATGCATAAACTCAACATTATTGAGAATCATAAAATATGTAGTAGCTGTGCAAAATAACTATATAAAATATATTGCTTTTACAATTAGCCAAGCCATTGGCGCTGTAAAATCATTAAACTAGACAGCAACAACAAGCCAGATACAGAAAGGCTTTCAATTCAATGTGTTAATGATTTATATCATGTACAAACATATATTTATACGATAACTTTTTAGAACCTTTAACACCATTTGAACAACATTGTGCATAAAACTCAAATACACAGGTCTGAACTTGTCAAAACATTTAACACAGACCTTCTATGAAAAGAAGGAAAGCAGCACATATTTATATATAATATACATGAGGATCTATAACATCGCCGTAAAACACAGGAATGCCGATCCTTTAGACTCTTACACCTTCACTGAGGACTTTCTCTTCCTTCTCTCTCAGCACCATGATAACAGACACAGTTCAAACCTCATTTCCATTCCTCAAAACTGTTCTGTAATAACGGCTAAGCTGTAACTGAATATGTGTTGTTTAAGCAGCCTTACTGTATATAAAGTACTCACTGTCACCGACCGTTTTGATGAGGACTGTACAGTACATGTCAAATACTTCCTTCAGTGCAATGTCTCCAACGGCTGGTGTGGCCGGACATTTGTCATGTAACAAGCTGACAGCCTGGCGACAGGTTGGGAGGAAAATCTGGAACATTCAATACCTGCCCACAGTGTATTCACACAGGAAAACAGACGGCTTGCATACTATTACTTCTTACAAGGCTTAAAAGTGAGACTGTATTCTGTCTGGGCCTGGTTAAAAAAAAATTAAAACACCTCCTTCTCATAAGATTTTGATAGTGTGTGCGTGCGGACTGTATGAAGAGATAAAACAAACATCTCTACACATTCGACTCTATAAATGATGGCGCGAACCATTGAAGCTACGTGAATGGCAGGATTATCTCATTTCATGAGCTGCTTGGAAGCACTGTCCATGAAAGAAGTGTGTGCTTTCTTCGAGTGCTGGCTTGGACTCTTTTGTAACAGTTGGCAGCTTGGCAGAAGAATTTCTCTGTGAATTCATGGCGTGCATGCCGTTTTGTAGCTACTCATTGCCATAGCACCTGAGGTGGTGGAGGTTTATGCTCTGGTAAGTGCTCCTGTTTTGGCGTAAAAGAGCAGCTACGCGGTCGACAGGCTGGGCCCACTCTGTGACATGTTTAGCCACACAGACCGTCGGTGAGAATTGGTTTAGCCAGGTCACGGCCGACCGTTGCAGGCTCTGGTGGCTCTGCAAGCCGGTGGTGTGCTGCTGCTGTTGAATTTGCTGCTGAAAGCGAGCCGTCTTATCAGTTATGCCCATGAAGGGTCTCAGTTTGTACTCTATTTTGGCCTGTTGGCTGTGCTTTGTCTTAGTGCACGGACGCGGGCCCCAGCTGCTGTATCTGATGAGCTGCTGCTGGGCCAGCCAGGCTGCTGGTAGAGCTGGACACATGCATGCTGCTGTACCTCCTCCTCCTGGAAGCCCTACTCACCACATCCCTTCTTTCCTGTGTCAATGTGGTTGCCTGGAGTCGGGACTACTGGGAGGCTAAGCCATCCAGAAGGGGATGCAGAGTGGGCAGACAGCCTGCTCTGCCCAGCACCCTTGGAGCTGCTGCAGGATTTGTATAGGAGCCTGAGAGATGAAAGGGCTCTCGTTTGTTCATAGAGGTGGAAGCAGCTACCAGCACACACGTTCCATTACAGGCTCATCAGCTGGGGAGGCAGAGGCTGATGTCAATCCCTGGTGCACAAGCTAGCATACCAGACATGTGTGTGGAGTGGACTAGAGGGCATACTGAGATTTGGGCCCTGGGCGCCCCGCGGCCCCTCCCCCAGCACCATGGGCTCATATGCTGGTTGGTCTTGACTAACCTCTGAGCCTGCTTGGTGGGCTGCAGAACCCAGGCCCTGCTGGGCAGTGCCTCGGTGCTCCCGAGGTGCAGTGAGGGGCCTACCCGGGGCCTGAGGCGAGCTGGGGTCAGACTCTGATTCCTGATGTCCCATGCTGCTGCCGACAGGCTCAGAGGGTAAAGACTCTGTTGTAAAGGTAACTATTTTGTGACCAGCAGGCTTCAGCTGTCCGGTCGTGCTGGGGCCGCCACCGCGCTGCCTCCTCCTCCTCCTCTTCCTCCTCTTCAAAGATGTCTCTTTGGCCTTCCAGCTCCTGGCGAGGCTAAGCTCTGAAGGCTCCTCCTGTCCTCAAATCTTGCTCCTGGTCAGACTAGGCGGCCTCTGGCCTGGCTGGGAAGCAGCTGCAGCCCATGAGGCCTCACTTTAGTCTCGCATCGCTGCATCTGTTGCCTCCTCCTCGACTCGGGCCAGCAAGCGGCGGATTTCTGGGTTGTTGGGGCTGGCTTGGCTGCCTCGTGCAGGTCAACCAGGGCGCCCGTAAACTGCCTGTGGACCGGAGGGCCAATGGAGAAGACATCATTACAGATCCAGGCATTTCACCATCAACTATAACAGCTACAGAAGCTGTTCTGGAGCTGTCTGAATAGTTACCTGCTTCTTTTAGCTCTTGCTTGGGCTTGTAAGTAGGCCTCATAAGTTTAGGTTTCAACTCAGTGCTTTTGTTGCAAACTCCTCAAGCCATCCAAATCCTTCAAAATGGGGAGAATAAATAAATAACAGTCAAACAGTTGACATACCCAGTCCTTCTATATTTTTTAATGACAGAGGGACATGATTCAGACCAACCAAACAGACATAAGCTACATGGCTTGAGTTTTCACTACTTTGGGTAACATTTACTAACTATGTCTTATTAATTCAGTGTTTCTTGCTTTGAGGGCGGGTTTATCAATCAAGGCATTTAGTCCACATAAGCGTGAAGTCTGCTTTGTATCACAGATACACATAATATTTCAACGCCGCTACTTTGGTTGCTAGCCTACATCTCTCCAACCTTTACTGCTCCTGTGTGAAGTGTTAAAAATACCTGGGCAGGCTCCCAGGTGTGCTACTGTGCAAACATAAAACAGACAACCTTGCTAGCTCGCGACCACGTTATCACATTAACAGCTGGTTCGTTACAAAAGTCCTCCTGCTACACTGAGACTAAATAAACAGTTTCTGCGAAACAATTAATCAGAAAAACCAATTCAAATCCACAATGACTTCAAAAATACCCTTCTCCTTTTGTTTGCTTATTATTCCAGTCTAGTTCTAATAGTCACTTAATTCATCACCGTTAAAACACTGGATAACTGAAAACTCCTAACAAACAAAAGGCACATCTGCTCAGCTCAGTCGAAGTGACTGAGTGAGTAAGCAAGCTGGCACATGCAGGAACTGAAACTGTTTCACAAGAAGATTTGAGAAGATTGAATCCACTGCCCAGTGCGTTTCTCCCCACCTCCCCCTTGTTACCATCTGACACTTAACAAGCATCCCCTGCCCACACATGCTCAAATCATCTCACATTTTTGAGTCCTAGTCACACATTTATTCTTTTGTCTGTAACAACTGGGGACACCTCTCTGGGAAAAAAAAGCCTGTTCTTCACAAAATGTCAGTTTAATGATGCCCCATAATCTTGTTACACTGACAAATAATCAGATGAGTTATTTAAAGTCATTAAGTCATACTAAAAATACAGCACGGTCATAGGGCAAGAAAAAAAAGGTCTCTCTTGGGGAAACCGTTGGTTTTCTGCGACAGCGGGAGAGATTGAGGTACAGAGACCCTCAGGTCTTTAAGTACCTTCAGGTCTCGCCCAGCCTTCTCTAGGAAACTTCCTCAGGGCGTGCTAGTGCCTCTGGGCTGCCTCTTTCATCTTCCCTTTCTGAAGGACACATGGAGGGCAAAACATACGGTAGGAAAATGATGGAACAGAAGGAAAATGTGTGTGTGTGTGTGTGTGTGTGTGTGTGTGTGTGTGTGTGTGTGTGTGTGTTGTGTGTATGGTGTGTGTGTGTGTAATATTAATGGGTGTGTGTGGGTGTGTGTGAGTGTGTGAGTGTGTGTGTGTGTGTGTGTGTGGAGTGTGTGGGTGTGTGTGTAGCCAAGGGGCAGTGTATTCACAGATACTCACAATAGCTGGTCTCTAGCTCAAAACTCTCCTTCTCATCAATCACACAGCACCTTTCGAACAGCTCAGATAACAAACACACACCGCGTACATCACGCCTGACAGGTTGTCTTTGCCACAAACTCAATCTGTTAAATGTCAGGCATCAATAATGGCTCCTTTGGTAACCAGTGTGGAACACACACATTCATCAGTGTTCTATATTTAACTAAGCTGAAAAAAATTATAACCACTTCACCATTATGATGCTTTTCCACTTCTTCCTAATAATGGGTGTCCATCTTTTAGTACAAGAGAGCAGCTCTGGAACATGAAGCGATCTAATTAATAAGTGAAGTGCTCTTCGAAAGTCATGTCTTTTATGATTGCAAGCTACCTTGTAAAACCAGGTTTCCCTCCTCCATCAGCTTCTGAAGAATGATCAGAATATCAAACTTAGGTAATATGGCCCAAACAGCGTTCCTATTGGTGCAGAGGGAGGAGAGAAGTCGGGGAAAGGCAGGTTAGAGATTGTTGTTAATGGTGCCGTGATGGTCACTGTTCTCTGGAAATTGGTACAAAGTACAAAGTTACCTAAGATTGTACCTGATCGATCGTGGCGGCGTTCTGTAGCCTTAGTTTATTAAACTTAATGATTTAAAAAGAAGAGTTAGGAAGAGTGAGGAGAAATAGGCTGCGCAATAAGAAGTCAATTCTGAGTGAAATAAAATGGATTACAACAGCGTGCAGTGTGACAGTTTAATTATGTATCCTCAACTTAAAATGGCCTTGCGTTTTCAGCAGTAAATGCATGTACAGGTATAACTGTGCTGGAAAAAAGATGGTCTTGCCTTTTACTAATTTTTATTTTTCTTAGCAAGTGCTGCAGATAAGCCTGAGCCAGATACCGTTATGAATGTCATTTGGGTGATAAGTCAAATTCTTAAATTAGCCAAGCAGCACACATGAGGAGAAGGACACACACACACATGCACTGACATACTAAGTAGAAATGAACATGCACACACAGTATGATGGTTGATGAGTGAAAAGGCAGGAATGGAAAACAGGGTTTTCTGGCATTCCACAAAATGGTCTGAGCTTATTCTTAGCACCGCATGAGATACTGAGCAAGACAAGACAACACAGAGACAAAACTAAATACTGAACTGAGAGTCTCTCTGTATCGACTGAGACATGAGCGAGCTCAGGTTACACCACTATGTAATCACGTGTAGTTAGTAAATGTACACTAAGTTTAATCTTCTTACCTAAACGGCCCCTTTCTTCAACAGTCACCACCACCGAGGTGTTCCGACAGCCTATGGCCCGGTCCAGAGGCCTCATCTTACTATATCCACATGCTCTATGACTGCTCCTCTTTCCACCAAGTACTGGACCTACACTTGAAACACAGAGTTAAAAACACTGAAACACTGAACAGTCAAAGAGTATGGTTAACGTGGAGGCAATTGTCGTTCAATAATGACACAGGGATGCTCTCGTTAAGGCTAAATAAGTGTATTTTTGTGTGAATGCCCAGGTGCTCCAGTGTTGAGTGTTGGGTTGTTTTTTCAACAGACCTAAACTATTTTTCACTTACAATCTCTGCATCTCCATAGAAGACGGCGGTCCAGCGGAGTTAAGTCGTTTTTGTCGTGTGGTGGAAGTGGCCGCTTTTGCTTTCTCCTAAAAACTGCACTACATTCTTTTGTCCTTTAAACATGCCCAGCTCAGGGTGTCAGTCCCTCCTTGTCCGCCGAAGTTAAGGATGCCTACAAAGGCAAACAAGACCTCTGTTGAAACACTTAAAACATGATTTCAAACATTGGTAAATGAGACTAATGGTGGGCATTCTGTGGTGGTGGTGATGTACGTGGCTCACCTTTTAGAAAGCAGAAACTCTACGGTGCTCAGAGTGACCCTCACAGGCAGCCACCATGAGTAGGGTCCTGCCTGCTTGTCACTGATAATAATGTCAGCACCATGCTCCAACAGCAGCTCTAGATCTAGCAGACCTGCGAAAACAGTCAATGAACAGATGCAAACACAGAGCCATAGCATGAGTTAGCTCTGAAGGCTGCTGAACAGCCTGATACCACAAATCTGGAGAATGACTTGAGCGTAGACCCTCAGCACCTCTCACCTGCCAGGTGTCCCTGTCTGTGGCGCAGAATAGAGAGGGAGGGCACACACACAGAGTTGACCTGCTGCACCACTGCCCCTGCTCTAACAGAGCTGCATACCTCCACCCATCTTCCCCGGCCTGCTGCCGCTGTCAAGGCTAAAGAGAGGAGACACAAAACACACACACACACAAAGGGAACAAGGTTGGGTACAGGGATTTTGGTATAGTGGTGAGATAGGGCAGAATTTAAACCCAGTGGAATTTAAATCCATAACAACCTCAATAGAGGACACTGTATAGCAAGAAGATAAATGAAGATGATAACACGTACAGCTCATGGAACTTATGCTGTTCATGAAAGTCTTCAAAACCCACAAGTATATGGAAAAAGAAAGTCTCAAAGATATAAATAGGGTTTGCAATCCCAGAATCCTCATATTCTTCACAGAGGAAGTGAGCATAGAAATGCAGACTAATGTTTGGTGCCTAATTTAGTTTAAACAGACAATTATATTATACTTATTAACTCATTAAATTCCTGCCTCAAGCTGCCCAGGACTGTACAGACAGATGAGGAATTCAGTCATTTTATGCATCAACAGGCAAACATTGAGCAATAAAATCAAACAAATCTATTAACACCATTCTTGTTTATATTTTGTATCTTTTTCAGACCAAGATTAACTGGAATTAACTGTGTCTAATTCATTTTAAACAAGGGGAAAAATATTTGTGCTTGAGTCTGCAAAAGAAACGAAGACAGATTCTTGGGAAATGTTCAATGCTTACAGTTAATCAGTGGCTGGTGATGTATGACAGCAGATGGAGTCGGTCTTAAGTGGCGCTGCTTGTCCAAACAGAGAGAGAGATCCGCAAGAATCCCACAACAGCTCTGCTCTCGTTCACCTCTGAGAGATTTAAATTGTTGAGCCTCCATATCTGACTGACATCATCCATCTGGATGAGCAGTCATCGAAACCAGCTAACCCCACCCTCCATCTGCTCAAAATGCTTGGATATCCTCAAACCACGGCACAGTGAGAACAATGACTCGAGCAATAAACTTAGGCTCTGTATGTGCTCCTGGGAACGTGCGCTTACCTGGGATGGTCCTGGCTTACAATGAACAAACTACCAACAGCTAACCTGTTTGTTGATGTTCAAGTGACCTGATATTTTACACAACTCATTTACATGCTAAATCAACAGCATTTATTCAGTTCTTGAATGTAACATTGCCAACATATTCCTTCATACTGAGTGTCTCAGAGAAGGAGCTCCCTTTTCTTATTTTCTTTTTTTTTTGTTTCAATGTGACTTGCCTTGGTTTTCAATGAAATCATGTCTTTTTTTTTATATTTCTGTAGCTATTCATCAGCCCTGTCTCAAAAGCTCCCTCCAGCCCTGTAAGGCTGCCTCTAAAAAGACTCTAAATAACTGTCTGGAAAAAACTGATTTACAAGGTAAGCACATAATAATGCCCTGATTCACCACAAGGCTGGGAGAAAGCCGAGAGGCACACCAACAACAACAAAGGGTGGCGATCTGGCATTTTATCCAGCTCTGCAGATAGAGACCTGGAACCCTTTTTACAAACCATGACAAAGGCTCTAAATCATGCCCCAATCATCCCTAACCAGGTTTGGGTTTTCAGTTTGTCCTACTAATATTATAGTTGCTTAAGCGTCTATGTATTTCCCAGAGTGAAATTCATAAACAACTCAGTACATTACAAGTCAGTAATTGACAAATATATGTCAATTACAAAGGTTGCAGGCAATGTATAAAGGCAACACAGAGATTGCGATCTGTAAAATATCAAGCTTGCTTTGCCTGGAGATGTAGCAGATGTGAAATTACATAAAGTGCATTTCTACTGAGTGCAGGCATACTTAGCCCGGCCTTCACCTCAAACAAAATATAAGTTAGTGCTCCACATTGAAAGAAAAGTAGGTGAAAAAAAATAAGAAAGCTAAAATTTCCTGCAGCTCCTGAAGTTTGTGACTTAAGTATTTAGTAAAATTTATATACATGTAAATAACACTTTCAGTTTGGATGATGAATCTTTTCTTCAAAATGCTGATAAATAAAGCCCAAGGAGAGTAGCCACTCATCAGAAAATGGCACAGAGTGTGTTGGTTTCAGCATTGCTGAAATGTTCCAGCTGTTTATATAAATTGATGTGAGATAAAATATAGCTTTTCTGAGGCACCTGAACGTAGCCCTCAATCGGTTCATGCTGCGCTCTTATTATATAACATGAACACTTAATGTTTAAATAAAGGATAATAACAGAGCCTTGCAGGAACAAAAGACTTCAAAGGTACATTTGTACTGTACATATTCAGACTTTGTCCTATGTATCAAAATCATCCTAACTATTAGACAAGGCAAGGTGAGTGTATTTCTTTCATACAAAGGAATTTAAAGGACTTCACATAAAACATTAAAACATTAAAAAGAAAACGGCATAAAAACAGTAAAACAAAAAAGAAAAAAAAATCACTCCCAGAGCCTGAAGCGTTTGTTGAATTGTGTTATATACATTGTATGGTGGCCATGGCAATAATTAATTTAAATAATAGAATACACATTTTATATATACACACACACACACACATATATATTAAATGTATATTCTATTATTTAAATTGATTATTGCCATGACCACAAGTGCCAGCACTAATACACAGAAGTACCCAATGGCTACTACATCTGTCATAAGATGTTATACATTTATTTATTTCTGTGATGCCAAACAGAATCATCAATACTAATCTGTACATTTCACAGGGTAGAAAATAAAATCTCAGTATCATGTATGATTTACAAAATACTACACTTTTGCAACACAAGAAATTGTTGGCCTTTGCCTTGAGCCAATTGAATGATTCTGTGCAGTTAAATAATGTTTGTTTGCATAACGGGGAAGTGTTTTGCATCCTAAGAGAGGATTTGAAAAAGATGAAGCTTGCACAGATGTGCAATCCAATCTGCCTCTCTTTAAGCACAGGAGACAGTGGGCCTATTCACATAGAGATGTGATATTCCATTGAATTTTAAATGTGAAATCAATTTTCACAGAGACAAGCCTGTGAATATTCTCATTCATCCAGGTCATAGTTATCTCAAGGAAGTTTTAATCGAAAGCAACTGGACTTAGTTGTAGTCTAGGAAGACGTTTCACCTCTCATCCAAGAGGCTTCATCAGTTCGTGTTCGCATCTGACCAGGTTGGGACTGGTCCAGTTGGACCTTGAGATTTCACAGAGACAGGTTCTTATCTGGGAATTTTTTCAGAGACAAAGATGAACAGACAGGGAATATTTCAGGAACTTTGTGGGTTTTGGTATTCTCAGCATCAGAGCATCAGCTACTACCAGGCTGGATTATTAAATCTACGCACTGATTGGCAGAAAAGGGATTTGAGGTGAACCTGAGTTTTAATATATTGCTCTGTCATTTCTGTTGTTTGTATGCAGTCAACATGCCCTGAGTCATTTTTACTACCTCTCCAATGCTGCATGTTTATCTGTAATAATCTTGTCTGCACGTTTGCTTAAAATGATTTATGTCTGCTGAAAATGCCCTTTTTTTCCCAATCACAACCCAGTGGACATAATCTATATTATGGTCATAATTATGTTGACTAACCTAATTCCCATGGATATAGATGAGCCAGGATCTCGCTTTAAATGAGTGCCAGAAATATCTGAATATGCGGTCGTGTCAAAGGTTTGGCAGCCACTTTGTTTAGTGCCATAACTAACTTTCTGTGACTACCTGTGACCTGCTTTTTCATTATGTAATAAGGCATGTCAAGAAGTGCTGGCTGTGATTTAATATCTGCTTAGTAAATAGAGCTGAGAGGTAAACACTGGACTGCAGCTACAGGTGGCTCCAATGTTTGTGAGAGTATGATCACTATTATTCATAGCAATAGGCATGTCTAAATTGCCCTGTACTTGAAGCTAGGCTACATATCAGGTTCAGTGATACGAACCAAGGCTTTAAACAAATGTATTACGTTTTCAAAATCAGGAAGGCAGGTGTTTTGATTGTACCAGAGCACAGATTCTAGTCATATCAGTGGAAAAACAACGGCTCCATAGAGAAATATTTCAGAGGGACGACTCTTTGTCTCAGGCTGCAATAAGGTCTGAGGTCATACAGTTATTTAGCAGGGCACCAGCACCAGTTAACCACACTGTGGACAGTCTCTCCACTAATAGGCTGACCTACATTCCTGCAGCACCAAACTTTTACTGCTAAATCCTGCTGGCTTACAACTGAGACAGACACAAAGAGACTATTATTAAAATTCCTTTTTAAAAAAAAAAATCTATTCTGGTATGATTGTGCACAAAAAAGCATCAAACACTGTTGCCGTCTTGAACAATTTGCAATCTGAACATTTATAGCTCTAGATCTCAAAATAAATGCTCACATTGAAGACGAGATTACACTATTTCAAATATGTCCAATATTCAAAAACATTCTAACCTAAAAAAAAAACATGAGAAAGCACTGTAGCTCTAATACTTCATGTTTCTGAAACTTGCATTATGTACAAGAAATAGCTTTAGTATTTAAAATGGTAACCAGAAAGCAAAGCACAAATGTATACTTGGTGTATAATGATAATAGCTACATACAGTACTTTTATCAGCACATCACCCTTGTAATCAATACAAAACTCAAGATGCCTGCACCCTTCCAGAGTGTGTGATGATACTGCTGATATGGACTTGCAGTCTATTGTGTTATTTCTGTCCAACAAAATATTGCTCTCTGCTACTTTGTTCAGTTTTCATGTTTCCCCTGACTGCCACCTCCTGCTTTTAGACTTGATTTTGTTCACTGCTGCTCCACATGGATTTTTGCACCATTACCTCAATCAATCTCAAATGGCTTTGAGCAGGCCATTAACAGCAGCCACTGTCTGTGACATCTAGTCCTGATTGGCAGGCTCTGTCTCTCACTTTCTGTCATCTTTTCAACTTAATCAGGCAAAAGCACACTTCCCAGATGTCATAAAAAAACGTTTTCAGAAATAAAGGTTCAACTAGTATCAACAGCTACATTAAAAGTTAAAGTCTATGGTTACAGGCTTATAACAAACATGTAATTCTACAGCAAAATACCCTTGCTATACCGGAATATGACAAGCAATGCATACAACAGATGGTAGAGTAACTTCAAAATATCCAAACTGTTGGCAGTATCTTAACATAGAACACCATGGGGATACTGTAGCTGAAATCCAGCAGCATGCTGGAAAATGATTGTTCAGAGGAAATGCTGTGTTGACCGAACTCTAAGTAGAAACCCACATTTCCACAATAAGTAATGCTTTTACCAGAAAGTACAGCACAGAAGTACTTGGAACAGCCAGAATTACGGAGAGCATTACTGTGGAGAGGAGAGATACAAGTCCTTCCACGGCAGCATGCAATTATAGCAGTGTGGTCCAGAATGCTAAAACAGCAGGTGATAATACAAGAGAGCCATGTAATGTAAAAAGATGGATGAAAACATACCTGTCTCTCCCCACAGAGTGTCGTGGCTATCAATTTGCACAGCATGCTCATTATTCAAAGCCAGCAAGCTGCTCACAACCTGCCAAAAAAGAAACTTAGATTAATGGCATACTGTTTCAGCACAAGATATCAAGTAAGGCTTCAAAGGTTATGGGACGAACAAAAACAAAAAAAACCCTGATAGTGCTGCCTTAGCAAATTATTACTAATTAATCACAGCAGTCTACAGAACTGCTGGTCCCTGAACCACTGTATGAGGTTATGTGAGTACAATCTGATTAATACTTGAACTTTAATGGGGTCTTTTTCTACATGTGGGTTGACAGCTTAGCTTGGCCCAATTCTGTTATTCTAAGCCGGGCCTCGGGATCCCATCCCAGCTAATGAGGAAGCCAAAATAAACCTTGAGCCTACATCACACCTGGACAGCTGAAGGCACTGCACTGTGATTGATCCTTGAATCCTGCTTTCAGACATACAAGGCCGAATAACACTTCAAACTTTAAGTCATCATTACTGAGAACAAGATATGCTCAGATTTTAATCGAGATTTCTCTCTGCTCTTTTAAAAAAATCTGAAATTCTTTGTTGAAGGTTCTTGTGAAAATACAGAAGAAACTATAGCTTTTGTGCTATTGTGCCATTATTCAATGTGTATTTCATTTTTGCATTATACAGTATTTTTGCATGAGTGAGTCAATAGCATGCTTAGTTTTTTCTTTCAAATGCATCTCTTTTTATTGTGAGTTACGGTTTCATTAAGTGGATATAAAAACCTTGCTTGAGTTTCTCTATCATAGCTTCAGGTTCATTAATTGTCTTGTGTGTGAGGAAACCAGTAAGAGTTAGCTGTTATTCAGTCAGACCTGTGTGTGTCCCATGCTGGAGGCTGCTATCAAAGCCTGCTGTAGAGCCTTGTTCTTCAGAGCGCAGTCCTGCTGCTGCCCCTCAGCACTCCATTCCAGCTCCAACAAGTACTGGATAATCTCTGGGTGTCCCCGAAGAGCGGCATGGACCAGCGCACACTGGCCACTCTTATCCACGTGATCAACCTGGCAGACACACAGGATTCTTGGTTTTCCAACACTGACACACACCTCAGGTAAATGCGCTGCATGTTTAAACAGCCATGAACTACGTACTACATCAAAGTGGCAAAGCAAAGTCAGTGCAGGTAAATGTGGCTTCAGGCTAAAAACTGGCCACTTTCTGTGATCATAAAGCACATTTCTAACTATTTTCAACTATTTCTTATAATCTTCATTTATAGAAGACAGACTAATTACCTTGCCCCCCCTCTTGCAGAGCAGCATGACTAGTCCCAGGTGTCCTGCGGCAGCTGCGAAGCAAAGGGGGCTCATGCCATTTTCAGACACCACGTCTACATTGGCGCCAAATTCCAGCAGCAGAGAGGCAATTTCCTGGTGACCAAGGTGGCACTGGACGCAAAGCACCGGCGCGTTGTTCAGGACCTCTGTACGGTAATTCACGTTTGCCCCACCGAGCATTAGCAGACGACTCACCTGATTGCACAAATTAAAATGCAGTGTTACCAAAATATTACTGTACTGTCTGTGCTCTTGTAGTGTCAGCACACAATTTCCAGTTTTTCCCACTTGAAAGTTCTCTCGTGCTCAAGACGGTAAAAGATGTATTCCCTGTTTCCTTCAAAGGCAAATAAAACATTTATTCCACACATGGCATTCTGTGCAGGTATGAATAAAACAAGGGATCTTAACCACCATTTAACAGCATGAGTTTGTAATTACAGACATACCGCAACATGTTTAGAGGGGAAACTATTTCCTAAGGCCATAATTTCTTCACCAATTTATGGCATTCAAGGATTTGCAGATAACATGGCCAATGTAAACAACAGCAGATATATCTGATGTATTTATATCAGAGATATATTTGATTTTTCCCCTTGTGACTCCTTTCATCGAAAGAGCTCATGCTGCTTCAGCCTCGTCTTGAGATTTTCTTTAAGCAACGGTCAGACACCAAATGAAGTGGTCACATTCTACTGAACGCAATTATTAAGTGTGTTATTCTCTTCCATGATGAGGAAATCAATAATAAATGCTTGATCAAACAGAACCACCGAGCCAAATGAGTATCCGACAGCGAGAAATGAAATTGCGTGTTGTTTGTTGGATCCTTTGTGGAATAAATTAACAGCAATTCTATGTTCTTCTCAGGAGACAGAACAAGGTCATTCTGTAAGTGTCTCTTCGTGAGATTATATACAGTAACTCACAAACAGACACCGAAGACGACAGTAAGTGATGGAACAACACAGAAATGCTAATGAAAAAGAAAAATGTGGCATAAATTTGCTTCTAGTGAAAATATTTTATTTGGACATAATGTCTTTTCCAGGACAATGATTTTATTACCCTCAAACCATAGCTAGAGGGTAGAACTTACAAAGCAGTATGAGCTCTTCTATTAACATTAACATTTGTCAAATTGGTGATATGAAATGCTGGTTGGTAATTACAGAACCTCACTTGTATGGAGCTCTAGAATCTACCAATCATTATAGACTACCCAAGGAGAAGTGTACCCGAATAACTTCATAAATAATATAGTCAGTCAAATAATTTACGGTGAAAAGCTGATATGACTTTCTGCCTCTCCCTTCCCCAAATTCATCTTGTACTGACCTTTTAACTCCTAACATCTCTTCTTTTTTTTCAACCTGGCACACATTTTATCTGTTATCTACTTCCCAATTTCCTCCAAACATTTTCAAATTTCCTTGTTGGTTAAATTACAGAATGCCTGGCCAATATTTGACACATAACTGGTTAATCACCGTGAGTTACAAGGAAATGACTATATTAGTTTAGAAATTCAGCCACTAATTGTAAGACCACAGATTCAGACTAGATCAAACAGCTATTTCCAAGTTGTGTTTCTTATTTTGTCCAAATAATTGACTGGTATCCAGTGTTATCACTGACACACTCTTTTTCATTCCAGCTAGTCTAAATTCATCACTAACACACCCTAGATCTATCATTACATACAAAGACATACTCTTATTATTATCATATAAGCTACAAGGAAAATGTGACATATTACAAAAAATACAAGGACTGTTGTGATTTTAAAAAATGAAATGAATGGAAAATGGAAACTGTGGAATTCAGGATATGTGAAACACAAAAGGGAGAAAAAATGTTAATTGCTGTGAAATGTTATGAGAAAATGCTCTGTGTGCTAGATGGAAAACAGATTAAAGAGCCAGGACAAAAAAGTCTGGAGGTGGAGAAAAGTTTGGGCTTTTATAATTTTACAGTCCATTGAGATGAGATAACACTTTTGCCTGCCTGCTACAGACAAGAGATGGCCATGGATCGAGCTAAGGGCAAGAAAAAGTAAGATGTATCAATCTGTGCCGATGAGGACCTTTATGCTGCTTTTCATGATGGTTTCAATTGTTAGTCTGAGCTGAGCTCACACAAGTATGAGTAAGGAACAGAGCGTGACATTTATTATAATTCACAACTTGATTTGCGTCTCTGGAATTACAAAAGCATTCAGGGAGGGCTTTTGATAATGTCACTTATAATGTTTTGTATACTAATCATCAACTGTGATTTGAGAGTTTTGGAAATATTATTTAGACTGTTAAGTGTAGAGATTGTCACCATGCAGAGATTGTGGTTGTAATTTTGGGATGCAATTACAGATTATTCTAATTATCAAGTAATCTACAGATTATTTTGGGATTAATTAATTAACTGATAAGACGACAAACCTGCTCAAAGTTATCTAGTCAAAGATAACAAGAGGTGACCATCATAAATCACAAAATTCTACAGTGGTGTCTTTAAATAGCTTATTTTGTCTGTTTGACAACCAAAAAATAAAAAATAACATAAAAACAGAAGATTCTATTTATACTGATTGAGAACTGAGAATGCAAGCTCTTGCATTTGAAAAGTAAATGTTTGACATTTCAAAATTATCATTCATTGATTTCCATTTTCATCACCTAGTCAGCTAGTAGGCTGATTGTTTCAGGAGAAAATCTTTACCTTGACATTGGGTGTGTAGAGGTTCCTCAGGGAGGCCAAAGCTGCAGAGAGGCCGTCGGCACTGCAGCTGATCCATAAAGCCTGCAGCACACTGGATGACACACCTGTTTTCTTACTCAGGCCCTGCACACATACACACACATGCATATATGAATGCATACATCACATCAATGAACCTGAGCTGTCAGTGTTCCTCTTCACATCCTATGCCTTATCCTCTGTTGAACCATAGTCACGATGCATAAATAAACAGAGTGAACATCATGAAATTCTGAGAAGGGAAGGCTTTCAACCAAAGATGAATGTATAGAGCATGTATAGGTTCCATAGCTCTACCTTGAAGATGTGCGCTTTGAGGATGTGATGTCCCAGCTCCATGGTCTGCTGACGATTCAGTTTCCCCTCTTGGCGGGACAACATGAAAGCCATAAGAGCATGGCCAGTCCTTTATTAGGAAACAAAAGAGAAGATACTCAGCTGTGCAACAGAATAGATAACAGATATGATGACAACACAAGACTATAAAACCTCCATTAATTCCTTTGTGCCTCATCTGGTTTTCTGCCCCATGATTAACCCTGGATGGTAAGTTTTGTCATATGTAAATCCACTGATGCATTCGGTGTTCATCTGCCTCACTTAACATGAAAGCACTTGTTCATTCTGGTCATGATGAGCACCATGGTGTTGTCGTGGAGAAGCATGGGGAAGAGTGTAAAACCCCTGGGTTCTCCTTTCCTTCGTCACTCAGGCACTCTTGCACTAATTAATGTAGAACTTCATTAAAAGGACATGCATGATTGCAGATCTTTTTGATCTGGTTAAAATCTCTCTATTCGTGCACAGGCACAAACATAAGAGCTTTTGTGTGTGTGTGCATTCCCTGTGCCAGACTCTTGAGTCTTTGTTTTTTAAGGCTTGGAAGGCTGTGAATGACCAGAATACGAAGCTCGGCTCTGGTCCATTTACAGACACCACTGTGTGAGCAGAGGTGATGCTGACAAGCAACAGGGAGGGAAAAAAGCAAGCCAAAGGGACATCATCCAATTTAAGTAAGTGTGAATGACTGAAGTCTCTGATGCGGGTGAGGGGGGGCTCCACGATTACAGTTAGTCACTACTAAAGCAGATAACCCTAACTAACGGGCAAGAAGGGCACAACTGGGAACAATGCTAACTTTCTGCAGACTGAAGTCTCTTCAGCAAATACTTATGTAAGTGGAATGTCAAATGTTTAGGCCAACACTTCCCCAGTGCATTAGCAACAGCATTATAAATAGGTTATCATGGTCATAATAAATACTTGGAACATCTCAAACTCAATTTCCTCCCTGGTTCAGAGCTGAGTCACGCTACATTTTCTGAACATTCTACTTCCTCTCTACAAAAAGCACGTCAGTGTACGTTGCCTGCAAAACAGCTACCATGATTCACATGATTCATAATTACACCAAGGAGTACAAACTTCAGAGACAAAAATCATTATTATGTCTCAAACATGTATGTGCTTTTTGCTTGTACTCAAAAGGCTGATTTTCAGTGAGAGCAGAGAGCAGCGCACTCGAAATTACTCTTTGGACAATTTAATTAAAAGTTTTTGAAAATCTATTTGACTTCTGCCATGGACTTGGCTTAATTTCTACTTCCCTACTGATTTTTTTTTAGGTCTATTTGTGATGCATTCCAAGATGTAAGATCCAAAGCCTAGATGCGTTATATACTTGTCATGGCTCCAATAGTAGCCCACATTCCTAAAGGGAGAGCTGCTGAGTTACTGCATTTGCTTACAAAGCGAATGGACTGACCTGGGGTCACAGAGGAAGTCTGTGCTCTCGCCATCAGCTCTCCACACCAGCCACTCTCTGAAGGAGGGGTGGCAAAACATGCGCGTCTTGTCCCGCCGTTTGATGAGGAAGCATGAGAGCAACTCCATGCGTTGTTGGAAGTCCTCCCATTGCAGCTCCCCTTGGATGAAGCTGGCATTGATGGCCTGGAACAGCTGTTCATCAGTCATGGGGTGCAGTGAGGCAAGTGCCACATTGAGGATGGGCAGTGAGCGTTCAAAAGCTGAATTGGTCATGAACTTCATGTTGCACTGTAACTGGTAGAGCTCAGCCAACGACACAGGCACAACTTTGTAGCTGGCGCTTTTGATCACCAGGTGGCCTCTTTCAAACAGATCCAGGGTGAGTTTGAGATACAGGTAGGAACCCTGGCTGCGAGAGATCAGGTGGCTACTGAGTTTGCCAACTGTGATAGGATCGGCCTTGCCATTCAGGCTAATATTGTTCATGATATCCTTGCTGCCATTGATACGGTACTGGATATATGCATTGAGGTCGTTGCTTATCTCTTTGTTGTCAGAAAAGTCATCCAGGGAGATCTTGGAGAAGGGCAGAAGGCTGGTGATCTCCTATGGAAGAAAAAATATAAGTCATTGACATATGAGAAGTTATTTTTGAGGTAACATGCTGCTTAACATAAGTAACATAAAATTACTTAACATAAAATAAGTAATTTTCTAGTAAGTTTCTGCAGTATGAATTGTTTCCCTTATTACCACAGCAGAGAAACAAAGGAATTATGTTTAAAAGAATTCTTCACATCCTGAGACCTGCCATTTGAAAATAATTTGCTTGTGTGCGATTACTATCAAAGGAGTGTCTTTGAGCAGTAGTGGAGAAAACATACTGCGCTATCAGGCCAAAGCAGACGCTTGTTACTGTTGGAAATGTGGTTATGAGGTAAAAAGGACTGGGAAAATAAGTATTAAGAGGTAGGGGATGGATGGGATAGTGGCTAGCAGGTAAGCAGAGGTCTGAGCCAGAGCTCACATTTCAATCTATGTCCTGGGGGCTGGAGAAATCAATGCACCCTAATCCTTCTATCCTCTGCCTGTCTGAGGCTGGAGAAACATCGCCTCAGTGAGATAACACGTCTCTTTTCCTCTTCATGACAAGGTACAGCAAACAAACACACACACACGCAGAGCAGAGTGAATGAAATGTACTGATAATCCACAAGATGGATGAAGTGCTGGCAACACCTCACAGATATGCCGGATATTAGCATCTAGCAAGCAAAGGCCAATACTATGACAATTTCATGACACTCCTGCACACAAATATGGTTCAGTGGTTTCATGGCTTTGCAAAGACTTAACCAATGCAATATTAATGGTTCATCCTTTTTCAGAAAAAAGGTTTCCATTTGAAGTCAGAGAGAAAACTGTACAAAGCCCATTCATATCAGTACTAGATTAAAGTTATGTGATCTAAAAACAAATGGGCTGAACTTGGTTTGTAGTGCACTGCATACTGATGGACAGTACCTGCAGCCTGGCTTCTGCCTGAGCATTAATAACTTGAGTTCTAGATGTCAGACAGTCAGCTATCACATTATTATCCCAGGCACAGCGCTTCTTCCCAGCAAAAGGAAAATCAGCCGTTGGGTGTCTCATCAGGCATACCAAAGCCTCAGCCTCTGCCAGTGTGAGTTCAACACAGGCTCAGCACATCTCTGTAACTCGTTGACCTAGTGTCATCAAGCTAGTCTGCTCAAAGTGACTGACTGCTCCTTCTCCGTCATGCTGTCTTGATTCTAGGGTCACTGATACTTCAATTCCTTCTTGAATGGGCCTTGATACGCTTGACAAAAATGACTGCAGAGAGTAGAGCATGACAGGGAGGAGCAGTACAGGAAGACCTTTCAACGTTCAAACTTGTCAAAATCTGTAGGGTCTGATGTCAGTCAGTGAGAGCATCAAGAAGTGACAACAGATCCCACTTGTGGTCTGTTGTTCTTTTCATTTGGCATTGTTACATTTGACAATCGTACTGGGAGAATTCTGCAACCTACTGCAATAGCTGATTATAACCCTATTTCTTAACACACAAGCAGGTTAATTTGAAATATTTAAAATGTCTCAAAAATGATTCTTTCTGCCATTGTCCAAGAAATACATTTCTGGTAAGATAATACAACCTCAGCACAAATGAGTTCTTTCTTACCAGTAAGTTGACCCGGACAGTGACCACCAGTTTCAGCCAGGAAGGAAACTTGGCAATGATCTTAGTGATGAAGGAGGCAATGGTGTCTCCATAGTCAGGCTTATGAAACTCTGCTTCGTTCAGCCCGTCTATCAAGATAATGTGGTCCTCCTCTGGAATCTTACGCTCTGGAAACATAAACAGAGTAACCAACAAAGGTAAGACGGTGTGCAATCAGGTGCAGCTCATAACAGAATTGGCTCAATTAAAATGCTCCATGGTGAGAGTGCAGAGAAGTGCATTATTAAGTGCTTTATAAGTATCTATATGGGCATCTAAATCTTATTTGACTTTCCTATACTTTCTTGACTTGACTTCCTACTTTCCTGTGTCTTTATGACACAACAAATTAAAGGAATACTTAAGTTACATTACATTGCAGTTGTTTGACAGACATTTTCGTTCAAAGCAACTTTCATTTTTCGTCATCCACAGAATAGAACAAGCATTTTACCTTTACGAAGATTGGCTAGTGGCTCCAGGACCCCCCTCCGGAAAGCAGCCATTGGGTCCTGGACACAGGAGCGCAGACTGAGCATGCTCTGGAGGTGGGGCTCTTTCAGTAACAGCTCCCTGTACGCACTGAGCTGGTGTGCTCTGCACAGCAGAGCTGCAATACTATGTACAAACTCTGGTACCAAGCAAGTGTAAGTGTTATCCGCCTGGCAGTAGTGATATGCCACCACCTGGAACACAAAGGAGTGGGAGAAAACCAGATGAAGGCAGGGTGACCTCAGACTTAAAAAGAATCTGAAACATGTTAGAGTAATAAATGGTAAGCGTAAATTAGTTCCAGTGATGAATAATATTTAAAGCTGGGAACATTCAGTAACCTCAAAGCCTTTGCATAAGCCAAGAGCCTTGCTGACTAAAAAACAAACTCAGTGGATACAGTTTTGAGTCCGATGCCTTTTAATATTCATAGCCTCCATAAAGTCACATATTGTCTCTTCAGCCAGGTTGAGAACATGCTTCGATCCACCCTAGTCCACACAGAAGGCATGATGAAGTAACTGGGTGATAGCTGACCACCTCAGACAAACTCTATTATAAAAAGGAACCAGTGGATCCCAGGTGAACTTCTAAAAGGAGTACCTTGTGTGTCTGAGCAGGTTGCTGCAGTGTTCTAAAGGAGGTCTGATTTAGAAGGGAAAAAATGAGGGACAGGGATGGGGAAGAAGCAAAGGGAGATGCCCTGGGGATGTATGACTGTGTTCTAATTACAGGGCAACCTGGTGGAGCTGACACACTTCCAGGGGCGGCAAGAGGAGGACCTGTTCCTCTGCTGGCTCTACCTGCATATTGATCCATCAACAGTGATGACCAGCTTCTGGAAAAGTCACTGACTGAAGCCTGAAGCTAATATAATAACGTAACAAACATGGAAAAAGGCCCCTTTCTTTATTTAAATGTACTGTGCTTTGAAATGTTTTGGGCCCAACAATCTAAGCCTTACCACAGTGACATTTGAAGGTGTATTCATATTTCCTTTACTTGTAATGGAGGTAATATGAACCACATGGCCTCATAACTCCACCATAAGCACTTTGGCTGTAACAAAGTGAGACCCTCTGCAATGCCGTTAAGTCGTATCTGTTGAGGTGGGATAGAAGTCTCAGCAAAGCTAATCCAGCAAAGATAGTTAGGGTAAGGGTTAAACAATATTCACTTCAAACACTGCATACACTTCAAACACTTTAAAAAGACTGTGGAACACTTTCCTTTCGGGCCATTTTATGTCACACAAATTTAGGGCAACAGAGGAGAGGACTTGAAATTACGTTTGGTGAATACAGTAAACAAGTTACCTGCTGTTTGTATAAATACAATATCTCTGGATAGGCAGCTGCCAGAGAGACTGCAGTGATAGTTATCATTGTGTACAAGTCACGCAGACTACTGCCTCATCAATGAGAAATAAGAATCTCAACAACTGATGATGCAACACTCTGCAGAGCACCTGCAGTGCTTCATCTACTGGCAACAATGAATGAATTTATTATTGAAAAACAGTCCCTAAAAACATGCCTGTGTCATCAGAGTGAGGAATTAAAATTATGTTTTATTTATAATAAACCATAAAATGTAATGGCCTCAGTGTCCCTGTGAGACCCCTCTTGAATCAATGATTAAAAAGAGAACTGACAGAATTTAACAGAAGCTGCTCAGTGTTGCATCAGTATTCACACATCGCAGGAACAGAGCCCCTATGAGAGCGCCTGTTGAAAACACTCTCTGGAATAATTGGCTTGAGGGATACTGCTAGGGACATTTAGATGAGCCACAGTAGCATACAGTCAGCTGTCTGGTGCATGAACTTTAGCAGTCCCAGTGACACAGGCAAGGCATCATTTCACCACTAAGGAGGCATCCATGACATGCAAAGAGTATTGAACCCTGAGGGTTTTAGAGGGACACCAGGATGTAAGCAGTAACATTAAAAGAAGGGCGAAGCAGGATCAATGACAGAGTCCAGTGAGGAGAGTCCCATTAGAAAGCTGAGTCGCCCATCAACCTACCATCACAAAGCTTTTCAAATCATATGAATGCCGCTGTGAATCCAAAATGTCTTCCTTATTAAAGCTCTCAGCAGGCAAAGGAAGGCCAGAGTCATTAAATGCCTGAGAGATTCAGTCATCTAAATTAAAGAATGAATGAATGACATTTTTTACAAAATGAACTGAACGTGTAAGTATTGCATTCCTGACAGCCAATCAATGTTGAGTGGTTTTATAAACAGCACACAAGTGTAGCCAGCAGTTGCTAAAGATGCAGGAGTGAAGACCTAAGGAGAGGTTTCTGCCAATTAATTGTCTGCCCACTGAAAAATGTTTGATCATAATGGGAGAAAGCATTGCAGAAATATGCTTCAACTCCTGTTTGTGTTTTTGCTGCAAACTCCGTCACAGACAAGTGGTCAACAGTCATCACGAGTGTGGCTGACTAAAATGCACAAACATTTAGGCTGTTCACTTCCACAGTCATACAGGGCTGAGACGCTGCAGACCTTTGAGTTCATTGCCTCTTAAGTCAATCAAGCCTATGGTGTCATAGTCTGAGCAGACTGCTGAGGACCATTCACATTTCATAAGATGAATATCAAACAAATGAACATAAACAACCATAAATCATTCACTGAGTAGAGCCAGTATCAGGATTCTGCAGGACATCTCATACATTCTAAGAAAGGTAGATACTGATCAAGAAAGTAGACCCAGTATACGAGTTAATAATTAATAACAGGCAGCAGATCCCAATGCATCTCTTTAAATAATGACTGGTTGACCACTATAGCATGACTTTTCTCAGGGTGACAGCTGTAATCAGACCACACATTTATTTTCACATATATATATAATCAACTTTATCAACAAGCATTCATATTTCTTTCCCATTATGTTATTTATTTTTAATGTTGAGGCCTTGGCTGATGTCATACCTTTGCAGCCAGACGTTTGACGGCCGCCTCCCTGCGCCGCTGCATCTCGGGGGTCCCCGGGCAGCTGTTGGTCCTCAACGTGTTGGTAGCGCTGGAAGGTGGAGTGGGCTGTGGGGGCTGGCTGAGAGGAAGTTCTGTGCTTGGTCCCCCACCACCTAGCAGAAACAGTGTGAGTAGGTCATATTACTTTTATTAGTGTAAAAATTATCATTACTGGATGATTTAAAAAAAACACGTTACCAGGCAGGTTAGACCCTATTTTGTGAATTAGTTTGACTGAAGTTGAGGAAGGAGCTTGCTTCTAATGTAGACCCTCACATCCAAAGATACTGACTGAATGAAATTAATTACTTTTAGGGGAGGCACTCGGACTGTTAGAGGCAATCTGACGCATGCGGCCTCCGTGGCAGCTCAGTGCTACTAGCCGGGAGATGATGGCAGTCTTCCCATAACCCACGCTGCCCACCACTACAGCGCCCTGGTTCTCAGTGGATTCGCTGGCCTTCAGGACGTCTTCCAGCTGCTGAAAGAGCCAATCTCGGCCCACAAACACAGAGTCTGTGGTGATGCTGGGCACCTCAAACAACAAAGGCTTGAGCATGATGTCCACTGGTTTGTAGGGAGCAAAACGAGCTGAAGGAAAGGGATAAGGAAAAGAAACTAATTAGAATTTTTGCATTATCATTTTCCTCACAAACACAAAAATATGCTGTGTAAGAGATACTGCTTCTTCAGACAAAGGCAAGAACACATTTCAACACACTTCAGTGTGATTTGGGAATTAATCCCACTTTCTGTCACTAATGCTACATTTGTTCATGTTGAACCATCAACCATTTAACTGTAAGCTCCTCTGTGGCTTCTGAATGATGTGTAGTAACACTATCATGCAACAACAACACTCAACATTTCTCCCGGTGAAAAGGCTGAGTTTTAATACAGGTGACCTCAAACTGATGTTGTGTTCATCTATAATTTATCCCAGATTAGCTTCATCTTTCATCCATTAAAGACAAACTTAAGTTCATTACCATGTAACTATATCAGTTTTTAAGGAATGCGTGCGTCTCAGTAGTTTTCTCCTTCCAGAGTGTGTCACATATATCAAACCTGAACAATGAAGTCCTAAAACATTCATTGTCTGCTTCAGCTTGAATTAATGTTACTTTAAATACAATCACAACAAAAGTGGACTGGAGAGAGGATTCTCTATCTAATCCACTTCAGCACTAATTAAATCTCAGAACATTTGTTCACTAAGGAGCTCTACTAATACTTGTACCAATACAACTACTAACGGTACTGCTAGTACTGCTGCTGATGCTACTTTTACAGCTATTATACTACTGTTTACAGTTAAACCTACTGCTATTATTGCTACTACTAAAATAACAATGTGTTTTCTTACAGAGCAAAGAACTGTTCCATTTGAAAAGAAGCATGCTCTTGCTGCGATCATTTGTCTTAGCTTAACGATGGCTTAAGTTTCAGTTTGCAGATTTCAACAAAAACACTTCACTTCTTGAAAAGGAGTTCATTTGTTGTTGTTGTTGGGGGTTTTTTGTTCTCTATTAAACATCTTGGATGCTTAACTTTCCTTGAATGAACAAATACAGGAGACTTTTCATCCCCTGTGCCAAACTTCATTACTACATGCCAATAGCTACATCATCATGATGGATTGCTTATTCTGAATACATTTTTTTCTCTGCAAGTTATTTTTACACTGTGAAAAAATACTTTAAATACTTAAAATAAATCAAAACGTAATGGCTGCTTGGAAAGGAGAAAATTGATTTATGAATCATTCTACTCTCTAAAGATGGTTGGCAGGACTCCTGAATATATATATAAGATTTTAAGTTAATAGGACAAGGAATACATTGACACTGGCATATTCTTTAAAAGGATTATTACATGTTCTTCAATGAAATGTTTGTTTGCACATTTAGATGATGTCTGAGGTATTTTATTTATTTTTTAACAAAGAATGACAAGGTTGTCTTCATTGTGATTTGATCTAAATGGGACAGAAACATCTGCATACCACAGTCACCTATATATATATATATATATATATATATATATATATATATATATACATAAATGTGAGCAATACACAGTTATTGAATTCTTTTGGTCAATTGCTGCCAAAGTTTGCCAAAATACTTTTGATCTGACCTATTATATGGGCAGTGGGGGTGTCTCTTACCCACACCTCCACCTCCACAAAACACAAACCACACCCAAAACAGTTAATTGCTGTTTTAACAGCAAGTGGCATACAGCTGTCTACTGTCCTTGGCAATGGTGGAGGCGTAAAACTAAATATATGCATACACAGAGAACATGAATAATTTAATACAACATCATTAGATACTCAAACTATTTAACCCTCTTTTGAAAATGTCTGCTTCCTTTTCCACACCTCCTTAAACATGAAGTGGTTACAGCAGCATCGTGATAATTTTATATCCCTGTGGATGGTAAATCATTACTGAGGAACAATCTGTGTCTGTTCAGTCTGAATTCATGTTCTCATCAAATATTCACTCTGTGGGATTTCTCTCAGTTAGACGGAGGATTCAAAACATATAATGAAGACACAGGCGGGTGAACCAGGGAAACTTTACAAGATTTTATCTGTCAAGCTAGGGAGCAACCTAATTCTTCCAACATGCGCTTGATAGTATAGTATTAATAGGACTCAGCGCAGCAGTGTTTATGTTGCACAATGCATTAGCATTTGGACAGTTATACTTTTGGCTCTGTACTGATCTGCACAATAATTATGAGGTTAAAGTGCTTTGAGCTTTAATTTGAGGAAGTTTATATCAACATTGGATCAACCACGTATGGTTGTAGCCCTTCTTATACATTACTCTAAATGGTATAAAGAGCTATAATTCTTAAACCCCAATATGGATATGAAAACCTCAAACACCATTAAGGCTGAAACACAGCACTTAAACCTGATAATCACTGTCATTTATTTGAAGTCTAATGTGCTGGAGTAAAGCCCAAATAACGAAAAACATGTCACTGTTCACATACAGTACTACACTTAGCATTTTACACACTGGTGGCAGTGACTACAAAGAGGTATAGTGCTATCACTACAACTGACAAAAGTACAACATAAATTGAATGAAGTGTCACTGTCTCAAAAAGAGAGAGAGAGAGAAAGAGAGAGAGAACTGGCTAATAAATGGATTAGCTGATGTGTTTTTCCCACTTGGCCCTGGCTGGCTCATGTGTACCTACAGCAATAACACATACTGCAGTCACCTTTAGAGTCCTGAGGTGGCCTTCCTCCTGTATTGTGCCAGGGTAGGCGAATGGACGTCCGCAGGGGGGTGTTGCGCTGTTCATCAAGAAAGCTCAGGTCTTCCAGCTTTGTGGAACTGGTTGCTGGAGACAGACAGAAGAAAGAGAAAGTGAAGCAGACACTTTGGTGCATTTTAAGTGTATTTGACACAGCGACATTAAAGAGTATGACAGGAACACACACAAGAATAAGATTTTGTGACACACTGGCATCTCTGAGAGAAGATGAGTGAAGAGGAGGCAAGCCAGTGTGTTGTGATGTTTGTAGCTTGCTAGAGGCAGTGAGTGCAGGTACCAGTATACTGTGGCAGTAACCATAAGTCAAGACAGAAATGCTCCCTTTTTTCTTTGATTTGAGCTGACAGTTACACACTATATAGCAGCGAGAAGTCTGCTCCTGCCCTATAATGCAGAACAGACTTTGTCTACATTTGTAGTCAATACACAATTATTCAAGAACAAGGCCAAATAATGTGATGCATTACAAAATGATGCCAAACTTACTGTTAATGTTATACTTGTTTTGGAGAGCAGAAAAAATTCTATCACAGGTTAATCCTCCAGTATCTTAAAATAATAAGGACCAACAAAAAACACTGATGTTTGAAGTTACATTGCATCCAGACTGTGTTTTATTAAATTCATCATTTTGCAGCAGAAGGAGGAGACTTCTCTAAGCAGGAGATGTTTTGACCCCAAATGGGTGACACTTTTCTTCAGTAATTAAATTCTGCAGATGAACCACTTGATGAAACATTAAAAAGCAATTCAACTGCTTGTTTGAAGGATAGTCTGTAAGCATAATAAAAGAAGCACATTAGTACAACTACGTCTCTCTTCCTGCTGTTCGCCGCTCAGCATTGCTATCTCCATGGTGATCCATGCTCTCTTGGCCCTGCTGAAGAGCAGAATCAAAGTTGCAGCTTTCTACTTTATCAGCCTCAGCTGGGAGAGACACAAACACTCAAACACTCAACTCTTCTCTTCCCTCCCTCACTTGGTCGCTAACTTACTCTCTGGAATGTCCCACTAATTAAAACCCGTCTGCTGACACCAGAGTAATGGAGAAAGTTGCCATCAATACAATGTTGACTAGAATAAAAGTACGCCCTCATGGTTACTTTTACTGACGTGGGTGACATGGGTGTAAGTCTAACTTACAATAAAGAAAAAAAAAATCAACAAAGGTAAACAATTTGCAAAGTTAGTGCAGAGCAATGCAGCACTGACACTTGAGCCAATCTGATCCTAAAGCTAAACTGAATAGCTACTTACATCCAACAGCAGAGCCTGGAAGGACAATGGGAATTCTCAAGGCCCTCCCCTGGTCCCCACCATGGAATATATTTGGGCAGGCATATAGGGAAGTAGGCAGGGTGCAGACTCTCAGCTAAATCTGTTGAGAGTGCTCCCAGTGGATGAGCTCACCGAAGGCACAAAAGCGATTCCTCTGCCCCAGTGCTCCCATGCAGGCACACTGGCAGCATTCAGCTGCTGAGCTGTGGGCTTGGCTGCCCTCTCTCTAGCGCTCAGCCACTAGGCTCTAACTAAATGGATACAGAGGAGTGTCACCCTCCCTGCTCACATGCATAGACCTCTGTCTATGTGCTGCATGCATTTGCATGCACACACACAGACACACACACACACAAAAATTTGGTAAGCAGTAAGAAAGCACCAGAGGGTGAAAAGGGAGTGAATTAGAGAAAATATGTAGTCTCCAGTGGCTGATTACGGTTTGTAATGGGCAGCTGTTGTCATATTACTATTACTACATATCAATGATCCCGGCTAGAGTGGGGTGAGGGATAAGAGAGAGGCATGTGCAAAAATTAGTTATGTAAAAGAATATAACACAGACACTCTGGCGGGGTGGGAGGTGGGGGCAGGGGAGATGTATTAACAGAGGAGGAAAGAGAGAAGATGGACAGAGAATCAAGTTTGTGCAGCATATTGCCACTAAAGCCCACTGCTGGTATCAGCTGAGCACAAAAAGACGTCTTTCTCTTCTTTTCTCTTTAGATT
This sequence comes from Lates japonicus, assembly GCA_033238685.1. Classification (NCBI taxonomy): domain Eukaryota; kingdom Metazoa; phylum Chordata; class Actinopteri; family Centropomidae; genus Lates; species Lates japonicus. The sequence goes on along the minus strand of BRZM01000012.1, from coordinate 3,224,232 downwards.
GTTTAAAGATTTCTGAAGTGGAAAAAGCAAAAGCCACAATGACTATTATTCTACACAAGGTACATCTTTTCCCCCAGGGGACCGAAAAGCAAAGACTGAGGGTACTCAGTTTGATTTGCTTAAGTAATTTAAATGTACTCACTCCTTTATTCCTATCTGTGTTAAATAATACTGCATCACAACCACTTTCCCTTTTTGTTGAGTCATATCTCTTGTTATCTACAATTCTTTCAAGGCCAAGGATTCCCACAGGATGCCTTCACATCCCTCCAATCCCCCTCCCCCTTCTTTTTCTTGTACATCTCTACTCATTGATAAAATGCACATATGATACCTTGAAGTCTGTGCTTGAAGTGACTTTGAAGCTGCACAAATGTGTATTCTGATCAAAATGGGATTCTTTTTTCCCCAGGCAGGTCTGCCCTTTGAAACCTTCTGTTCTGTGTTTCCCATGACAGGACAGTAGAAAGGGCTGAGCTAGACCGCCCCCCACCCCACTTACGTTCCAGACAAAATCCCCCTCTCCTCTTTAGCAATGGATACAATCAGGACTCTGATCACCTTGCCCACCATCTTGCTCTTTGAAGTTGGAGGAGTTCATTGAAACCGTCGTGTGACACTGAATGAGTGAGAGTGAAAGACAGTTTTATGAGTAGGGCAGAAAGTTCTCTCTAAAATGAAAGGCAAAATATCTGGTTGGTGTAACACAGATGGACGTCTGATTCCCACTGTGATGAGTGTGTGGGTGACAGGGACAAATTATTACTGTGATAATTATCACAGCTTCATCCTTGTATCACTTAATCAAAAAATTTAACCAAACATTCACAAAGTTTGTCACAAAAAAATTCTAATGTAGCAACGAACTGATTCTATATCCTATATTCCTGATGATCACCCGCCCACGCTTTTCTGTGCTGGTGAATTCTGTTCTAACGTCCACTCTGGCTACAGCCCTCCTTTGACCTGTTAAGTCAGAATCTCTTTTGCTTAAGATGGGTAAGTGCTAAGAGGAAATTAGGTGGCCAGCATGCAAATTTGGCTTGTTACCATGGAAACTTTAAAATTCCTCTGGCTGCAATAGTCCACTTTCGTGATCAAAGGTGAAAAATTAATATGTTGGAGGAAAGTTTCAAATTCCACACAATGTCAGCACCGACTTCAGTGACTGTTTTTGTCACCGAGCTTTGACTGGCATTTTTCTTACGAGAGATTTAACTTGGTGTATAGAAAGAAAGTTCACAAAAAGTCCAGCTGTTGCTGAGCAGGTCTGATTATAAATCAAGCCACATATGATTAGATCATAGAAGCAGCTTGCTACTTTAGCTTGATACAAGAATATTATAAGAAACAGAGGAGGAAAAAGAGTCTGCATCCAAGCTGCTAATGCCAGCTAATGTGTTCATAATGACAATGTCAACATGCTAATGTTTAGCAGATATAATATTTACCAAGTTCACCATCTTAGTTTAGCGTGTTAGCATACACACCTAATGTCTCCTAATTAATACTAGCAACAAAGTACAGCTGAGGCTGAGGGGAATGTCATTAGTTTCATAAATATTTGGTCATGCACCAAATAACTGGACAAATTAAAAGTTTTATCTGGTGAAGGCACTACATAAGAAGTTATCACCAAAGTAATTACAACTGACCCTGAGGGGAATATTTAAGTCTATACCAAATTTTTTTTTAATTACATTTCATTTTTAAAAAAGTATATAATTATAAAATATATATTGATTGTATTATCCAAGCTTAGAAGCACAATAAAGAGAAAGCAGCTTTAAAGTATATTTTCTGCACAGGAACTAAACACCTTGACTAACTCTGTGACAAAAGCTATAACCAGGAACAAGAGAGATATTAGGATATTCATACCAGTCATAAAGCTTGATAAGTTCTTGAACAGCCATTACATAATTCTTAATAGTTGGGTTAATTAAAGTTATACAAATGGTTCTGTTGTGGCAAACAGTGGTTAGCTAACACTCTGTCCCTTTCAGATTTGGGCATTTGGCAAATTCTGGTCTGTCGATGGAGTACCACTGAGCAGAATTTTAAATGGCTCCTCAAAACACATGCAGACTGAACTCTGCAATGATTTTTATTTTGCTCCTGCTGTGACAGAGCGGTGTTGAACAATTTTCTGAAAATGGACATTTTAAAAGACGTGAGTGTGACCTTTTCAGAGAGCTGGAGGACAGGAATAGGTTATCTGTTTTCTTTTTGTCCTCTTTTCAATCTCTAGTCTTTCAGATCAATGTCTACATAAAGCCAGAGGCAATAGTGAATTCCATGGCTACCTGAAGACAAAACACAGAGACAACACTGATAATATGCAGGCATGTCTTCAAAAAGGTTGCAAAAATTACAGCAGACAATGCTGTCTTTACAAATACCAGAAAAGACATGAGCTTACAGTGCATCAGATAAAATAGTTACATCATGCCTTCCTGCACCAGTAGTATATAGAGAGTACAGCATATCAAATTTAAAAAGCCATAACTCAACTTTGTGCAGCAGTGCTGCATCAGTTAAAGAGACATGATTTTCTACTTTGACAAAATTACTGTCTGACCTTTGCAAACATCTGAGTCACTGATTGGGTTCACATGGACCAGGTCGTCCTAATAAAACACAGATGTGAGCTGTACTCAAACCTTACCTTGTCAGTGTTTTCCAACAGTTTGATAGAGAAAAAATGATTCCTAGAATTATCTTGTCAACGGTCCCGAGACTTACATGAGGACACAGTTTAACAAAGGATCTTGGATCCATTAACAATGGTGAAGGTATCACAGAACAGAAGTTCTGCCAGAGGAACAGAGGACTTGGAGTACAAACAAACAGTGAGTGTGTACTGTACCACCATGGCTCAGACCACAAAGCTTTGCTGAATAGCTTAACACCACAGAGGCACTGTAGCACCATTCCTCAACCACAGTGACCCTAACTCAGCCTCCCAGTCTGAGCAACCCAACCACAAGCAGCTCAAGCTAAGATTTCAAAATCATGGAATTCCAGTGGCCAGAACTAATGCAGCCCTTTGACTCTGTAAGCCTTTTTAAAAAGCTTAACTTGAAAGACTTGAAAATAGAATGCTTATTACCTAAGTATAATGAGAAACAAGGATGGCAGAGAGCAAAACGCATTGAGTGAAATTTTGTTAAACTGTGTGTTTATAGATTCAACATCTGACATTTGAAAGTGTCAACTTGGGCAGAAGATTAGTGATGTTGATGTGCTGATGAGGCGCTTGAAGAAATTATCTTACAGGCTAAATCCAAAATGCCATAAATTGCAACATTTATTTTCATATTCTAAAAAGCTGGATTGCAAGAAACAATAACAAAACAAGAGCCATGGAACAAACTACCTTGCTGGCTATTACCACTGCTGAGACTGAAGTGTGATGGCTACACTATTGACACTAACAGCACTGAACACATTAAAAAATGCGGTGAATTATTTTTGCATCATTCAAATTTTCAGTACAAAAACAATGTTTAATCTTTACCTCTGTTTAAACATTGACTTTGGTTTGACAACACCATTTTAGTCATTTCTCAAAGCATTTTATTGTGTCTCGGATCTCTTTGCTGTTTTGGGTACTCTGTTGCCGATCTGTCATCCAATCTAACTTCTGCATATTTATTTGGTGGTTATAGGACTGTGACTGATAGTTACTAAATTGAATTGTGATTTATATGACCATATTAAAAAGAAACAAGATTTGCTCTTGAATCAGATATCAATGAATCCAGCATCATATCACTGTTAAGATAGCAATTTATTAGATTAGCAAAAAATGGTGTTTGTAAGTAAACAGCAGGCTTTTAATACTAGGCTGTAGAAAAAGGACTGCACTCATCTATCATGCTTACAGAGAGGGCAAGCAAAAGATTTTCCCATTGAGGGAAAGGAAAAAAGCCATTGACATTTCTTTCAGGCTTTCAATGTATCCCACACAGCCCTCACATGAGGTCAACTATGACCTTTAAAACAGGATATATGTTGATATCAAATGAATGATACATATCTGTGGTGCCTGTTGAGGCTGCCGTTGAGACAACTTTTTAAAGCTGCCTTACAAAATAGGAGAAAATATCAGAAAATATCTTTCTTCCATCTTTCTTCTTCACAGAATAAATGGTGACCAACATACCTCTGTTGACTACCAACTAATGATACAATTACAAACTGCTCCTTCAGTGGCATGTGAATTCAGCCCTGTCTACTGCGACAGGTGGTGTATGCCAACATTTGTGTAACTTGCCCTAGTGCATGCAGACTCCACATAGTGTTGCTTGAGTTCCCACTGCAGCCCAGGGGGAAGTTAATGTGACAGTGTGTATATGTGTATGTTCGCCAAGGCAGTGCAAATGACACTTCTCAATAATATGCTGACATTCCCTTCGACATACATAGCTAACATTCTAGAGGCCCAGCTATGCACCGGTTGATTGGCATTAGACAGATGGGCAAAGTCCATTTTGCTTTTCAGAAAAATCTGCCTTTGTGCTGCAAAACTCTGCCATTTTATGTCATTCTCATAATTGTCTGTTGCAGTTACCTTGATATTCCAGTGCTTAGTGAACCAGTACTAAAATTTCTGCCAGGCAGTTGTATGCCTCTGCTAACCAGTCCAGATGCAATTAGCATGCAAATGCTTGAGTTATGGCGGTCACAGTGAACTTGACCTATGACTTCTGACCACTGAACTCTAATCAGTGATGAAATCATGCTACATGTACACATTGCTTTATTCTAGGGGGCCATGTGATGTACCCTTCCCCCATCCCATCCACACACCCAGTACAAGCTTCGCAGCGCTACCACACAAACTTTTAGGGGGAGGGGATCATTTATCCACTTTTAAATCGAGTTTTGCATCAGTATATTTAAGCAAATAATATCCAACCATTATATTTCTTTTCATGTTGGATCTCCGTGTCCTAGTTTAATGTCAAGGACAAATTGGCAAACTCGCAGCAGACACCTCGTTATCCTATATGCTGGTACACAAAGCCAGACAACGAAGGCTAGTCAGAATTCTGGCACACAGAGTGAATGCACTAATGATGAATACAGTTTTGTTTGCTGTGCACAAAGGCATCTCATCCATTTAGCTCCTTCCTTCTTCAGTAATTGCTTCTTTAGAGTCCTTATTTTTTTTATTGAATACAGTATCCTTGAGTACCAACAGAAAAGAAGCGCTGACCCTGGCACATCATCACATCAACAAAGATTGGTTTGGGCCATAAATGAAGTTGTCTCACCATGTCGTTGATGTCCTCTCCCTGGGTGTTTTTTCACAGGGCGTAAAAATCTGAGGTGTGATCTCCACAGGTCCCTAGAGGGCAACGCTGCATAACTATGACATCAGCCCATAAACTCTTGGAGCACACACGGAGACGAGCACACTGGTGCTCACGCGCAAATCAACACACATAAACAGTTAAATATTTCCTGGTCTGTTGGCTTTATGAGCTGATGTGTGTGTCTGCGCTGTTCGGGCCTGTGTCAGGGGAAAATAATGATGAGATGTACAAGGGTACGGACTCATGGAACAACAGAGTGGGCAATGAATAGGCATGTTCAGCACAACAGCTTGTGAAACTTTCTGTTAACAATGTGGCCAAAGATTTAACTATCACAACACTATCAACATGTTGTGAAAAAGCAGTGCACAGTGTGTGAATTATATACATACGTGAGCTGTGGCATGTGTTTTTTTTTTTGAGACCAGGCTATACACTAACTGTGTACTATTCACTGTGCTTCTATTTCTAGTACCAAGTTCATCTTATCCTCTTACTGATGATTTAAGAGAACACTGCAAGGATAATTGTCTTGTTGCAAACTGTAAGGACTTTGAGACAAACATGGTCCCTTGTCTTTTGTCCTGGTGACTGGTGTCCACTTTTCATGTGTCTTTCCCAAGCTCTACCCAGCCTGCCTGTCATTTCACCTCACCAGGGGAATTGTCTGCTTGTACAATGCAGTGTGACATACAGGTCATCTTCTCAATTAACTTTTCATCGGTTTATTTTGTTTGCTTCTGTCAGTGTTGCCCACCCCTTTATACAATCTTCACCTACTCTTGAAGAGTCTGGTCTACAACAGTCACAATCACATATGTTTCTATTAGTCTAGCAAATCTAACAGTAAACACATGCAGTTTTTTCCCCTGGGTATGGACTAAGATAATTAGCATGTCTTTGTAGGTAGAGACTACATTGCTGGTGATCACAGTTCACTTACACATTCAAATCTGTCTTTAGTGAATATTAAAGGTATAACACAACTGAAAGTAATCCTTTTAGTAACTAGTTCAACTATAGCATTCAGTGAATGACTTGATTTAGTGTTGTTTTTCTTTTTAATCAACTTGTCTCAACCTGCCTTTGGACATCCCTGCAACAGTTTTAAAGGAACATGGAATACAGCGAAAGTAGAGGGAGGCAGTGTGAGGGAGACCTGGGAATGGAAAAGGGAGGGTTGGGGGTAAAGGGGTTGCGAGGGATATCAACAACTGTGACAGCTGTGTGGATATGGCGAGCTGAGCCATAACAGGGAGGTTCCAGGGCAGGAATGCAGAACAGATCAGCCAAACAGTGGCTTGTGCTTAGGTCCGACATGGCAGGCCGGGCCGAGGCACAACACGCAACAGCTGCCTAATCCCCAACTTCTGCCTTGATACCCTGCTCTTCTTTGAACAGCACGACCTGTCTTCTGAAAAACACTAACTTCCCATTCCCTCTACAGCTACAAATGTTTTTTCTTGTCTTTTCTGTCACTTGCTTGGACAAGAAGTGACACGCCACTTGTCAGCCTCAGGCACAGGTCATATCATGGTGTCACAATCTTGAACTGACTGCCAATGCATTGCAGAGAGACACAAGAGAGTCCCAGTCCTCCAGTCAACATAACAGAGGTTACTAGGCTACAAGAGGACAGCTTAAGTAAAATGTTTTACGTAATGCTATATCAAAGCACACTGTGGAAGCATATACAGATTCATTCCGTTCTTTCCTCTGCACAGGAGACCTCCAGATGTCAAAAGCTCAAAAACCAAGGGCTCCTACCTGCTACAGAGTTTGGCCTCGGCATCATGAGGGAGGAGGATGTCTGCGGCGGGTATGGAATGGGTCCCTCAGGTGAGCGGCTCGGAGGCTGCGATGGTGCTGATGCCCCTGCTGATATGTTGGACTGCTGCTGTTGCTGCTGGTCTGTCCTGGATGGGGTGTCGGCTGGCGTTGCTGTGGCACTGTTGGAGTCTTCTTCAGCCACAGGAGAGCAGGTGTCGGCCCGCACGCTCTGTGCCAAGCCATGGCGCCCGCTGCCTCTCAGGCTTCCATCTTTACTCCACTCCAGGCTGGAGCCGCTGCGGTCATCGTTCTCCGAGGAACTAGTGATGGTGGCTGAGAGGAGATGAAAACAGAGTAAAGTAAAGTGAGGGAAAGAGGCGAGAAATATGAAAGTTATGTTCTTTGTGTGCATGAACATTTTTCTATCTCTGTCATTTGACTATGCCTTATCAACACTGTTCACTTCCTGATTTATATTCATAATAATGCTCACACTGAGAACATTTGTAAATTTTGTTTTCTGAACAAAGACTTCCTTAATGTCTTTTGATTTTTCTTTTCTTTTCTTCAGTTGAAGAATCCAATATCAAACACTGATCCAACAGTGACTGGATGCTATACTATGAAACAAAATTTACACTTAAACATTTTTTTTTTAAATGGAGGAAATGTAGTGTAGAACTAGTGTTAAAATCAGCCTTTAGTATTTTTTAAGTTTAGACAGGTGTTTTAGTTACGTGAGAATAAATCCTTTAATCCTCCCCCAGGCCAACCAAGCTCTCTAACACAATCCCAAAAGCTGAGTGGATGGCCAAAGCTACACAATGACAGGCAGCTGGATACAGACATCACTACAGTCAGAGGACTGGAAGTGACTGGCCAGCTGGCTGTGTTTGCATCACACACAACTAATCTGGATTTCATAATGCCCCAACACGTTGCATCATCACTAATGTTAATATAACAAACATATCCTGGACCTAGTGACCACTGCGCTGATTACCTGGGAAAATATGAAATCATTCACGACAGCAGTCGTGTCTGGCCCCTGCTCTCTGTCATCATGGTGTTGAAGAGGTTACAGTGATTGCTTGCTTGGTTGAACTATAGCCCTTGGCAAATAATCCATTATTATTTATCTAAACCTGTGGCTGTGGCTTTACCATAGGAAGACCTGGTTATTATGGTCATTGCTGTAGGCCTGTTATGGGTCCACACCCAGGCACCTCATGCAGAAACTCTTCTGGGAGCTGTTTTGTAAATGTTAAGACATTGCAAAGTCTCCTCAATTTCACCCAGGAGCTTTTAATGCAGTACAAAGCCAAATTAATGTGCTTTTGAAATCAGAGTCAGAGTCAAACTTCAAAGAACAGGGGATATTAATCACACACTGGAATCTGACTTGTGGACACAACATTGCTTTGTTCTTTTTCCATGCCTGCACAGTCTTATTAAGGTGGGTAGGTGGGATGTTGTAGACCAGTTTTGATTTCACTCAAGTAAAGTAGCTTTATAATGAGAGGGACAACACCACATGCTATGTGAGTGAGTGTGTCTCAGCCTGGGTGGCAGCTCCTCACAGCTCCATGTTGGAAGATACTATATCACCGCTTCTATAAATTATTAAGCAGCGAATAATGATATTGCTCTGGGGGGACAGAATGACTGACTCTTGGTAAGCACTTATGTCAACTCTACAGAATTTGACATCCAAATTGTTGTGTTATATCTGGCCTTAGCATGTATTCTACTGCAGAGCAATCATGTCACTCAGTTATTACAGTTACTTAAATAACCACAGTTGCGTCAGAAATGATTCAAGTTCATCTGAGGATAACTGCGGGATCATATAGTTACAATTTGCTACTGAATCCTCACTACAAACATTCAAATTCCATATTCAGAGTGAAATCGTAACATTTTCTAGCCAATGAGGAAGCTTTGTGAGTAGAAACCGTAGAGGGATTAATACATGATTAGATGTCATCTTCCTGTCAGCTTGTGTAAATCCCCAGATGTCTTACAGGGCTATTACTAGAGATACAGTACAATGTCAAATTGTAGCAACTGTCAACCCAATGATCTCTCATGCCGAAACAGCTCCATACAAAACCAAATAACTGACACATGGTAGAAGATGAATGCAATCTGACACAAATGCTATTCAGTCCCAACAGGTTTAACAGAATGATGAATGACTGACACCATGCACGTGAGAATTTGTGGTGTAACTCACAAAGTGCACACGAGTTAACAATTAAAGATTACCAATTAAAAATAGAAGAGCTTCAGGGGAAACACTGTAATAAGTGATAAAATACAATAAGTCGCTACAAGTGGTTTTTATCTGCAGCGAGTTTCTCAGTTTCAAGGTGATAATTTGACAGATATTCTATAATTTGCTTTATGATATGTGGATATGAGTAGATATGAATGTCAACCAATACTGGATTGTTTAGTTTTGCATCATCCTGCACAATCTGAGGCAAGAAATACAAAGGCAGAACAACAATAAAATATTTCCACCAGGCAGCTTTAAGCTGCTAGCTTAAAAGTGAGTAGAGTTTTTCTGAAAGCAATGTTGTATTTGCATCCAGTATCACTCATAAAAGCTCACTGTATGCATCCTTGAGGCCTGACAAACAATGCATTTGCTCCCTCACAAAACATCTGGCAAAACCCTACTTAAGTTGAAAAAAATTAATCCTATGTGAAATCTGTGACAAGAATGTACCCTCATGACACAAACCAAACAGGGACTTGCTCATAAAATCATTGTTGCATAGCTCTATTGGTCACAGGGTACTCTTAAGGACACGGGTTCTACCAATTGGTATTTGGGTAAGATGAAGGAGACTTCTCACCTATGATCCCACTGTCTTTGCTCTCAAGTGTGGAGCTGGGACTGGTGATGGTCCCACATGGGCTGGAGCGGCTGAGAGGGGGTCGGCCGGTTGTGCTGTTGAGCGTGGAACATGGACTATCAGTGCTGGGAGACGCCGTGCTGCTGGTCAGTGTAGAGCAGGGGCTGATACCCTGGCTAGTCACAGAGCACTGGGGAGAAGGGAGAAAAGGGTTAAGGTACAACAAGAAAGTGCTCTACTAATCAAATATGTCAATGAAGTATGAAGTCAACTCAATATAAACTCTCAGCTGGCAACATGTTCACATTTTTTCAGCATGAGCATAAATACAAAAATAATTTTCCAGCAGCTTTGGAAGGAGCATTGAGAGAATTTTAGAATGGTTTGATCAGAGTTTATTGCATATTTGACCTGGATCGCGTGAAAGCAATGCAAAAAATTCTCTTACAAATAAACAAGCCTTTCACATGTGAGCATGACACATAAGCCGAAGGGCATAAGCCCTGTAAATGGAGCAGGGCTTGAAAATTACACAGTCATATATCTGGAGGAACCAAAATAGGCCTGAAGAGAATTTCACAAGGGAAGAGCTCTCAACTTTGTTGTGATACAATAGATACCTTTCTCATGTCATCAAGCCTGTCTGACAACCATACAGCAGCTGAATCTTTGTTTGGGCTAACTGACAACCGTAGAAATCCAAATTAAAGCTGGTTTGTCCTGTTTCCCCATCTACCTCCAACTGTATTCTGATTCTACACAATGTACTGTAGCTCAAGAAGGTCGTTCTTGTCCCAGTGTAAGAAGAACCAAAACCTTCCAATAGTCACACACCACTGAGCCTGATAATCACTGCGTTTGAACAAATTCCTCCCTCAACCTGCTCCATTCACATTAGTTTCAGTAAATTTAACAAACTTTATTTTTCCACAAACGGGCAATTTCTTTAGCAGATACAGCACTAAGTTAGCAGACAAATACACCAAAATGTCCACAATTAGCCCCTGCAATCCATTCTTTTTGGGAACTTGGTCAAATCAGAGGAATGCTTGTACATTTTATCAATACCTACCTCTTTCCACATAAAATGCCCAAATTAAAAGCTGCTGTTAGAAGCCCAGGTCAAATTAAATCAACCCTCATTCTCAATAAACCCACCATGTTGCAGATATTTAACTGCCAGAGGGACTTTCACCCACAGTTGACTTATCAAGCAGCACTTACAATGAGACAAAATATTGCCTCAAACAAACTCTACCAATTAAACTCTCATTTTAACTGACCTCAAATATCCTGTTGATAATTTGGATTCTGTAAATAATATAGCAATATCTAACAGTTCAGCACTATAGGTACTGCAGGCCATTATGCTTGAGGAGAGTCACTAGAATTAGCATTACATGCGTCACTAGAAACTGGATATAAAGACTGTATTTGAATAATTGCATTGAAATAATTGCATTGAAAAACTGAATGCGAATAGCATGATTTGAAATTGATTTAATAGTTTGTAAATTAATTCCAATTAACTTGAAAATGAATGTAATATTATGAAATTTGATTAATTTGCTCTTTAACTGTATTTGATCCTCTCTGAAAATTTCATTCTACATACTTCCACACTCAGTTTTCACAATTCAAATTCAGCTCTTGCAATTCACATCTGAATCACATATTCTCCTCATTTTGGGAACAAATTTCATCTTGCTATCATAACATAGCAAGCCTCACCAATTCTTAGTCAATTTGAGAAAGAAGTGGCACTAACCTCAACGTGTACTGACTGTCTAAAGGTCTACATGTTTGTACAATGGCATGCTCAAAGAATACAAACAGCAGAACAGGACAGAAGCTGTGTGGCTGGCTGCATCATTAACAACTTGTGGAATGCTAGTATTAACTACATAACATTTCTTATTTTTAAGTTCAATCTGTTTTCATGCCGGTAGCTTTTACTCCGTAATTTCCAAACTGAGGCTGCAGCCAGGAGCTTATGCCACCTATCAAGTAAAAGCCAAACAGCTTACTGACATTTAGTCATTTACTGTGAGGTAGCTCTAAAAACGACATGCTGAGCTGAAGACATGTTGTAAAACAGCACTATGGAGGAAAAGAGAATTGCTGGCAGATGACAATAACGTGCTCCTCCCCATCTGAGCTCTGAAAACACACACCTATATGTACACAGACAAACCCAAAGTAAAAACCATTACACTTCCATGCTGCCTGTCTCCTCTTTTGACATCTTAACTAATGAACATGATTCAAAAAATACTTTGTAAGCCTCTGTCACATTCCTAGGACTGCCGGTTCAAAACGTGTCCAAGACACGAGATGAATGAGGCAAGGGTAGCGTGCAAGGCTCTGCTCTGCTCTTCACATAGCCCCAGTTTAATTAGTACAGCCAAACAAACTGAGGCTAAGACCTAACATAACTCTATTTCTGGATATGGCCGCAGACACTCTTGTTACATACTCAAGAGCCCCTGGAATAGCACTCAAGTTACTGTGAGACTAAAACACCACACTGGAGCATTTGCACTGAAATAAAACCACTTTCAGTTCATTTTAAATAGACAGTTACTTTTGTTTAGAACATCTTTAACATCTAAATCAAAACATTTTGACAGTTACCGTTGTTTGTTGTGCCAAAAGAATAATTCCCAAAGGTCCCTCTTAAATCTTCATGAAAAATAATGCTCAGGGGAAAAAAAAATAATCAAGCTGCAACAAAAATAAAATCCATTTTTCTGTTATCAACTCCCTCCTCCTCTCATCCTTCCCCTCTCTCTTCTATCTCTCTATCTGTGTGCTGCAGCGCTGGCAGCAGCTGCTGTTGGAAGGAGGAGGGAGTTGGAGGGGAGGGAGAAAATGAAATACCTTCTTTTCATTCTTGTCATCCATAGGTATGCGTGCCGTACCCGGGATCCCTTCTCCCAGTAAAAAGCCCAGCCTTGTCATCAGTTCCTGGGTGGCAGGGGAGGAGGAGCTTGGCTGCTTCTCTGCTTGCAGCTCTAGAGAAGAGAGAGTGAGAGAGAAGGAGAGGGAGAGAAATGCTCAACGTTAACAGGCAGATTCCTTCTCTCCACTGGATGGCCCACACAGGGGCCACTCTGCCTGCCTTGCCCTTCTCAGCTCTGCTCTGAAATGCTATGCTGCACTCTCCAGCTGCTGCTGATGTAGTGCAGACCTGGAGGGGGGTTGGGGGTGGGGGGCAAAGGAGAGAGAGAAAGGGAGAGAGAGAGTGTGGTGGGGGCTATAGTTTCTGTGTGTGTGTGTGTGTGTGTAAGGGTGTTCTAAAAGAGTCTGAGTACATGTGAATGTCTAGCATTGTTAAGAAAGCAGAGACACAGACACTGAGTGTGAGTGTGTTTGTGTGTGAGAGGGTGTGCGCGTGTGTGTGTGTGTGCGTGTGTGTCCTGCAATATGCCTTGAGTGCCAATTCCAGAGCTTTCTGGTTGTTTACAGCTCTCACTCATAGAGCCTCTGAATATCAATGAGTGGACATGGGCTTTCTCCAATACAGCTTTGACTGTTTGCAGTCTTTACTCTCAAGCCTTACTACCAGTTTGGGCTGCAATTTTAAGGTTGGGGTGCCATCGACATGACAGAGACTGCTTGCAATCCTTTTTTTTGTTTGTTTAAAAGTATGTCTTTCTGCATATACTAAAACCCTCCCCAAAGCACTGGAGATAAATAAAACACTTGTGCAACTACCTGTACCTGTACTCATCATCCATACGTGTAGCATGGATCTCAAATGTAGATGTGGCAAATTAATCAAGATAGACTCAAAACATTCCTTGGAGAAAATTTTGACTGACAGATAAACAGATGGAGGGAGAGAGAGAGGGAGAGGGAGAGAGAGAAAGAGAGTGTACATCTAAGGTACAAAAGCTTATTATGCAGCTCTCTGTCAGCACCTTTTCCTCCTCTCCTTCATTTTCTCCTTTAGCCTCTTTCTTCCACAGTTATTAATAATGTTGGCAGTAAATCTGATTAAATACAAACAATGTCCAACAGCACAGTGTGCTGCCAAGCCCTGCTGGAAGTCAAAATCAAACCACCAGACACACACATACACAATCTTTGGCATGCAAATAACCATGTACAGATAATGTGCTCCCTTTCACTGTGAATTCATTATAATAATTGCTATGCTTCAACTCTAAAGGTCGGATAATTCTCCAACCTGGTAAAATTATTGGGTCACATTATATAGAAGACAAAACTGGAGAAGAGAGAAAATTTACAGTATAGACTATTAGAGTAAGAATCCCTTTAGAGATCTCATCAAAAACATTACTTGTTATCCTCACTCTTCACACATTTGACAGCCTTTATGGTACAAGGTATTGGGCTTACTTCCCTCCACTATGAAGACGGCAGCAAACACACTCAAAAACTGATCTCCCCAGTCAAACGAGCAACAAGCATAGTGTATGTTTAATCATCATCACTCAGTGAAACGCGGCTGTATTGGCTTTAGTAATTGGTTTTATTGGATCCAGAGGGCTGCCTTGTCAGTCCACCACCCCTCCCTCCCTATCCTACTGTGAAACATTTTTTAATCTAGGTTTGTGTTTTCTATCTCAAATTGCTGCATGCTCTGTGTTTTGATCTGTAATTCCTGTGTGCAGTAATTTGGCACGTTTTGTCGCCGCTGTGTCTTAAATGTAACTTATGGAGGTCTTTGTAGATTGGGGGGGAACCTCAATTAGATCTTTGCATATTAAGGATAGGAGAGCAGTGTAATGTTCTTCACTTTCTACTATGACATATTTTCTATATCTTTGTCAATGTCAATTTATTGATTTATTTATTTATTTATTTTATTTGTGTAGATAGTTGTAATTGATTGTCATTAACTTGTAAACATTCTGAATGTTTCCCTTAATGGACAACGGCCATGAACATCAGGGTCATAAGATGTGATCATCTGACCTACAGTAATTGTACAATCTATTTATGACTTGAATCTCTGTTTGAATCGACAACTCAAACAAAGTGTGGTGAAATGAGGGGACAGTAATTAAAGATCATTACTTTCTCAGTGGAGGGTTCTTAACCTGTTAGAATACTAAGAATGTAATCAAGAAAATAACTCCAGGCTACAACAACTTGTCATTTTTATTTTTATAATTATTGCGATGCTAAGGGAATGCTGAATGAACAGAGGTATAATGATGGTAGAGTTGGTGTAAAGGAATCAAAGCTAACATGGACCTTAAGTCCTACACCCCCCTCCTCAACTCCCACTTATGAATATTAAGGAGCAAAGAATTCTAAAATCATGCATATCTAATTATATGAAGTTGGGAATCAATTCCTTTACTGTCTTGGTGTTTCTATAATTGTGTCCCATTTATGTCAACAAGGGTAGGCTAATAACAGAAAACACACACACTGTATAATGTGATACAGTATATTGCAGTAAAAGTGAAGGAACGTCATAGGTCAATGGATATTATACAATATCAAACCAGCCAACAGTGGTAGCAGTGAGGGCACTGTTACAGAGGAGAAAAAGAAAGCTATTATATCTCCTCTTGGACATTCAGTGAAATGATCTCACTGGCACACAATATTTTAAGTTGTATATTTGTTACATAATACACTCCACTAGTCATATCTTTCTGCTTTGTTTTAACAATAAGATCTAATTCATTTATTTCCAAGATTCATCTGAGGGGTTTTCTGAGTATTCTTTAGCCAAAAAATCAAATGCATGCAAACAAAATCTTAAACTGAGAAGGGCCTATCGTCACATGAAGTGAATTCCACCACTGATGTCAGAAACAGAATCGGGTGAAGCACAGGTAGTTACTCTGGCTTTGGGATTTGTTAGCAAATGGAATACAGACGCTACTGCTACAGCCGAATAAAACAACAGAAACAATACATCATAAATAATGCGGATATTATAACAAGCAATCGCCACAACTAATGCACTCATTTAATGTCTTGCTCAAGGACAGGTCACACGCAAACTGGGATCGAGCAACCAATTAATGGACAACCTCAGTCTTTGACCTGAGCTGCTAACTACAACACTTGAGTGTTCCTGCATTGTACTTCTGACAGTGATTTTACTCGTACCCCTTTCAACAGCTGGACTAACTGTGTTCTCATTGAAATGTAGCTGAATTTTATCCAGACACACAAAGCATGCCTCATCAAGCAGACTTCACAAGGGGTGAGAACTAATTCACCACTAATTTGCTAGCAGAAAAGGTTTCTTGTAAACTTAACACTGGTCATGATTAAAATACACACAGCTGATGCTACTAGAACTACAAAAGAAATTTAGTGAAGGAAGAATAAACCATGCCAGCAATTTATCAGAGGCTTCTGTACAAAACAGATGTAGCCATTATGGTTTAGCACATGTTAGGCATGTGCCTTCTTCCTTCAGCCAAGAGTAAAATGTGTTTGAGAAGATACTTGTATTGTAAGTAATGGCAGACAAACACATATCTCTAAGTTGAGGCTGTGCAGAATATTTACGTTACCCCTTTGACGTCTGCCCTGGGTTGCCTGGTTTCTGATGTAATTATGTTTTTATGTTGGCACTGCCTTTCAGCCAGTTCCACCACCTCTTCAAAAAGCACTTGCCTTTAATTTTGAGAAACTGAAATATTCTATAGGGCTGAAAGGAGACATAGGCCCGAAGGTTTCATACTGAATAAACCGAAGCCTTGGTCTATATTGAAACAGAGATTCAATGCTAACCTCATACATGCTAGCTGCTGTACTTTCACTAACTTTCCTCCATTGCAAATACTGTGCTGGTGTCTGTGGCAAAAAAAGACCATACACTGAAAATCAGTTCTTGTCACCCTGCTCATGTAAATGCTTGAGATGAGCCTTTTAAGACCACTGGTGCAAAGACAATGCTGAGGCCTGCACGACGATGACAATGATTTTATAGATATATTCAGGGTCAGTGGATTTAATGCACACCTTGTAAAGGTTTCACACCACAGGATAATCACAAATCTTAATAACTAGGAGTCTGTATAATACCTGCACCTGCTAGCTTTGATAATGTGTGGAATGTCATTATTCAATGCTGTGTTCTTTGGCATTACCTTACTTTGACATGTTTATTGGATTTTCTGTCATTAATTTTGTTTACAAACAAAAAAATAAAAAGTAAGAACTATGAGTTATTATAATCAAAATTACTATTGTGTGACATCGTAAGGTGAGTCGTAAGTAGTATAACTGAGAGTTGTGTTCCCAATGAACATAACGTTGTTAAATTCAACCATGGACAGATTTCATCTCTGTTGAATGCCGTTTGTGGTTCAATAATAATTTGAAGTACAACAACAACACATTGCAAGCTTCATCAACTTTTAGTAGATGGGGACAGATAATGGAAATTGGTCCCAGGTCTTTAAAAGGGGCACCTTACACATCACACATTTATAGCGACCGTACATTAGCAGACAGTGACAGGTTGCTTTTTTTATTTTAAGAGTCTGTGACAGGCGTGGCTTTTAGCTCTAAAGCTGCTAACATTATGGATCCATAAAGAACAGAAAGTATGCAGAATCACAAAATGTGACACTAACAGGATTCTTTCAGAGATTTTTCTGTATGGTGAGGGAAAGCATAAATGATAACATTACAACAATGCTTTTCTGCTATTAAATAAACAGTATGTAGCTACTCTTTATATTGTATTTGTACTTTGAGTATAATGTAATATAATATAGAAAATAACGTCATTATTGATAATAATTTGTTGATGTGAAGTGTTTCTTCACAGTATTAGATGTTGCTGTCCCTGCTAGCCTTTGTGTGCTCAGACCAATTTGATGGTTTGGGGGTAAATCTGATTAAATCCATCAACCAGTTCTTTATTACTGGGTCCTGACACAACCACTTCATCACAGGTTCTTCAAAACTACTTAAACCCGCCTGCCTCTGAGGGCCAATCAGCGGTCTTGGACTTGTGCTGGGGCTGTGAAAGAACCCTCTAGTCATCTGATATAGATACACCATGACCAACAGAAAGGCTGACATATGTGACACACAAGGCATTCAGAAGCCAAAACTGAGGTGCATGAGCCACATCAATAACAGTATCTTCAGTCAGTGGTCTCTCTGCAAATCAATACACTGTGCCAACATTACAAATTAGAGGCACAGCTAACTGCAGCCCCTGCTACACACAAAAGCTCCACTCTGCCGGGAAATTTACTCAGCAGTCTGTGTTTGTTAATTTATGAATAAAAATACAGCACATGCAGTACATGGAAAAATCTGTGTTTGGCTTAAGATTGTACTGCAGGTTCATTAATCACACTACTTTGGCTTTAGTTTGTCAACCACTTCTGAATGGATTTGGACTGTGTATACTGTGTGACTCACTAATCATTCTGTTTATACACATGATACAACAGGGCAATTGTCTTGTACAGTTAAATGATTAACCCTGGGACCCGTTTCTTTTATGATCATCACTATTCATCACTCCTTACCATTTTATCATCTGTTGACAGTGAGGACAGCCAAATACATTAAGTTATAACAAAGATGACATGTTAAAAAAAAATCAAACTAGCTTTGGCTCATGTAAAGCAAATATTAGTGTGTGTAATTACTGCGTTACCCTTTTTTTTTTTTTACACCTGATGCCACCATTGCTCCTACATTGATCTCTCAGTATCAAAAGTCTTACTTGGCAACCATTGCCTTCAGTGTGACATTGCTGATATCAATGTAATCACTGCTGCTAATTAACTGTTGTTGTCTGCCCAGTCTCACCACTGCCAGTGATGACAACATACTGCAGGTGTGGAGCAGTATTAGTCTGTGGAAATAACAGACTGTTTACCAGGACTGTCAATGAAATATGGGCAGTGTTTGGGCTTTCTATGTCAGTGATGCCTGTACAGTGCATTTATAACCTGCCTAAGTGTTGCAGTACTGTATGTTTCTTCCAATAAACAGAGAAGAAAACTGTCAACTAGAAGCACACTAGAGGAAACTGAGCTTACATAGTGGTGTGCATCATAAATCAGACAAATCCTATCCTGACATAGCAACAAATAAAGAATAAAAAACAAAGGCAGAGGTCAGTGTGGGGCATGCCAGTTTCTCAAGCTCTAATGCTCTCATTCCTGAAAAGGAAACAGGGCTGCTATGCAGCGGAGCACTTCTGACTGCAAGTGGTCTACCTGTCTTCCAAGATAACCTGATGGTTAGCTGTATACAAAGCCAGGCCTGCTGCCGTCCCTAGCAGTTAGTTAGCTCATTAGTTCTTTAACCTGGCATAGCACTTTCATCACACACATAATAAATACACTGTAGACATACGTCATCTATAGGTGTGTGTGTTCATCTGAGCATTCTCTTTTCTCTCTCCCTCTCTCACAGAGAAATCAGTATCAGTGCACTGTAGGACAATAACTAAGGACAGAAGTACAGAAAAAACAAAAAATTGTTAGAGAGAATTTGTTACCATAATATAGGTTGTCCACCAGAGATCGCTGACAAGCTTTTTGTGCAAATGTAAAATGTCTCAGTACATATCTTGGTTAAAATTCTTAAATGACTTAATTTTAAGGATTTTTTAAAATGTGCATATATATAATGTAGGCTAGCAACCTGCAGCTGCCACATTACTCCATATGACAGCTAGCCATTTTATTAAAAAGTGTTATCATGGCCCAAAGTGTCAATGGAGAAGTGAAGCACTATTATAGGTGAGCACTTGTGCAGATCTCTGCAACGGTCTAATAATCCCAAGATACAGTAGCTGTTTCCACTCAAAACTGCAGTGTTAGTTACATGAGATAAAAAGGCTCCAATGTGTCACTAATAATGAGCAGAAATAAATTTTATGCCTGGTCACTGGATTACAGCACAATATCTT
Organism: Lates japonicus; assembly: GCA_033238685.1. NCBI lineage: Eukaryota > Metazoa > Chordata > Actinopteri > Centropomidae > Lates > Lates japonicus. The sequence goes on along the minus strand of BRZM01000012.1, from coordinate 3,204,385 downwards.
GTGCAGTCTTCACAGAGCAATATAATCATCTGTATGGACATTTAAAAAACAAAAAACATTGAATTATCATTTCTCACACACAGGGAAATGTGATGTGTGACAACTTAAATCTAATTTATTTCATCAATCCAGCAGAAGTTCTGTGGACTGTAAAAGCAGAATTAAAGAATCTTTGGCTAACCTGGTGGCTAAGAGGCCTTTTTACTGACATACAGTCCTAATTATGCACAAAGAAGGTAGAAAGCTGTCAGCAGAGTCAGTAAATGGACAGTTAAGCTACAGCTACACTTTCTACCAAGGCTGTAGACTACCTCCATGTAAATGATTTGATGTGAAGGAAAACAGGCTTGGAAAACTGTTGTCTATTATGACTCACTCACTGGAAATGCCATCTAAAAACAATGAATGTAGTAAATCAGGATCATTGCTCTCGTGGCTCTCATTTACTTCTCTCATCTTAATTAACCTAGTTTATTAATTGGTCCCGTCCGAATGGACGTCACATGACTTTATGACTTCATTTGTGAAAGCAGCACTGGCTCTTCCCTCAATTGCCACTATGCCACAACTTTATCAATCAGTTTCAGACTTCATAACTGACAATTATTTATGATTCTGCAGCAGGCATGATGAAACTGTGGTAGAAGGGAAACAGCAGCTTTGTCACTACACCAGGTTAAATACTTGCATTTATCTGGATGGAAGGCAGTTATGGAGTAAAATGTCTGCCCTATCAAAATTAGCTCCCTGTGCACTATACAACATCTGATTGGTCTATCTAATATTATCCTGGAGATATGGAAAAACTAAGGATGAAGCTGGAACCACTTTGTTATTCCAGTAACTGTACAGCAAATGGAGGCAAAAACAAAACAACATCGTTATCTGCCGCCTGAGGAAGTTTATGAGCAGGTGTGAAATAGCAGCCGTGTGGTGCGGTGATAGAAGAATGAAGACGGAAGGAGGAGGAGCAGGAGAAGGATGGAGTGGGTGGGGTGGGGGGTTGGGGGTGGGGGGTGCGCCATGAACAGACTGGCTCCACAGAGTTGTCTTGGCTCTCTCCCTGCCAAGAAAACAATCCAGCCGGTGCTCATTAGCAGCTGGAGTTTCATTACCACAACAGTGGAGCCTGTTTAATGAACCCTCGATGAGAACATGCATCCTGCTTCCCCATTTAAGTTCAGAGGTACTAGGTGACGTGCTCCCCTGAAGCACGTTCAGTCCTTATTGCACATTCCAATGTTAGAACCACAAATCTCCTTTGCTGCAAGCACAGATGGAGCGTCCAATGAGACATTACAGCATGTTGAGGTTAGACAGAATCTCCAAGTAAAATGAGGTTTGGGGGGTGGGGATGGCAAGGTGATAATAATCATAGCTTGACTGACATCTCAGCTTGACACCATACTCTGGCAGTTATTACTGTTGATCTGTTGGTAAATAAAAATGGCATTTCATTAACCACTTGACCAACAAAACTAAAGCTCCCTTGTGCAGTGATTCAGCCCTGTGGGGCACAGTGACTGTGCTGTAAGGATCCTGTAGAGATGAGCAGCACAGATTAATGAAACTTAATCAAGAGTAAAGACAAAAAAATAAACAAAGTTTCTTCCTCCAGCTGTTGATTAAAACAGGGAATCAACAATAAAGCTCATCTGCTTTGGAAAGGAATAGAATTACCGCTCTGTTATAGCCAAAAAGAAATCACAGCTCATTCATCTCTGCTGCCACGAAGTTACTGCTGTCCTTCCGGGGGAGATGGTGAATGAAGGCTGCTGAAATATCATCATATGTTCTATAAACTAGTAACAATGGGCCTTAATTATATAATTGGGCTTTATTATAAATGATACAAAAAACAGCCAGTTTAAACTGCTTTATGCAGAACTAACCCAGCAGGTTCATTCTGTAGTTTAAAAAAAAAATCTTACTCTGTCTCCATTTCTAGATACAGTATTGTAAGACAAGATGAATATTTTGACATTATCTGTATCATCTTATGAATAGTATGTAAAAAGAGGTCACCGGTGACACCATGGTTTCCCTACATTTGCAACAACATTCCTTGCATGCAGCCTGTCAGGGTCCCAGCTGTGGCTGTGAGATTGGGCATCAGATTACTTCTCTTTGATTAGATGTTTTCCATCAGGAACTAAGAGAGAGATCAGACCACATTCACCTAGTTCACACACAGCCACATACAGTGCACACACTCAGGGGCAACATGAGGAGAATGCCGCCATGGCTGGCCCTATATTCAGCCAAAACAAATAGCAAATGGGTGACTTGGTCTCCAAAAGCTATTAACAAATGAGTAACAGACATTGTGCGGGAACTGACAATAAACGGTCAGATTACTACTTAGGACACAAAAGCAATATCACAGCCAGATGTTTTAAGTGGTGTAGAGTGACTTGATGACTTAACAATATAAGTTGGAGAGTTTCAGCATTGACTAGATAATCAGTATATGAAGAAACAGGTGTTAAGTTTTTTGGCCGGGGTCTCACTGGAGTAGTACGATGGGGGGGAACAGAAGAGAGACGTAATTGTGGGAGAGCGGGACCTGTGGCTCAGTCGTGATTGACAGAAACAGAGCCCTGAGACCACAGCTGAAACAATTTTGACAGGATGACTGTTGACTGCCTGCTGCAAACACACATGGAAAGACACACATACATACATAAACAAACATTAATGTGCTTGTGGACTATGCAAAATAAAAACACACTTTGCATTCAAACACATGCACAAGAAACTCTATCCTTCCTCAAAGACAGAGGTATGCGAGACGACTCTACTATAGGTCAAACACGTTTCCTTTCTTAGCATACAGTCATTACTGGCTGTCCACAACACACAGCACTGGAAGGCTGACAGTCCAACACAGAAGAAGAACAAATGAATACATTCGAAGTCCACAGGCAAGCTTTAATCATATCTGAGGATAGCCAAATGAAACAAAGACAAAAATCACACTGCAGGGAAAGAAAAAAAAACCCTTGACATTCATTCGGTTGCACTCAAGATTTGTCTCCGACTATAGATGTTCAGCACTCCTGCAACAAAAAGCCCCTTCAAAACTCCTGAAAGTTCACTTGATTTGTGGCCTAAATGTCACACAGTTCTCATGCTACAAAACTTCCAGTGGATTTTCCGACTAGGATTCTTCCGGCACTGTATCAACATTCCATGCTGACGCTGACCTTGTTACAAAAGCTGCAATGTCAAACAACCATCTTGTCGTGTCTCAGCAGTAAGCAAAAAAGCAAGCATTGTTTACCCTTTCTGAAGTAGGCGACAACATAGGCTGAAAGATGCTCTCTTTATTGACAAATAATAAAACTGGACACATTTTTGTGACATGGAACGTTAATCCAGTCGATCTAACAGACTTCTGCCAAACTCAGACGCTATATCTTAACTATATTAAACTCTGAGCGTGAATTTGCCCATATGAGAAAAGGGGCAGCACAGCATGTGTGGTTGTGCTCAAAATCCCGTCAGCTGTGCATGGGGGCTCATCCAACTACAGCTGGGCTATTACAATTAGTCATAATTAGTCTAGAATTTAAACAGCACCTGATTGCAAACAATTAGTTGAGTGAGTTAGTTTGTTCTAAATTCACAGCAGTTCTAACTATGGCTGTGAGAAGGCAGTAGAAAATGTCTCCCAACTTAACTACTCACATTTATTGAGTAACTGTACACGGCAGCAGAAAAGGCCACAAGTAAGTAGCTGTCTGACCTTAAAAACAGGTTATTTCTTCAGTCCTGTGGAAGATGAGTCAGTATTTGAGAACATGTACAAGTCACTCCCAGAGACTAGAATCAGACTGAAATGTCTTAAATGCCTGGAGCTGCACAAGGAAGAGAGACGTTTTGCTCTTATCCTAACAGTTATGAGCAATAAAAATGTCCTAAATTGGGCTGGGTACGACTGCCCTAGAGACTGCAGTGTCATTTCTTATTTGTCATAAATTGACCAGATCTGTAAGAGTTCTCTCCATCATCAGGAAAAAGACCAGAAGAATAACATATCCAAAATTTGATATATAATCTTAGCTCAGTTTTTGTGTATTTTCCTTGGGTTTGAGACTGAAGACATGACGATTCTCTACATTTTGTGGTACAAAAAAAGATTCTCTTAAGGCTTGGTCAGTAGATCTGTGACATACTTGTGAGATAGTTTGGTCTGTTATATCACCTTAAGATTAATTTTAGCCTGGAGCGAAATTAGAGAAGAGGCAGCACTGAGAGCACAAGGTTAAAACAACCACAACAAGAGCTCATCTGTGAACACTATTTGTTTTTGTTTGTTTTGTTTTGTTTGCATTGTTAACACTCACGTTAAATATTATTTTTTTAACTGTGCTGGAAAGCAAAGGAGAGGAAGGAGGGAAAGCTTATGAAAGATTGTTCCTAAAACAGCACAGGCATATGAATGTGTAATTTTATATACATGTGCTTCAAGGGTGATCTCAGGTCTGCAGATGAACACATGGGGAATACCAAAGAGGTCTTGAGGAAGGGGGAAGAGGGGTGTTGTTTGGGCAACCTGCTGCAGATTTGCATGTATATTCAAAGAAATTGTGCCCGTTGCCTGCCCAACTGCACAGATTCACTCCATGTGCTGACTGTAAGAATTCCCGAACCAGGTTTCTAAAAACTTTTCTCCTCAAAGCACAGCTCATAAAATTAGCTCGCTAACAGTGCCAGTCCACCAGCTGTCATGAGATAACATGTATCTGGCGTCCACTATCTGCCAGTAGCCAGCTCTAAGCTGAAACACTGCTCTGTGCCAGCTGAATGTCAGACACACCCTCTTGCCTTGGTATGTAACATCAACAGTGACTGGGCTGCGCTGTGTTAACTACTGTCTGCATATGTGAGCCATGTACAATCAGAGGACAGTCTTTCTGTGTTGCCTTTTCCTAGAGATAACGCATCCTACAACCCCACTTAAGCATATGGCAGGAATTTGAGCCATCCTACTCTGCTGGAAATCAAAACATAGCACTTAGTGGAACATTACCCATACACACACACAGACACACAACTCCCAGGACAGGAGAGAATAGGCAGCAACAATACCTCACAGAGACATGGAAAGACAAGAACACGCAAATGTTATGAAGAAATTAAAGGTCTTGTCCTCATTACATTCTTGTGAAAAAAAATCCAGTGCTTTGGTCGGACAACATATCCCCACACAGTGGAAAACGGACTCTTCTGTAATCTAAACACACACTTTAAAATAAACACAGCACTATTGTTTATTTGTATAAAAAGGAGGAAACACTCCTCAAATGCACTGGTACTTACACGGACCATTCAGGCAGTAATTGACACTACCCTTAAATTATACAGCCTTTACCCATGTTATAATATTCTCCAACACACACAACACATATTTAGCTATGAAGACAGATCCCATATCAAGGCACGGTTGTGGACTCCAGTTAACAACATGTACATATGTCACTCTTAAGCCATTTTTTTTGTCATTCTAACTTTTTCCAATGTCTACAAAAACACAAGCAGACAAATAAAAAAAAATAACTAAAAGCGAAACTCACCATTGTGCGAGGACTCCTTGTTATCGGCCACCTTCCTCAGCGCTGACACGATGGCATCAGAAGGAACGCGAGGACTCTCCACATATTTGGGTTTCCTGCTCGGACCTGCCAGCACAAACCGAAGATGCAGGGGAGAATGAGAGAGAGAGAGAGAGAGAGAGAGAGTCAGACAGACAAGCAGAGAGGAAAAAAAAATGCTAAAGACGAGAGAATTAGAGAACCAGAGAGAGGGAGAGAGTCAGAGTTCTCGCTGGATTAACGTGTTCCAGATGGGACTAGAGATGAGAGGCGGTGGTGTCTTAGTTAGACAGGCTTGGCTGCACTCCGTAGCTCACATAAAACTCACACACACATAGAAACACACACTTTTCTCAGACAGCTCCCTGCGCTGATAGCAGTTCTGGTCTGTCTGACAATCCAGAATATTGTCTGCATGGCTGGAGACTCCCAGTAAAACACTGCAAGCCAGCTCTGGGAATGTAAACTGCAGCAGGAAACCACAACAATTAGCCTCTTAGTGAACTTTAAAAATGAGAGCTCAGACACACATATGCACTGTTGGGGATCAGCAAAAAAGCATGCATGCATGCATGTTGATCTGTGAGCAGTCCATCTAGAGTATAACCTTATAATAAGGCCTGGTGTCCTAGTGCAAGTCAGATGATGTATCTGGGACAGTGTTACAGTTCTCTAAAGAGTGTCTTTGTCTTTAGTTGAGGTTAGCTGGCTGCTCTGTTCCCACTGCTCACACCATGACAGAATTAGAAAATCCCACGGCTCCATGCAGAATGCTTGCTCACTGTGCCAAACTTTATGATAAATCACTGACATAGCAACTCCAATACAGGACACAACTCCTTTTGCATAATTTCCGTGTTTATGTGCACAACAAGATTTGCCCCTGCTGTCAACAACATATCCTGTAAAAACTATCTTTTAATCTGAATAAATAAGGTTGCTTTGAGTGATGGCAAAAGCCTAGTAATTTTTCCTAAGAGAGGCAATATAATTGTTTATACTCGCAGGAGATCCACCTAAGACACTAGACTAAATACTAAGCCATGAAACAAACATCTCCCAAGCGACTAGGCTGTCCACATTTCAAGTCCTCTACTTCTATCCCACATTTACCTGCCTAAAAAGTCCAAGTTTAAGAGCAAAACTTGTATAAGATGCAGAAAATAATCTGGTAATAAGTGGCTATATATTTTAGATCCATAAATCCATAAAGAATGGCAACAGCACGCCTCCCCTGGCACTGCTTGTCCATGCTGCTCCAGCCTTGACCTACTGTAACCCAATCCAAACCTCCTCCTCTTCCTCCTCCTCCTCCAGACTACTGTTATCAGATGACTGTATGTGTAACCCCAGTCATAACATGAAGATTGGATAGGAGAGCAGAGATAACCGTTTCCTATTACTACAACCAATACCAGTCACTCCCACCTCAAACAAAAAAATTTCCTCTGAATCAGATTGAACAATTTCCTAAACCACAGCTGTGATCTTAGCTACAGATAATAATACTGGAGGTGTGGGTTATTTGGGGTGGGGGTTTAAAGCAACAAGCCACGTGAGAGGAAATGATCTGGAAGTGACACTGCAATAAACCAAGCATGAGAGTCAACGTCAGCTTGATGCACAGTGCCATCTATGGATATGCAACTTGAAATGCATAGTGAGGAATTGTGCTTTTTAGAACCGAAAAGAGTTTCTGCCTCTTCAGACATTGTGCTTGTTAGCAGAACTCATGACATAAACCCATTCAAAGAACTCAAAGTAAATGCCCAAAGCCAAATGTAACCGTCTATCAAAGGAGCTGGAAGCAGTAGTTGCAGTATGTTGTGATGATAGTGTCATTCAAAACCACTATAATCAAAGGACGGATTTCCAACACGTGAGATGCTACAGACCACTTGATTTGTATAGATAGATGGGTCTAAGAGTGAGGGGGACTGATCCTGTGCAGTAACTACTAAAGCAATCCAAGTCAGCCTGTTATTTGGCAGACAAAGCCAGAGAGTCTGTCCTGAAAACCTTCATTCATCTGTGGATGGTCAGGCACAACCTATTACTGAGGAGTCACACGGCTCCAATTAAAGTGGGTCTACAGAGACAGAGAGAGCTGTGTGTGAGACACACTTAGTTCAGGTAAATATCTTGGACCAAAAGTGAACTACCTAATATGTTCCGTTGACTGTATTTCATCTAAAAACAATAGCGGGCATGTTTTGAGTAATCTACACCATATGCTTAAGTTCAGATTCAGTTTACACAAAGTGCCAAGAGGAACACAGGATCCACACATGAAATAACAAACATGTGGCTGACTATCAGGGGTAATTGTGGGCCACATCTAAGGGCTGATAATACAGAGAAGAGGCAAAAGGTCTTTCAGCAGGGCTCTGATGTCAGACAAAGCACAGAGGAGTTTCTTTTCCATTCAAAATCTCATCTCAAGACTTAACAGGGTGCCATTACTGTGTAGCCCTTCTAGATGGAGGCACTGACGAATAAGCAATTGCAGTGTATAACAAGCAAGAAAAGGTCACATACGTGGAAGTGTCCTGTGAAGGATGATGAAAGAGAGGCAGAAATGAGATGTGATATCACTCTGATCACACATTGGATGCAAAATCTAAAATGTAAATCCATTCACAAGCATATTAATTAGTACACAATTAGCAATAATATCTAGGACAATCATTGTCAACTGTCATTTTCTAAATTCTATAAAGAACCAAGGAGGGAAATGAGAATGACAAGGAGGAATGTGAGGATCTTCTAGATAAAAACATCACTCAAATATCACATCACCAAATGTATTAAGTCTCAGTATTCTGAGCATACTCCACACAGAGTGGACAAATGAGAATTGTTTCATTCTGATGTCCTCCAGAAAAGCAGCCAAGAGCTCATCAGAGCAGAAAAAAAGCTAGCAGATTAATTCGAAAGTATTGAGCTTGAAAAAGGGAGTGAAAAAAAGAGACTGGCATGGTGGGGAGTAGATTTTAAATAAAAACCTAGAAAACAATGATGTTCCTATAGAACAGGATTAGAATAGAATAGATTATAGTTTTTTCTAATGGCTATCAGTGATCAGTCTATCAAAAGGACTATATATTTTCAGCAGCAACAATGAGCACACTCCCTGCTCACTCACTATATTACTGTAGTTGAAAACATCAGCTGCTCACCTCCTTTTACAGTAAGTACACATGTCAATATGTATCTATGCAAATACATATGTTAATAGTATGAAAGCAAGCAAACACAGGGTGTGGAGGGAGAAGGGTTAAGGAAAAAACAAAGAGAAAAAGAGCATCTCTAGGGTAAAGCAGTCAGACGAGCTGTGACTGCAGAGGACTCTTTATCCACCAGTATTCACTGTAAGACTCAGGAATCCATGACCAGCAAGCAATCAATCAGTGGGCACATGCACACTCACATACCAAATAGCCGAATACCTATGACCAACAACTTGTTATGTTCAGTAAATTCCAGTGAAAGAGAGGATTGTTCATGGTTACGACTTGATTAAGGAGTTTTCCCAGCATTCTTCAAGATGGACTCTGACACTCTTCACATTTCAAATCATCAATGAGACAGTGTGTCCTCTTTGTGCAGCAATGGGGAATGAGAGCAGTCTCACAACAGCCCTCTTTATGTTCCAAAATGTCATTATTCAATCCAAAAGAGAAAAATAATATATTCCGGCAAAAAATGATGAATGAGAATGGTATTCTGAGTAGTGAATGACAAACCAGTGTTTTTTACTGAATCTCCTACAGAGAGCATGGGATATGCTTCGTCTTACTAATAGCTGTACCAAGCTTTTAATCTTTTCACCATTATGGTTGCAAAATAGTTGAAAAAGATTACAGCCATGGTTCATTATGAACTTAACATATGAATGCTAATTTATGATTCATTTCCTATTCACAGCCTGACATATTGCCATTGTCCACGGATGAAATTTCAGCACTGTAACACAATGAGAGACTGGTATTTGTTTTTTTCATAGTCATGACTAATCTCACACATGCTGTTTCACAAACTGGTATGAATTATGTATTTGTCTCCACTATACACATGGTCATACATTTTCAAAAGGTAACAACAATAACTCAAGTAATGTCAAGTAAGCCAAGATTTTTCCTTTCCCTTATGCCCACAATCTAGCATGATACATCATTATATTATATGAGCATCCAGAGAGTACTGAAGAAGCAATAACACTTTATTCAGTATAGGTCTCTGAGGCAGTAGGTGAACTGGGATTCCACTGCAGATGAAAAAGGGGGACTACATGTGATAAGGAGCCAAAGCTGGAGTGTAGTGAGGTGTAGTGAAGTGGAGAACTGGATAGTACTTTTCACTGGGTGCCCATCAGAGGAACCTTTCAAAGAGTCCCTGCAGCATCACAAGGTCTTTTACAGCTCAGCTCTCAGAAAGGCATCAATATTCCCCAAAGGCTGTCTGGTTGCTGTCAATACCCCAGAGGTGACTTCAGGAGGGCTCACCTCAAAGGGGCTACAACTGCCTTTGAAGAGAGTTTCTATCCTCTTGACAGAACTACAAAAAAACTGCCCTCATCTGGCAGTGTAGAGTAAGATGAAGAACACCAGTGGATAAATGCTGCGCTCGTGTTTCTTCTGTCAATATTTGTCAAAAGGGCGTTTAAACGGATTGTGGAAAATGTTAAGTATTTCTATCATTTTGAATCCAATGAGCTAAATTTCTGTTAGCAGAGGTGGTTTTACTTAAAGCACACCCTGAGCCCTGAGCTTGCATATACTGTTCTGTAACTATGTGGCTTAACGAAAACACAGAAATCCATTAAGAAATCATCAAGTGTTTTACCAAATGACTCTCTGTGCTGTTTACTGTGGTCTGCTGCGTTAATGTCCTGCAAAGCTATTGGTAACCTCTAAAGAAAAAACCTCAAAGAACACAGACATTTTACTTAATGGCTAAGGTGCTCAATAACCACAACAAAAACACACTGCAGAGACTTGGCTTAAACCACCAACTAGCCATCACTCATGTATAGCTTTCAGTGTGCTCAGAGTGAAAGTGGAGTTGCTGCCACAAAACAGAGATAAGGGGGAGATAAGCAACAAATAGGTCATAGCATCAGACCACTGTCAGTGCAAATTGTCACCTGATCGGCTTTAAACACACATGCAAAAAACTGTGGGGTCCTTAGAGATTCTTTTTTCAGGTTGGCCTGAAGCAGGGTTGGCCCCCTGCCTGGATGACAGAAAAAAAGTTCCTCCAAGTCTTTCCTGATCCCCTGATAGAGAGATTATGACAGAATGGTGAACTGTGCTCTCTGCTGGTGATTTGCAGAGCTGCTTGGCTGATCGATATGTCAATCAGTCTCTGAACCACTGAAAGCCAAAGCTCCCATCAAAGCAAAAATCACTTAACTCCTTTCAACATAAACAACAGCTGACCAGAGACTGCTCCCCTTGTGGCCTCATTGCAAATATACCAATTAAAATGATTCACTGCTAATGGCAGCAATAAATTCATATGAATTGCTGTTTTATGATCCCTTTCAGGCTGGCACACAGGCTAATCATGCAACTACAGAAAGGTCAAATATCTTCTGTACATTCAGTGGGAACATTAGTATCACTTCTACCACCTCTACCATCCTCTAACCATTTGGAAATTCATTTTACTAATATGTGATATTCTACTATATCGGCAGGCTGATGAAAAGTTTATATTTCAAGGATTCAGTGTGGTTCTACGAAAGTGTATAATGAAGGAGAGATGGGATCAATGACATCGTTAAATAGGTCATATTTTACATACTCTCTTAGTAGTGTAACCTTAAGGACAACAGATGCTTTTAATCCCAGAGAAGCACAGTAACCTATTGCAACCAGTGGAGGTCACTGTGGAGATACCCAGGAGACTGTGAGACCATTAAGTTCTATCAGTTCTAATGGCTTCAAGAGAGCTGAAACCCACATTTACTGCGTCATCAGCTTTATCCTACCCACTTCAGACTGAGAGCCCTCACGTTTTTCAATACAAACTTTGACCTGCACTGATTTTGGAGCAAGATGGGTCCATTCAGGCAACATTCTTGCAGTAAATGTCCCTCCCCAGGCCTTTAGAGGGCCTGTAAACTATTAAGACTGTAAAATGTAGGTGCTGTTCAACACATGTCAGGGTGCTGTGTTTCATGGTTAAGCTCTGGGCTTAGCTGATCAAAGCTGTGGCAGTCAACACCACCAGGACTTTGTGGCTCAGGCATCCGTCACACTCCTAATTAACTCAATGTTTCTCTGTTGTCCCCTGTGAAGTTTTTCATGAAAAGAACAACCACTAAAGTTGGGGCCTTCCAAACTGTGATAGATTATACAATGTGTCAGGAAATGAAGCCAAGCCACAAAATGTTGTCTGAATCTCTAAACCACTTCCCCTCAAAGACAACAGCGATGGCTGGAGAATAAATGGATGTGTGAAAGAATGCACTGATGGATGTACTGTATGTATAAATAAATGAGGGTTGTCTGACTTGGATAAATAAGTAAGCTAGTTAACAGGGCTAGCTGATGTAGAAGCTTTTCGGGAAATGTTCCTGAGGGATGATTCTCAAGCTCTATATGCACAAGTGCTATAAAAAGAACAGATATGTTACTATACCTCAAATATCCTTTAAGCACTGCATGAGCTAATAGCTGATCCTCTAACCACTCCCATTAATTTTTCAGTAAAACCAAATAATTAGGTATTCCTTTATAGTTTATAGTTACTTATTAAGCTAAATTATTTATGTAAAAATCTGTTGAATTATCTGAAAAACAACTTAGCACAAAGCTGAAAACATGTCATTTTTTGTTTTGGTCTTCACAAGACAGCAACATGCAAGAAGCCTATATGATGAGGGTGGTCTGACTGAGCAGTCCACTAGTAATATAAAGTGATCAACAAAACAAGTAATTAGTAAAATCAGATATGCTATTTGGAAAACTATTCATAAAAATTTAATTTGCCAAAAATTACAGATTATGACTGCACTTTTTAGAATTCATATAGATGTGGTTATTGCCTACATTCAGATGACTTGCTTGTAGAGGTGCCTCTATTAGGGTAGGTCCTGGATCTTTTATTAACTCCCATGTCACCATACATTTGCAAATCACCTTTCCTGTGTTGGAAAGTCCATGGTCTCCACATCTGTGTGTGTGATTCAACAATCTGCTGGCAAATCTTTACTGAGTAAGAACACCTACCAAGCTCTCATAATCAGTAGCAGTGATCAAATGATAGCAACATGTATTCTATATCTTAGAATATGAGCAAACTTGCATTTTCATAATACTGGCATGCTTAAGAACAACAGCGTTAATTATTCAGACTGGCAAGGGATCTTCAGCTTTCTTTTTAAAAAACCGAGGTGAAAGAAAATGTACTACTCACTGACAATATGGTTTATAGCAGAATCTCAGCATAACGGTAATAAGACACACGGTTGTCTCAGTTCTGTCCATTTTTGGAAAAGGAAATTGAGTGTAACACTATGTCGCCTTAATGGCTCAGCAAGACTGAGAAACAGAAAATGCAGCATGACCCAGGTTGTTTTCGTCGCAGAGCTGAGACATTTCCTGCAGTATGTGTTTATTAACTGGAGGTGTGAACTCTCCCCCTACGGGTTTTCACAGTTACCTGTGAGGACAGTAGACGAAAGCCTGCAGGCCCTCCCCCCAGCCCTCAGTCCCTGGTTGTCCTCTATAGCATCCTATCTTGTCAGTCCATTTTTTCCCCATGCCACAGAGCACGCCACGAGGGAATATGCCTTTAATGAGTGTTCCCCTTCCCCAGGGCCCTTTTCACCTTCACAAACCCAGCCTCTTCTCTCTCTTCAACTCTCTCTCACTCTTTGCAACCTCCTTCATGTCTGTAAATTAACGTTTCATCAGTGCACTCTTTGACAGATTTAAAACAGTCATTGCAAATTCCTGTATTACCTAAGGTAGTTGAATAGATATGTTTTAACTTGAGTACGGGCTGAGCAATAAAACTCTACTGAGCTATTATAAACTGGACTTGTCTTTTTCATAAACTAGAGTAAGCATATTTGCAATTATGCATCTGGTGGCTTGCATTATGCACAATTTCAGGCCTGCGAGTCAAATATTACGTTTTGAATTATGTGATGAACATTGTGTAAAAAGGTGCATAAAAATTAGGCTTGAGAAGGAAAACACTGACGAAAACACAATACTTCCATACTGGTCTTTCGCTGGAATTACACAGCCCCCCATAATTGAAAGCTCTAAACTAAAATGAAGTAAAACACAACAACTTTTAAATCTGCAGTTGAAAATTGCAGTTGAACAACTAAATTAAGTTTTCTTAAGAGAGATGTGAACTTGAACGGAAAGTTTGCATAAGGATCGATCCACACCATCCCCCCTTCCATCAACTCATCCTCACCCTAAACAGATCAAAGCTGTAACCACTCTAAACAAAGGCTAGATAGCCCACAGATGAGTGCCACATGTGAGTGGGGCCACACTGACCACTTAAAGGATTTCTCTCCTCTTTGCAAAGTCTCCAGAATACAAAGACTCAGGTTGAAACAAGTTTAGCTACAAAGGTATCCCCCGCTTTGAAGCTGCTGACAAGCGTGTTCTCAACACGGTGGACAGAACAAGCCCATGAGGACTTACAATTAGATCCAGTGTAAACATTCACCCATTACGAGCCAGTAGAGTGTAAACACACAGTGCAGTTGTAGGGACCTCTACTTCGACACAAGGTGATCAAATATGGGGATGAAGTGACAAAAACAAATCTCTGTAAGCAGACTGAGCTCACAGTCTAACTGATGGGATCCCAAATGGGCCAGCTACCATTTATAACTTTATCCCCCTGTCTTCCCTATGACTTTTGTTTTTTCCAGAGTAACAATTACTCAGAATAGTTTGACATGTTTTAGAGGGGACTAAGTTAAAAGTTGTAGTAGCAGAACTTTCGTTCCCTGGAGTGCCGTCAGATGTTCAACAATCATACAGAAGCACCTGAAGGTAGCCAGGGGTGATCCCTTTTAACTCATGGAGACAAATTAAGCTCGCAAACGGGGCTGAAACAGTGTACAAAAGAACTGATATGAACCAAATGCTTGTAGCACATTTAGCTGGTCTTGTACCTGGTGATCTCTTGCTGGGGCGTAAGGGCATCATGTAGGACTGTCGTGGCAGGAGAGGTGATGAGGGGAGAGACATGGACACTCCCTTGGCAAGACTTAGCCTGAAAACATCATCCTGTACATTAGGGTGCCCGCTGCCAGGCCCCTGGGGCTGGGGGTTTCCCTCATGTGGCAATCTTCTTTGGGCACTGTGACTGTGAACATCACCTGTTGAGGAGAATCACAAGGTTATTACAGATGGTACCAATAGCTTTAGTATGACCTGATGTACTGACATCAGGAATCTTTGTCCTTACATTTTACCACCCACTTAGTTATGCACTGACCTTCAGCATCACAAAAAACACACACTTATGTAGGCATATTTTTTCTGTTTTACTGTGCTTATGCTTTTTAAGTGTTCGTGAAGAGCAGAGTTGGCAAGGCTGGGGGAAGTGAAGCTCTTTAGACTTCTAAACCTGTTTAGGTTGCTTTTATAAAAACTATTATTTAACTGTTAATAATTGCTTCCTTAAACACCCTACAGGCACAGAGCAACATGGGACCCCCCTGGAGTCATATTTCTGGCCACCTGACAAATGCATGTTCACCCACCTTTAACTATGGTTTGGGTTAACAGACTCCTGAGAAAAACAACTGGATCATTAGCTTGCTGGATATTTAACCAGCCACTTTTTTTTGCTTCATCTCTTGTTTCTATTTCACCCTGGGGAGGTGGTGCACACTGTCTGAGCTTGTGTGCTAGAAATGGCAGCCTAGAGTCAGACTCAAATATACAGTTTATGTGTGGTCTGGAAAACTAGAACAATGAGCTAAAGAGGCTAAAAGCTGCAAGGAACTACATATTCTGGTATGAGCTAATCATACTGTTTTTATAAACTTGTTTAACTGCCTATAGAAGAAAGAGTATCATGTAACTTAGTTACATACAACAACCAATGTATTACATGTTTGCTTTGCACAGAGCCACCCTCTTAATAGTTTTTAATGCAATACACTTGAAGAAATGGGCAGCAGCACTCAGTAGGCTGCCTTTGAGTTAAGCGATAGTGGGGAAAATAATGGAGAAATGTAAACGGTCAGAATGCACCTGAGCAAAATCCATGACCACAAAAAAAAAAAAAGACTTTGACAAGAGACTTTTGAGGATTTACATTAAATACATTTTTTAAATGAGACGTGTTTTGTGATGTTGTAAGTTATTTACTATATGGATTTTATAATACAGAAACCAGATTTTTAAAACGCCATACATTTAGTCCTTGGATAAATAAAGATGACCAAACTGACCTTGAAACTGTCCCAACTGAAACAATGTACCAAATCATTTTCTTTTACTACCATCCTGAGTCTGAACGCCAGGAATGCCAAACCCCAGAGGAAACCATGGCAATGTTTTATTTTGAAGCAGAAAGCCGCTTGACTCAGTCAGGATGGCACTTTTGAGTACATATACAACAGACATAATTACCAGGTGGGAACCCTGCCCACCATACATGTCAGCTTTTCAAGGAACTCAAGCAAGGAACACATGCAAGTGCCACAGGATTGTCGAGAAATCAGCTTACACAGCACAGCTAATGTTGGATTCAGTGGAGTCATTTCTTGCTGACATTTCCTGTAATGATTCAGACAAACTGCTAAAATACTGAACACACATCCACTGTTTCCATGACTCAAAGGTTGTGAGCAAGTCAGCTTAGATAACTGGAATTACAATGCTAAACTTACATGACATAGTTATCTCAATACAGTAACGTACAGTATGCATTATTTGCAATTAAGCAGTTTATTTAAGTCATCAATAAACTATCCACTTGTGTGCTCTTATTGTAGCTGCTGGTTCTCTGCCAAGTTTGTAAATGCTATTTGATCAGCCACACCTGTATTCCAGCATTTGCCTGATGGCTCTGTTTCATTCATTAATTAATTCATTCATTCATTTCATTCAGTCTGCACCTTGCCAAGATGGGTGTTGATGAGGAGCTTAATAGATGTCAAATATCAATTCAGTTCATACTCGGCATCCCAAAATAAATTTGTCACACGTGAATTGGCTGACTGCAGTACATGTTCACAGGAGTTAAAAATTCCTTGCAAGGCATCCTATCAGGAATGTTTCTGACCACCCACATGTTGCAGCCTGGTATGCTGTAAGAGCTAAGAGTTCATTTAAAGTTGCAAACAGTGCATACTCAGACTCAGGATGCAAGTATGTGTGAATGAATTACTGCAAATATTTGAGGACATTAAGAACAAGTTTGTCGGTGTTCACGAAACCAGCCAAACATTACAGAATGCCATGCCAGGAAAGAATGTCAGAGATAAGTCCCTTAATAGGTTGCCAGGGGCACAAACAAGGACAACTGGTAGGAGTGGGAAAAAGCAGAGAAGACCTGGATCCCAGAAAACACAGCGCCACACAATATGTATTTAAACCCAGGGTCATGGGCCAGTGAGTATTTCTCATGCCATTGGGTCACATGAGAAAGACATCCAGTTAGTGGAGTAAATAAACCTGTGTCATTGACCACAGAGTTTAAGATAACATGTAATTCACTAAGCACACTGGCTGGCTGTGTGTGTTTTATGCAAGAAAAAAAACCTGTTATCAAACCTGCCATTCACCTGCAGGTGATTCTGCAGTATCATTCGTGGTCATCTAGTCTCTAGTCCTCCAATCCTAACCCCTTCCTTTTCTCTCTCCCTGCAGAGCTACAGCAGAATGTTGAGAATCAATCCGAACTTGGAAAACGAGCATTTCCAATTAACTGTCCTCAAGCAGATTTAACACAAAGCTTATTTTGAGTCAGTAAACACAGTCAGTGACAGTCACGGTTTGGTGCCCCCCAAGCTCACTGTCTGCTAGATCAGTTGAGTTTCACTGACCTGAGGCCATATAAAATTTGTCAAACTGGAAGCAGTCTGGTGATGTTTTTGTAGTTATGGGGCAGACAGAAGCTGTACCAGCGAGGTAGTGTCATCAAGGCCAAAGAAAATGACACAATGTCAGTGAGAAGTGGTGACTTGATGACAATATTTTGAATTGACTGTCCGGTAAAAATGTGAAAAGTGAATGAACAAATCTGACCTAAGTCCAACATACTGAAATCAATACTGTGCAGCTTGAGATACCAAGAGAAAAAGTTGTATCCATAGCACAGCCTGAGTCATAACAGCTTCTTGGGTGCTGCATAAAAGTAGCTTGCAAGCACAGTTTCAAGGAAAGAACCTCAACAACACACACCTTATGATAAGCTGAGGAGTGTACAGACATTCGCACTTCATGCTGCCTCAAATCTATATGGAAGTTGGGGTAAGTATACTTTGATGTATCCCATGTAAAGACCCCACACTGCAACACTGTAATCTGAAACAGAAAAGCTGTTGAGCTGGTCACTGTGGCATACAACACGAGCATCTAGAACAGAGAAATCGCTGTTCATAATATGCTTTCAGCACATTTCTCTCTATATGCTAGATATCCTCTACACTTTTTCTCACCCATCGAGACAGGATTGCCTTCCTACAGAAATGGTTCCTGCTGGCCCTACACATGACTTAGCACAAGACTTGTAATGACTGTACCTGGCTACTAGTATGCTCAGTGGTATCCAGGCCCTAAATGGAAAAAGCAGGTTTTGCTTTACTGAGAAGCAATCCTGCATGGAAAGACCATTCTAGCCATGGAGCCAGCTAACAGTAAAGTACGGTAATCTATTCTGCGGCATCAAAGTTGCCCACTCATCATAGCCACAAATTAAATGTAAGGAATTATCAACTCAAGATAACATGTAGTACTAACTAATACAGGCTATACGTCAGCAGACCCACAAATCATAACTGCAGATGCGTTCACAGTAATGAGCAATTAGCTGTCTTGTTCTCAGGATTGTGCTGCTTGGGAAGACCTCAGCAGATTAGCACTGACGCCTGTCTGCAGCCAGAGGTTTGTAGAATCACTAAAGACTGAACTGCAAGAGGTGCCTATTAGCATCCTGCTCCTGTCCTCGGGGAAATGATATGTTAATAAGCTACTAATCAGAAACAGAGACCCATTTTTCCACGCCTCCGCCGCCAGAAAATATGGGAAGTCGTCCAGTTTAAAGGTTTTCTAATAAAGAAGAATGCCAGAGACAGGAAGCAGTGTACACCCACAGCACAGAAAACCTGTGAATGACCCAAAGGTCACTCAGCCAGGACCTGCTGCCACCTGACCTGACGGAAAATACCGCGCTCACATTGATACCAACACTTTAAAGGGTCCTGGGAGGTGTGTCTGACTGTAATGGATATGACACAGACGATGGTAGTCTAAGTCAAGTCTCTTTGATGCACATTCAACACAAACTCCAAGAAAGGAGTTCACCTTATATTTCAAATAATGATCTCTCACTAATCTAAGTATTTTGGCGGTGAGGGGTGGGTTGCTACTGCATTAGAAATGAATATTTTATACTCTGTGGGCTGAGGTAAGGCAATGACCAGAACCAACGTACTGCTTTGTACTGCTGTGATCTTTTCACATCTCACTCTTATCTCCCTCCCATCTCTTCACTCTAACTTTAAAACAAAGGAGAATTGCAAAATTGAGATAATAAAGTCCCTGTCTGTAGCACTAAGAGGAAAGAACACCTGCAACAGCAGCACTGTTCTTCCACTTCAGTGCCACCTGACACAAGTTAAACAATTTAACATTTCAGAATAGATATAACCCATATCTATATGCGTTAAGGTAACCTTGATGCCCCTAGAGGAAGACAAACCATTATACCATTTAATTAAGGCTCAATTAAGGCCACTCGTAAAAGCTGCCAGTGGACTGTTCACTTGTTTAAATATGGTATTTTATTGATACAGGTTTCAGCCATACTAAGCAGATGGTGTTGTAATTTTGGAAGTTGGTTCCAGTACCAAGAGGTGCCACATAAAAAGCTGATCGTCCAAGTGCTGGTGAATAGGCTGAAGCGTGATCATGCTGCCATCTGACCGATACTTATAACAGAGGACACCAGGAAACCAGTGCTATTTCATAGCATTTCCAAACCTGGTTGGGGCAATGTACCTCAGCCCCTGCTGTGGCTGGCGGGAAATCAACCCTTTCTAATTATACAGCGCCCCAAAATGATGTAAAAATGATTATAGTCCCTTGCATGCTCTTTCTCCCTCATCAAAGTGAAGGGCCAGAGCCCACGAGGACATGCCCAACCCATAAAAACGGTTCAATATTATTTGGGCACATTGATTTAGAAAATAAACATTAAAGTACAAATCAATTATTTGAGCAATGTGAGCTAATCTTAAATGCATATCCCAACCAATGTCCCCATCAGACTGTCTCCTGGCATTTGCAGCAAAGGATGGAACCTGAATCGCACATAACTACATAAATGGGAAATATAAACCTTAATGGCTGAATACAATGTGAGTATCCTCACTGTTTGAAACTGCACAAAATCATATTTGCATTCTCACATAATTTGTAGTGCACAGAGGTCCCTCGATAGCATTGCTCAAGCTACCCTCGCCAAAATACAAGTCAACCACAACGTAATTGTGTTTTATTTCTTTGCTTGCATGGTCTAAACATCATATTTGGTTATATCGCCAGGGCAATGTACATCCAGATGAATGCTTCCAAATGTTTTCTATAATCTGGATGGTACATTTAAAGCCATTTAAAACTGCAATGGAATGTGACCTGTCACTACCAGAAGGAAATGCATGGGCCCACTGAAAGACAAACAATAAAAATGATACTACCTAAATGTCTACTGTGGTGGTTTATACCAGACTATGAAAAACTGTGTTTAAAGTGAGAAACACATTAGTGTGTGTGGCAACTCACTGTTTTTTGAATACAGTAGACACCAGCTCGCATTGTGCCCTATGTCATAGCCGTAAGGTATGGATATAGTTCAATTGAATTAACTGCAAAATCATTCAAGTACACTGAATGACATCATATACAGTAATCACAACAAAGTTAAGGTCAGTCTCAAGTTTCTCCTCATTGCTACACATGAGCTCATTCTCGCCCACACACTCACTTACTTCTTTTCCTTCAATAGCCAGTTTGTTACTCAGAGTCTCTATTTCTCTGTATTGGTTGGTTAAATGACTAATTTAAACTAAATTTAAACACCAAAAACATTACATCAATTGTCGCAAGAATTTTGTCACCAAGATGGCCAGTGACCTGTGTTTAACCCAGGTCAGAGAAGTGGAGGGAAGGACTGCTATTGTCACACACACTGGACCTAATGACCCACATCAAAGTGTGTTAACTGGAAATAGTAGAGAGGAATAGTGGTACAGACATGCCATATCGTACTATATAATCTGAATTCGAACTTTGCTTGCTGCTGGAAAAACAAAAAATCAGTAAAGTCTGTAGGTAAAAGGTTATACTGAAAGTCTAATCAAACGAATACTGTATGAGCCATGATACTGCCTCCATACACATACACTGTGCACATACACACACACACACACACACCGTAAATACTCCATTAGCTTAGTTAATTTTATGCACAGAGAGAATGAAAGGCTGCACTAATGCAGATTCTTCAGTCGACGACAAAGCACGATGACCACACAATCCACCAAAGGAGGAATTCTCCCGCTAGATTGATGCCAATGACCCTGTGTATCTCGGGAGACCAGGTGGTAGTCCCACAAAAGGCCGTAGCACACACAGCAACCCACAGAGAAGAGAGAGAGCTAGACAAATGCTATTACAGAGTGGGGAGGGTCTTTGAAATAAAGCTCGCCTATAGACATGAAGGACAAATTAGATCTAATACAATAAGATGCAAATCTGTCTGGTTCAAAAATTCACTAACACCAAGATAAACACTATGAAGCAAAGTCGCAACCAGTCTCTGTATTACTGTGTTATACTCAGGCTTTCCCATGAGGTCTTCTTAATGTAATAAACCACTACCCAGGCAGTGGTAGCCATAGGAAATACTGTTTAAGGCAGTTCAAAGACTGTAAAACACAAAATGATGCGGTTAGATAAACAATAAAGCAACTGACGTGTCAGCTGTTTTGCAACACACTTGTTTTTCGTCGTGCAACTTCGTTCGTCAGCCACAAATGATCATATGAAATAAAAAAGGCAACCAATGTGACATCTTTCCTTGAAGCATCTAATTTCTTTTCATTCCACTTTTGTTTATGGTATGTTGCTACATTAAGATTCCCCACATCTGTCCCGATAGGCATTTTATTCCTAAAATATCAATTTAGTCTGCAACAATCAACCATATTAGTCAACTGCCCACCAACTCTCTCTGACTAGTTTCCAAAGGATTACTCATCTGTGTAACTTGAGAAAACCACCTGAAGAAAGTTCTGGCTTTAGCTTGCCAAATGTCTCAGCTCCAAACCTCAAACCAACTATGACTTGATAATGAAAACAAATTAGCCAGTGGGTTAGATGTTGTAGGCAAGATGGCAGACCATTTTGAACCAAATGACCAAGACGCCCTCTTTCTGAAGGCAGTCTGTGCCTGAGTTTGGAATGCCTTCCCACTCAGCCCCTAGGGAAGAGAGACTGACAGGGAGGTATGTGTGTCCTGGGGAAAGAAAGGAATAGGAAGAGACAGGAGGCAAATTGCGACAGTCTCAGCCCTCTCAAACGCCACCCCAGTGGGTAAGGGCCAGAAAGTATCTTTATCATGTTTTATTCACTAATCTTGTGTTGCAATAGGAATGCCAATAAAGAACTTGACAGAGGACCGTTTCGTGTGAGAGGACAAGTTATGAATACTACGAACGGCTTAAACTGCATGAAGAGAGATGTAATTAACAAATACTAGCGTGACTGTCCACATTTGGCTTCAACACCAACTACAGTATCATGTTAGAGATCTTAATGTGTTCAATCAGTTTCATGTTATGCAGTGTCTCAGTTAAATATGTTTAATATTTCACCACTAAAGAGCACCCAAAGAGCAGAATTGAAAACACAAGAAAATACACCATGTTGAATTAACAAGAGCTTGACCTTGTTTCATCAGAGCTTTGGAATAAATTAGGGCAGATCCACTGTTGACAATCCTGGCTGGAGAGTCATTGATATTCATGCTAGGAGTATTGTGTGTGAGGTCCCAGTATGAATGTCTCTCCACAGGCCCCTTCAGTACCAGACTCTAGCTGAGTGGGGCACACTGTGTACTCCCACACTAAAGGGCAAATATCCCTCTCAACTACCAGCCATTGTGGTCTAACTGCACTGTTGATATTCAGAGCTCTTCGACTGGTTAAAGAAGGTCAGCTGTCGTCTGTGCTTTAACACTCTTTAACAAAGGTAGGAATACCTGGCAAGTGTTTTTATATTTCACAATAAAATGATAATGATTAGTTTCAAATAGCCATTATGGTGACACTAAACAAACTGACTGGAAGAGTCTCTGATCAACAGTCCAGACACATGAGGATGATTTATTAAATCAATGACAAAGTCTTGATTTGGAATAAAAAGCACAACTACACATCACCATGAGCCACAGATGCACGTTTCTACCAAACAAAATGTTCAAACTAGCTAAGATAAAGAATTATTTACAGTGTCCTCTAAAAGTCATTGTTTAGCAACCAAGATTTGATAAAAGCAGCTAGACTGGAGCACACATGTCCCAGATCACCACAGCGAACACAGCCTGTCATGAGATCGAGGCAGAGTTTCATCTGTCAAAGTTCCACTTCTAATTTTTTACTATTACTATCTGATAACAATATGGATAAAGCAGCTCTGAGACAAAAGCGGAATTTATCTTCTGGCAATATGATCTGGAGTCCTGGGTTGCCATGGAAATGTGGTATAACAACAGATCACAATTATTAGTGAGCCTTCAAACAGGTGAGGTCATCAGAACACCACTAACCCCTGGACAACAGCCTGTTCAGTAATGTTAAATGGATATGGCACAAAGGCTGTCCATCCAAGCTTTCCAAAGAGCCTAATCCCATAAAACAAGAAAATCTGCATGAAATATCTCTGAAAAATCTTTGAGTTTAGCATAAATCACATTCGCATCATTTGAGGCACAGTGGGTTTTAACAGGAACTTCAACCATTAGCACAGTATATGATATGATATTTTGATTTGTTGTTTTCAAGATTAAAGATTAAATCTTGAAAACAACAGTAAAATTAAAGGTAAATGACACTAAAGAGATGTCTTTCACAACTCATAAAGCAGGCTATTCACCTCACTGTCTATGCTGCTCACACCACTTTTGTTAGGGTTTCCTAAACTTCACCAACAAAGTTTCAAATAAAGAATGATCTTGAAATGCCATCTTTAAAACAAGAGAGACGTAAATATGAAGAGGGAGCACTCTCTGCAAACTGCTCCTCTTTGCAGTAAGCACAATTCCCTGTTCCTTTGAGGCTGGGCACAAAGGAGCCGAGGTCATTAGTTCAGCCTGTCTCAAACCCTCCTGAGCTAGGGATGGCAAGACATTCATCTACAGGCACAATTGCAAAAAAAAGAGAGAGAGAGAGAGAGAGAGAGAGAGAGAGTCTCTGTGTTCAGAAATGCAGAACAGAGAAGCATAGAGCAAAGTAGGATAGAGGAGAGAGGAAGGGGCCCCAAAGCCCAAGCCTGAACAGAGGTCTCCACAGACACCCACACAGACTTTTCTGAGAGTCAAACACTGTGAAAGCATGGGTTAGTGTCTGCAAAGAAAGATGGCGATAGATGAGAAAAACACAACCTTCAAAACTCTTGGAAAAATATCAAAGTTAACTAAAGTAATAATGAACAGTTAGCACTTTGTACACGCTGTGGGTGACAGGACAGTCCTCGGCATAAAAAGGGACACTTTAAGTGGTCATTTAGATCACAGACAAAGGATGTTAGAGGTATGAAAGCAAAACGGAAAATCCGACAGAAGGAATGTGTCTGCCCATGCAGGTCACGCTGTAATTAGAAAAACCTGTGGCCTGTTGACCTCTCAAACCAATGAACTGCCATGACAGCCACTATCACCCCTTCAAAGAGCATCTAAAAACACCCTGGCATGTTAACTGATAAACTGTTTTCCGTCTTCTTTGAAGTAGCAAAAGAAACTATTTACCCATGGATTGGGGGGGGGGGGGGGATAAAGTGGGACTATGACGGACTGTCTTGCTGTGGCGTAGATGACATCAGCCCCTGCTTCTACCGAGTCCTCGTGTATTTGTTTGGCCTCATGTCCGTTGCTGTGCACACTACTTCCAAGGTCACAAGCATCATCAATGCTGAGTGTGTGAGAGCCAAAAGGAGGGCAATGGAGAGTGGTCACTGGCTGCTACAGCAGGCAGTGGGCCTCTGGGAACCATGGAAGCATTTCTCCAAATTCCTCCCAGCCAGAAGCCGCTGGGGAAGGAAGACCAGTGCCAGATTTAACCATCGGCTACTGCATTTAGCTTTTCCTCCATGTGTTGTTGGTTGGATATCACCAAAACAAAGTTCATGTGATGCTAATTATAAGTCAAATGAAACCAATCTCCATAAGAAAAACTAATCAACCAAAACATTAATGAGCCATGACGACAGTTTTAAATACAGTGGAACAGCGTAGTTCTCAAGCAGTTTCTCTGCCACTTTATAGCAACTATGAAACTATATTGGAAGGAAACAAGAGAAACGATAATATTTCTTCATTTGACATAAATGAGATATTAATTGCTTCTTGCAACTGTAACCATGACTTTTGTGTCATCAGCGGGACAGACAAGTCACTTGATCTTAATTAGCCAGGGCAAAATAACACCCCTACCACAAGAGAAAATGGCTAACACGAATACTGTGTCAGGCTGAATAATGAACTGAAATGAAAAGGTAATTTAGGCTGATTATCAGGCTAGACTTCACCACCTTATTATGTGAAGCGATGCCACCTTCAAGTGCGCTCAAGTTGTGAGAACACTGTCACTTGGCAAATAACAACAAAAACTGATGCTGGCTTAGTCCTCTTTCAAAAGTGCCACATCATTTTGTGTTTTTCAGTGGCAGGAACTAGGGAAGAGAGAGACAGAAAAAGTTTTACTCAAGGTTATTAGAGCACAGCTATGGGTTGTTGCTGTGCTTGTTAATCACAAGGGACGATAAGACCACTATAAATCATTATATTTATCTCAGGCAGCATTAACAATTTATAGGATTGTACACACACTCACAAACTTTCCTCTTCTAAGTCTTTAGTCATGTGATGCGAAAGATAAATGTAGCCAAGGCCAATGTTTTCTTGCAAAAGACAAAGCAAACAGCAAACAGTGAGACTGGCAGACCAGGTTCACTGCTTTCCCCGATAGCCCGTATTATACTTCTCAGAGGGAGAGACAGGGAGTGTCTAATGTGGATACACCTGAGGTTTGTGGGCGTGTGTGTGTTTGTGTATTTGTGCATGACTGTGTGCGTGAGTGAAAGATGTGGTTTGAGCTACGCCCTGCTAATGGTTGCCTGCTGGCTGCACAGTGCTTTGATAGCCGTGCAGCTCTGTGCACTCAATGGTCTCCTTTGTAAATCAGGTGCATTCTTTTCTCCGCCATCTTAAGTCCCACCACAACTGTCTGGACATGAAAATCTATGCAAACATGACTGGGAGCAAAAATAGCAAACGTGGGCCAAAAAGCCATTTCACAATTGTCAACAGTTTTCTTTTAATTAAAGTTAGAAACAGAATTGAAAGGACAACCTCCAAGTAACCCCATGCATAGGTGTTTTTAACTGAAACTGACTTAAACATCTATTTGTCACAGAATGTTTAGTCTTAAAAGCTAAAGCAGAAAACTTAAACAAACCCCAGCTTCATAGCTGTATGAGGTTGTTCAGTATGAAGTGTTTTCCAAAAGGAAAACCATGAGCTGATGATAAAGGAGTCAGTGGTTCTGGTCTGAGGACTACTTATTATGGTTAATCAAAGGATGTTAATAATGTATCTTGAGGTTGCTTGCCTCTCTCTCCCTCTCTCTCTATCTGTGTGTGGCATCATGTGGAGTGTGTCTTTCTGTCCTGTATAGGTCACATACTGCATGTAATCTGTGGTCTAGACATCCTGTGGTTGACTGTATGCATCTTGTTTGTCTGTCTGTCTTGGTTCAGCACTCACAACTTCTAATTTTACAAAACCAAATTTATGAAAAGAACAGTTTGTCTTTTTTATGTAACAAATTTCTGTGTCTTCTGTGTTTCAGTATGAAGGCTATTAAAAGTATAAAACATGGCCCTTCATTGACAATTGCTTCTACTTACCATACATAAGTTTCATCCAGCAACTAAGAATCAACACCATATATTCCTAATTCACCTGGAGCACAGGCTTATCCTTGGCACAAGAGCAGTTTTCCTACTAAAAGAAAATGTTAAAACTTCCACCCACGCCAGAAGAACTCTGCGAGGGAGTTTTCTTTAAGTTCACTTACAAGCCACAGGCCAAGGAAGGAGCATGTCTCAAAATGGCTGCGGTAGATATGGCTGAAGAGGGGGCTGCCACCCAGCTGTTCACAGAGAAGAACCAGGATAACACAGGCAGTCTGACACTGGAACCTGTGGGCTGAGGAGTGCTTGTTAATGTCTGAGGCGAGGGTCAGCCACCATGTGTTTGTCAGTGAAAGAGTTCACTGTGACCCTTAACTCGTTATGGTAATTTCCCTTACTGGTGTTGGAAGACTGCACTTATCCAGCAAGAAATAAACACCTCAGATTAGAAACAAAGTTCTTGTGTCACAAATATTTGTAATATGACTCACATCCAGAAGACATAGATAAATTATTTCTGTGTAACATACGTTAGTGCAAAATAGTGTTTTGGCTGCACTTAGAGAACCCATGAAATAACTTTCTTTCCAGAAAACTTTGTGGCTATAATTTTATATTTGCCCAGTAACCAATAAAAAAGCAGTTTTTGTTTGGACAAACAACTGTCCATCAAAAGCCCTTTTTTTTGTTTGGACAAATAACTGCTCAACCACCTGTGGTTATTGTTTATTGAGGGAAGTCTTCCCATAACAGTAAAAATTCCTGATGTTAAACCCCTGAGGGCAGTTTAAAGAGAATGAATACAAAAAACAGGAGAGGAATCTCTGCAATGTCTGCTCTTGTATTTAACTGTATCACCACAGAGAAGCCGAATACAATACAGAAAACAGAAGAGAGATTACTGCTTTGTACAGCCTACCGAAACCACAATAAACAATTACACAACAGCAGGAACAACTGCTTCAAAAATATTATTAGCTTGAGCAATATCTCTTTGATAGGCTCAACGTAAATGGAGTATCAGAAGTTTCACAAAGTGTTTATTGCAGGGCTATTGAGACTCCATGTAGAAAATTCAGCATGAAGGGTAAACCTACTAACTCTATCATCATTGTGGTAGTGCCAGTTTCAAGAACCATATGAAATCCTACAAACACAACAGAGTCCTGCCTTGTAACCAATTTGCTATTGCCGGACCCTTAGCAACAAATCACTGTTTCATGTCAAAACACCCAAGAAACTCACAGAGACTGCAGAGGCAGCATGTACCAGTCACCACCACAGCTGAGGCAACAGGGCGCAGTACTTAACGGTCTCGCTCGCTCGTTCACTCATACACACTCACTCACCTGTGCATGCATGCACACACACACACACACACACACACACACACACCATCAGTTTGTACATGGGTCTTCTACATTGTCAATAGTAACTATATCTTGCTGAAATCCTTACTTAAAAATTCTGGAAGTCAGCAAACAAATAACTCAACACATTCTTGTCTCTGTCTGCTTATCCTCTGTTGTTTCACCCCATGCTGTGGGAGACCTTGATGATGATGAAAGCAATGTGACCACACATGTTCATGCTTCAAATGCAAGCCAAGCTTCATTTGAAAAGACCACAGAAATGCCACCTTTGGTGAAGATGTAGTTGTCATCAAAACTACCACTGTGCATCCATGTAAAAGAAAAGTGCAAGCATAAGAGTGACACCTATCCTTTGCTCCTCCATCACATTTTAATAGTTAAACCTTATTCTCTGACTTGACAAATCTGAAAACGGTATCCTCTGTCATTGCTGTCAGTGTGCCATGCAGGGCAATTATCATCCTTTGCTGACACACTGCTGGGAAATTAAAAGTTAAAGCAGGGCAGTAGAGCTGACCCTTCTTTTCTGTACTTGCAGGTCAACAACAGGGCTGCTGTCTCCCCCGTCCAGCCAGGTGCATGAGTTGCTTCTGTCTCCGCACTGCCAAACAAACTGAGAAAAGCCCTGCCAACTGGTGGTGGCTGCGTATCTGTTTGTGCGTGCATGGCTTGTGTGTGGGAGTGTGTGTTTTGGGGGGTTAGAGGAATAAACAGCTGAAACCGTTATCGGCCTCAAAGAGTGCACGGCTATGCATGCTAGTGTGATTAACACTGCGTCACCCACAACAGACAGACAACTGTCTGGCAGCTGCCTCAAGCAGCAAAGCTCACTGAGTGGGAAGCCCAAGTTGGAGGGCCTTCAGAGGTATTACCCAACCCACACAGTAACAGTCAGCAATTAAAGCTGAGTTGAAAGTGCTGTTTCTCTGGGTCACATCATGAACTGATTGAAGATACTCCCAGGACAGAAGCAGCGGTAAGCAGACGTATACTCTACTCATGACAGTTAGACTCTAAAAGAGAGGCAGATGATGCTCTAAGTGACGAAAAAATGACAGAAAGGACGCCAGTTTGGCAGACAGAGCATTTAATCTCAATGGAAAAATGCTAACTTTTCTTCACATGTCCATCAAAGACATTTGGCATGGCTTAAAAAAAATTAAACACACCATAACGTGGCCAAAAACTTGAGATGCACTAATTAGATGGCCCATAATCTAATCTAGTCCATACCAACTCTACTGACTCTCATTATTAGATCTATGAATATCAGTATTTACTTCTACAAGCTGGTAAAGAGAACCAATTGATAACATGTGACTTAATTATTAGCACTGTGGACTGGCATGACCCAGTCTGTCTGAATGCCAAGTCTGTTGTACACATGAAATGTTTTATGGGGTGATACTTAAAAATCATGAAGTGGGATTCAACCAAATAGAGAGTATCTTCTACCTACAACTAATATAGGTTCATTGCAGCTAACTCAAAACACTGCTGTTGAAGAATGTTCCCATCAAGAGGAAAACAGCATGAAACAGAATCACACAAACTTGCCTCATGGCAAGATACTGCCCGAAAACTTTTCCACCGATTTAGACTGAGTAATTTGTTTTGCGGTGAACTATAAACCAGACACTGCTGTGAATTAATAAGAAGCCATAGCTCAAACTCTCAGTAAATCTGAGGAGCCTATATCCTGAAATCAAACATCAATTAAGACACTGTTTGATTTTTTACAATACAATCATCTTTGTGAGCCTTGGGGTCCCAAATCTATTAACTCCAGTGAAACCCACTTGCAATGTAACCTTTCTCAGAAAATGTTCACATCAAAGGCAACGGGCCACAGCCAGCTAGCATCCCACTTCGAGAATGGCATGGCACCATAAAAAAAGTACTTAAAAGGGATTAAAATGGCCAAACAGATTCCTTACAGACTAGAAGCGAGTGGCAAGCGAGGAGAAGGAGGAGGAAGGATCTAGGAGGAGCGCAAGATGGAGAGACTAAATTAGCAAACTGTGAGTTTTTGTGGTCTTGGCAATGGGGAGATCCCAAAGGAGAGCTAATGACTGTAGTGGTATCTGGCATGGGGGCCAAGTTTCCTTGACTGCTTTAAAGTTTCCTCCAGTCCACAGCCACCATGTCATGAGCAACATATGCTGAGCTATCTTGCAATTATACCATTATCAAGGTCTTTCCTCCCACTGATTTCCATTATATGTTGCTGAGCAGATTTTATAGGAACTTTGTCCTTCTGGTCCCTCTGAAGCAAGTAAAGTCTGTACAGTCTGGCCCTGAATGAATACAAGCAGCTCTGTGAAAAACAGCAGGGTGGACTAATAAACAATTTTTCATTGATCTGCAAAAAAAAAACCCTGAAATCTGCCAAGAACAGAATGATCAAGCTTACCAAACAAACATGTAAGCATCCAAATACCAACAGTCTGGTATGAAACAAGGAGAATTACTGCCCCAATGCTGACAAAACCTCAACCATAAAACACTGATGCTGCACCGACCAAGCTTAAGTAATCTTCCACCAACTGAATCCAATCTGAACATGGCAAGGAAGTAGAAACACATATAATAACAAATCTCTCCTGCACCAGACATTTAGATTTAACACAGGTTTCTTTTCCAAACCACTTGGGATCAAAATGAAATCTTTATTCAAGCAGCGTAGAAGATGCAGTGAATATTTTATATGCAATATGGTACTATCTTGTCTCAGAGACCATTAACCATACTGCAGTGTGCCCAATTTGATTAACACAGCCTTCCCCATCAGGGCTTCTGTGTTGCCAACTTCATTTCGGATGCCAGGAAGGACCTGACTTAACAAACAATTTCTCTTCCTCAAGGACAACAGACAAGTAAACACAGAGTGGTAAAATACGCAAATCAATGCAACTTACAATTTGAAATGATGCGATGTTTAACTAATTAAAACTTTACCAAGACCTTTTAAGAACCATAATTAAGCTCATTTTAGAATTAACTCTTATTTATTACAGGCTATTACAGGTCATTTGCCAACAGTTTCACAGGAAATTACCCACATTACAGAGTCTGACCTTCAAAATGGCATGAATATTAAAAAAAAAAAAAAAACGCAATAGAGATAATTGTCCCATGCAGGACCAATGGCAGGGCAAAGTGACCACAGCGAGCTGTTGTATCCCTGTGACCTCTCATCTGTCTTAAGAGCTCTAAACAACAGAGAGGAGAGGCCAGATTTTATTGTCCCAGCATGAGAAAGAGGAGAGAGAGCCACTTTGGCTTGATGGATGGGGTCCAACTGGGAGAGTGAGGCTGGGATAAAGGAGCTGTATCCCGCCATAAAACTCTGCTGCTCCCAGCTTTCACGTACACAAAACCTCCTGTATTTAAGAGTATATGTGTGTGTGGGTGAGGGTGTGTAATGTGTGTCTGGAGACAGTGAAGCTGTGTTATCAGGGTGATTCATACATGCGAGACAGGTTGCAACAACTTGATAGAAAACAATACATACAAGCCTACAATAATAAATTCACCCTCTGTACTGCACTAGGCAGCAGTGGAGGTTAACGACGTGTAAGGCAAAACCAGACTCTTTCCCCTCTAATCTTAGCATTCACTGGTGAGTGAAACACTCACATCAGACAAAGGCAGAGAGAGCAGAACTATGAGACAGGTATCTACTGTATACAGTGACTGTTTGAACTAGACTGCCTGTTAAAACCAGTCCTGAGGTGGTGAAACAAGTCGACACTGGTAGATGCAGTTAAAGCATAAATGGTCAATCTGCAATGTCAAGACAAAGCATTGGAGGGGGCCATTGTATGAAAAAGAGACTAGTCAATGATGTATTGCTGACAGTGACTCATGTTTAGTCATGCTGGAAAATGCTACAGATTTCCAAAGGAAAAGAAAACATCTGTTATGACACAATGGCCAGGCTGTCTCTACAGTCAAAATTAAATAAAAAAGATGGAAGGTATCCCGCTCTGAACTGAGAGTTATAGACGGAACAATGGTTCTATGAATATTGGATGACTGAAGGTCGCAGTGGGCTGGTGTTGGGGTGTATTCCTGGTGGATTTCAGTGTGTGAGCCTACACACTTGTAATTTTATCAACACTATCCCTTCATAGATGGTACGCACCCTTATGACAGCAAGAGCCTGTTACTTTAAGTACTGCATTATGGGTCCTCTTGTTATACCCAACTGCCATGTATGTTGAATAAAACGGTAATGTCTTCACGTGCACTACACCAAATGCTTAACTGAAGTTTTACCCCAGCATTTACTAAACCTGCTTTTACTGTATGTATAGGCAGGCCACTGACACTAGCTTTTGTTGGGTCTACTACGAGTCAACTAACTGGACCTGTTGCATTTTACTTAACTGCTTGGACAAACATCAGCTTATACTGTAAGTAATTAAATGCATCACAGACAAAGGTGGTAAGGTGGTAAATTATTGGCCATATACTGTATATTCATGCAATAGCTGTGAATAATGGCTTAGCTGACAGTATTTTTGCCAACTGCACACAAAGGAGTTAGCACTGCTTTTGTGCTTTTAGCTCAACTTTCACTTCCAAACACAACACTCATTTTAACCTTCACATTCTGAATGTCTATGAAATACACTTCATAAAGTCAGGAATACATTTACAAATCTAGCTGCCAACAAAGAAAATACGATGATCAGAAGTGTTTGTACATCTGTCTATATAGTTTGTGTCTAAGCCTTGGGGTATGAGGAAACTTGTTTTCTAGATCCAAGCTTGTCATTTTTCCTCTTCATATTCCACATACCTGAATCCTTCTTGCTCCCCTTTCCTCCATCTCTGTTCTTCTTCAGCACTGCCTTGAACATGGCAAGATTCCTGGAATCCTCTCTGTAGAGCCCCTAGAGGAAAAGAAAACCAAAAAAATCAGTTACTTGCCGCCATGACATGACAACAGAAGTGCATCCACTGTCACATAAGGGAAACCATGGAAATTATCCAGCAACACAAACAGGTCTATTCCTATTCATGGCACAGGAAGGAGGTAACTTCCTCTTTTCACCAGCAAATAACAAAACTATTCAAACTCTTAGACTTAAAATAATGCTTAATACTAGGTCTTTTTTACACAAAACCAACCAAACAATACAAAATGTTTCCTCAAAAAAAACAGAGTACAGTGTATATCCGCATTTCATACTGCTTAGCTGGCATCCGCCTGGGAGTTTTCCCACAGCACTCCCAATCCTGCAGGTCATCAGTGGAGGGCGCATGGAAAGAATGCTCTAATATTTAAACAGAAAAGGACAAGTTCTGCTATCTTGTTATGCAGGAAAACACTCTGTTGAATGCCGTGAATTCCACACGTAATTGATGCTATGTGGCTGAACTTGGGTGTTTGCAATTGCTTTCCATGGCTGTTCCCAAGCTGGTGTGCATTTTGAATCCTTTGAGTTAAACGGTATAACATGAACTCCAAATCTAACCTGGATGTGCGCTTGTTTGCTTTGGAATTACATAGACCTACATACATGGTCTCTTGTAGTTGCACAACGGTAAAAACACAGTGAACTAAACACAGCAGCAGCTTTAACAGTTAATTGTGTGGGATTATAGGTTTCCATCCCCTTAAACACAGTATAGACTGCTTTAGTGTACCCTACTGTATTAATAGCAGCAGAGCAATTTTTCCAATGAGGAGAAAAAAACCGTTTCAACCAAATAAGGCTATGTCTTCTGCAAACAAAACACACAGTCCTTGCACTGAGTCCTTAACCCCAGAGGCCATGCTTTAAATATCTAGGTCGTCTTACTGCTGCTGAGAGAGCCTATCGATCTGCCCTTTTTCCTCCTTTATGGTGTCAAATGAAACACTGTGAAGCAAAGCCTCCACTGCATCAATCATGGAGAGATGGAGGTGAAAATCCCAGATGAGTCTCTGCATCTCAACGTAGCACTGACTGGTCAAAAATGTAACTTTTCAATGGGTTTTACTCTCTAAGCCAAATATTAATTTACAATTATCAGTGCAGCACAACAACAAAATCTACCTACTCTCTGATGACACTATCAGACAATTAATACCAAATTTACATAAACATATGATGCTATTAAAGTAAACTGTGGCAGTAGTAGCAGGATACATTATTAGGAGGCTCTGAGAGAAGGCTTTAAAAAAAACAAGTTTTGACAAGGCTAAGAGCCTACAGCAATGCTAGCTTCTTTGTGAGACTGTACTTAGACACAGTGACACTTTGAACTAAATGCCTTTGTCACCAAACAATGCTAAAATGCTGATGCTAAGCAGGTAAAATGCTTAGTATGTTCACCATGTTAGGTTAGCGTGTCAGGATGCAAACACTGATTATTAGTAGTAAAAGGCAAAGTACAGGTGTGGCTACTAGGAGAGTTAATCAGTTAAAAGGTATTCGATTAAGTACTGGACTGGGCAAAACAAAATTTTGACCCAATGATTGTGCTAGAGGAGACATTGATTTAACATGATAACATCATATAGACAACAATTACAAAACAGTCCTTTTGAATGTATATTCTGTATCATGACAGCAGGGTAAACACCAAATATGATGTAGCAAGACACAGATCTGTCTTTAGTATGATATAGCGTAGTGCATTAGCCTGCTCAGCTGACTGCTGTGTGGGAGCTGGCTGCTCATCTCCACAGTAACAATAAACATCACCCAGGTTAACTCATAGGAAATGAAAAACGCCCTCTTGAAACTCCAAAAGCCAACATGACAAATTCCTTCCACCCCTCCCTCCCCCATCACAGCCACCAGACACACACACACAGTCCACTCCCATTCTGAGAAAGAGACACCACCTCTTCAGCCATCAACTATAGTACATCACTTTTTATCTCAAGATATGTTCCTATCAGCCATTTTGATCCTCAGGTGGGAAATTAAACTCTGAACATTACTTGAATGAAAGCCAGACATGTCTTATCATGTCTCATCATGTGTTAACACTGATTTAACAATGACACAGAGATCATAACATATATTGTAAACAAACCAAGAGTCTTTTGGTCCCTGGGCACCACCAGTGCCAACTCAAGAGACAACTATGACACTCATGGTTCAAGCTGATGTTATAATTGTACTTTTTCCTGATAAAGGTGCAACAACATTTTCTTTAGAAGTGAAGTATTTGGGAGAAGGTACAATTAGTAAGATGTTACTTGCTCCTGGCACAAATTAACCATACTACTCCAGCTACTCCAGATGTAGCTTTGCTACAGAGACACAGTCACACCAGATTTGTGTTCTCTGTACTTCAACCTCCCAGTGCAACATTTTACTAACTGACATTTTACTAACATTACAAACATCAATTCAAGCTATATGATGAAATAACAACTTTCATGACATGGAGTATCAGTTACATCTAAGAAATGCTTAATATAACACAGTAACATGAAGTATTCATGGCTTGTAATGACAAGCCACTTCGGTCTGAGTATCTTCATCAAGCCTTCTGTTTTCATTTTAAACGGACATGAGGACAATGTGTGCTGCTGTTGTCTAAGCCTTAGGGCTGTGTTTGTATTGGAAGTAGATGAGAGATACTGAAAGAGAAAGTTAAAGGAATCAAACTGTGGATCCCACAATGGCAGAGGCACCACAGTCAACATCCAATGCAGCTAAGCTTAAAGTGGAGGTGAGATATAACTGTGACCTTTCTGAGTCCCCTCAGAGAAGAGTCATGGTATGCAGCAAGGCGAGCATCAAGATTCCTCCAGCCTTCAAAGTCAGGTCCATCCCAGTGCATTTAAGCTTTGTTTGGATATTAGCCTAAAACCATGGCCCCTTAGAAGGGGCCTTTCAATGTAACAACAGAGCAGTGAAAGTCCTACAGTGGCTCACAGGTCTTTGTGGACACACTATAGATGATGAAGAGGCGCAACAGACTCTCAATATTCACATTTACCCAGGGACACAGTAGAGCTTTATGCCTATGGTACTCCCTCTTCTTTTATGTGAAGGGACCAACAGCATAGTTACCCAAAGTCTGCAAAAGGCTTCAAAATACCCCAAGCAATTGCAGGGATACACACTAAAGACAATCACTGAATTATTATATCAATGCATTTGGGCAATAACGTGAGTTCAAGTGGTCTATAAACAATGAGAAGTCGGCTAACAAACCCTTGACGGAGGAAGTGTGGGGGAGTAGGTATGGAAGACAAGAACATCAGTGTTGGCCATTGTAAGCAAAGGTTGTTATTCACACTAACACGAGTGGAAGGGAAACAACAATAGAACAGACGTTTTTATGTAACAAGTCTACAGGTTTGACTCAAGTGCTTCCTGCACTGCCCTCCACCTTGGAGACTATGAGAAACATGCCTTCATCTTATAATCTGCAAAAAGGGAAATGCCTTAGAATGCTAATAGCTGGCCTTACAGAGAAAAGACAATGTTTAACTTGTTAATATAATACTACAGCCAACTTGTATCATGTGACATGCAGGCTGGCAGGTAGTTAAAACTCAACAACAGATCACACAGTTTCAATTTATACACAATGACAAAGTGTTAACACCATTAACAGCATATTTTGTTCTCTAAAAAGAAGCCTTGCATTCTGGGTAAAACAATAGCATTGTAATAGTATTACCAGTTGTTTTGGCATGATATGTGGTGTTATTCATAAACACAGTCATGTAGCTAGCTCATCTGAGAGAAGGTAAGAAATGTCAGGGGAGTATTCTTCTAAACTAAATGAACAGGCTGGTATTCACTTAAATTAGACCTCTGTGGTCATTTACCTTTACCTTGTGGGAAATTATACTGTCCCATCACAGACACAGGAAGATCCAAGGTCTAGCTTGGGGCAAAGCCAGCTAGCTTTTCGTTGAGGAGGACTAGCCAGATGGCTCAGCGTGAAATTAAAAAGGATAACAAGTCTGATCTAGTCATTAGACTGCCATGGGAAAGATACTGTCATTTTGGAAAGACTGATTCGCCCTCTTTGGCCACTTGTCCTTGATCCTCTCTAATATGACTGATTAAAGCCAGACACAGGCCTAGATGCTGGCTCAGCAGTGGCAACGGGTAAACCTGTGTCTTTTTATCTCAGCTGTGTTGCCCTAGAAGTGTCAAGGCATGTTTTAGAGGGGAATCATTGCTCTAAATTTACAGCTGCACGCAAGGCTGTGGAAACTGACTAAACCAGACACTAAAATTTTGGAATAAGACAAGATATTACACATCCTCTCCAAATAAGTATCACCCTCCCTGCTACACACAGATTAAAATCAAAACTAGGCCAGCCATAGGCTTATATATAACCTACACTGATTTAGCTTGACAGATCAGTGTGTAATGTGGATTTATGGATGAGTTAGCACGTGAAGTGGGCCTGCCTTTTAAGCTTCCACAAACCAGTTTCTCCACTCTGAGCTTTCCCTTTTCTGTCAAATCAGTTAGATCTCTTTCCACTACAATTACGCATTCCTCACACCGCACCAGAAACCACCTTTCTTCTTAAATCATCAACCAGCCACAGATTTAATTGCGCAATGAGTTACAATAATCACCTCATCAAGAGTTGCAGTCATTAACTCCCGTTATCACCACTGATTAAACTTTATCACACTAATATGGATTCACCATAGCAATCAAGTGCTGAGTTGAAGTTGAAGTTAAAATAAATAAGGCTGCATCATTGTTGCTTGAACTTAATCCGACATTAGCCTCCCAGGAAGCCTGGTATTTGATTAAGGGTAAAACATTAACAAGCAGTGTTTAAAGTCTACAGGAAGTTCCTGCAAACACTGAGAGAGAGTCTCCTCATATTAAGATTTGTGAGTCAGAGGGTCACATAAATGAATCAGCATCTTGCCAAGACAAAAGATATTATTTTAGAGTTACAATAATATGGCAGACTTGAATCTACTGATATGACAGCATGTCTAGTGAACCAGGATTTACGCCACTACACATTCAACAGGGCTTCAGACCGAATAGCAGTTTGCAGATAAGACGTTACCACCACTTGTCAATTTAGGAGTGCAGGTTTATTCTTAGCCAGCCTCTCTTTAGCTAGAGTGTTCTACGTAGGATATCATTTAGTGTATAAAAACAGTTAATGTGATTTAACAGTGAAGGAAGCATGGTGGCTTTTACAGATCCATAGAAGAGAGACAAACATCCAAAAAACTTTTTTTTTTTTTTTTTTAATAATTCATTGTTATGACAGGAACACATCAAGCTAGATACAACAGTCTTACACCCAGTTCCAATGATCACCTGTAAAGATTCATAGAATTTGACAGACATTCCCACAAAGTCTACAAGGGCTCAGGGATGTCCCACTGTGAAATCATAAAGTGCTTGAGGGCTTTTGCTCAAGGGAAGAACCCACAATGAATGAGTGATGCAATGTCAAAATGATGATGACAGTGTAATTGTGATTAAATGTAATTTTGAAAGACTTTAACAAAACGTGGAAGACGCTGATAAAAGACATTTTCCTCAGAGTATAAAGACGACACTAACTGATACTCCAACCACCCTATTTTTGCTTTAACAGTTTAACAAACATTCCAATTATTTCAACACTTTTTATAGTTCATTGGACGCACAAATGTCTTTGTAATGGTAATGTGATTTCACAAACTGCTGTCCCATTCCTCACACAACATTTGGAGTCTTTACACCCCCCTGCACTCAACATCAACTAAAATTGGTGAGGGTCCACAGCCTGAGCCTAGGGATGATATTTGAACTGGGCCTTAGAGTCTTCCCCAACTAAACAAAGTGTTCAATTGACATTTTTTAAAATCTTGAGCCAAATTTTTATTATTTATTTCTATCATTTAGCCAATGTCAACTGAACTACTGTATAGTCATACTGTTACCTTGCCACATATACTGGATTTCATACTTTTGTATGTGCTCTGTACCTCTGAATCTCTTTCTCTTTCTCTCTACCTTTCTCTCCCTCTCTCCCTCTCTCTGTCTGTCTCTGGGGCTTTCAAAAAGACTTGACAAAAATGTAAATCAGTAACAGCTGTTCCTAAGAAACACTTCCAAACACACACACACGTGCTTCAGACACACACATGTGAGCATCAGTGCACATATGCACATGCACAGACCTTGGTAACATATGCACGTTTGTTCACCTGGACTTTCAACTCATGCAACAGAAAACAGTACACTTTTGTTCTGATAAATTCATTACTGGTTTGCAACTCAGTGGAACGCCACATACTAGGACTCTCGCCAACACCATCACTGAAATACAAAGGCAACTCAATATGCATGGCTGTCATTCTTTAACACTTTAATAGATGACCTGAGGGGAAAATAGGGCATTTAAATGGTGAGGCAAGCGTGTTGATACATACATTGTGAGCATTTAAGAAACTTGAGCAAATTCAATTACACAGCCCAACTTTGCCAGTAGGCTTGACACCAGATAATGTGTATGATCTTTCATCCAACTTACAGCAAGTAGATCTAGCCATTTTAAAACTTACGGACTCATATGTGATGTCCATGGTGTGCATCTTCTCTTAGAGAAATAACAAAATCGGCATACTTTGATTTTGCTAAGCTAGCCATCTTAAGTTTTTGTGATCACTTCAGGTACCTTATTGAGAGAGAGTGTGTCTGTCCTGGCATGGCATGAAACACAAAACAACCATGTCTTTGTTCAAGTTCCAGGAGCTTAGAGGGTAACTGCCTCTGCTAGTGTTATTGCACCATTATTTGAATACATGCCCTAAAACAACCTCAGTAATAGCATGATACAGAAATCCCACTTCTGATACATAATCGCGTAGGAAATAAGAGATGACCAAGAATCAGCAGCATTTTTTACACAACAGTTTGAAAGACAACTTTCACACCAACCTAAATGAAACAAACAAAATTAACAAATGCACCAGAATTAATTTAAAATGTACCAAAGAGGTTAGATTGAGTGATACAGGTCATCATGTTGCTGCTTATATTTGTGGCATCAAGTGTCCTGGAATCCCAAATCCACTGACTCACCATACCATTACATTCAGTATTCATTCAAAAACAACCTTAGTTAAGCCGTGTGTTAATAGTAAGGGTCGTGAACCTAACTAATCTCTAAAAATCTGGCTTTCTTATTGGAACCATGTGCTTCTACAGTGAGTAGCCCCTTTCAAAAGTAGAAAATAATGACCATCATCATCAACAACAACTCAGTATGTGCTGTCTGTCAGGTCACTGGCTCCAATAACTTTCCCCTCCTCAGCCATAACAATGTGACTCTGATGCCAGCATCTGTTACTAGCCAACTGGCCGGGGACCATGGGAACCAGGCTCTGTAGAGACTAGGAGGCAGGCTCTTGTGGCACTTTCAATAAGATGAGTGCTCTGTAGCACAAACATCTCATAACAGTGCAGTTGGTAGACAATTGGGGTAGCTCTAGCCTTGGCATGGAGGCATGCAAATCAACTCTAATGGTTCCGTAATCTGCGTAAAATTGCTTGAAATTATGTTGGAAAGTTGACATTGAGTATCTCCAGGTTAACAGGCAGCCAGCATGATTGTCAGCAGCTATGCCTGTTCCACCTGTTGAGTTTAAAATGGAAAATCGACACTGTATATACAGTGGAATTACCACTGAAGCTAGACTGACACACACAGCTTGTCCTAGGAAATGGCAGTTGTTGTGACAGGTTCTTTCAAGATAAAACGCCATGGGGTTGTGAGGTTATGAAGACTTCATAACACTTGCTCAGAGAGAACACTGAATCAATGACTTCAGGTGCTAACAGTGATCAAAGGTGGATCTTGGCATTTACAAGCAGTTTCTCGGGAGGGGAAAAGAGAGCTTTAACTTT
The DNA here is from genome assembly GCA_033238685.1 of Lates japonicus. Classification (NCBI taxonomy): domain Eukaryota; kingdom Metazoa; phylum Chordata; class Actinopteri; family Centropomidae; genus Lates; species Lates japonicus. Next base: position 3,163,145 of record BRZM01000012.1, on the reverse strand, counting down.
CAAAGCACCTGGCTGAGTTAGAAGGGGATTCCTCTGTTGAAAATGTGCTGAAAACAGCAAAAGTCATACAGCCAGTGGTCAGACTTCAATGACTCAATCTATGTGGGCGGACAAGATTACAGTCCTTTAGCCTTAAGCCCACTGCTATATCTGGGCTGGGTTTTGCTTTCAAAACGACCACATCCAATCACAAAATATAGACTAGCATTAGCATCAAACCAGACCACACACTTATAATAAAAGTAATGAACTGCATCTGCATCCTAGTGAGCTGGATGTTACTCCACAATAACATTATACCTTCGAAAGGTCTTAAAGAAGGTTTGATTGTCTTTAGGCAGGTTAGGAGATACAGCAATGGTGTGAACAGACAATTTCATTATCTATTAATGTATGATTCTTCTTTTTTTTTTCCAATTAACCATTCATTATATAGAGCGTAAAAATAGTGAGAAATGCCTGAAACAACTGCACAAATCCCAGAGTGACATCTTAAAATTGCTTGTTTACTTCAACAAACACAGTCATTTAATATAAAATGAACAGTGATATAAAACTGAGCTCATTAGTAAATCCCCACATTTGTTCATCTAAAACCAGAGAATGTTTATTGATTATCAAAATGTGTTGCTTTTAATTGTAAACAAAGTGCAATATGTTTGGGTTTTGGACTGTTTGTTGGACAAAACATGCCAACAAATGGTGACATGCATTTCTCACTATTTTCTGACATTGTCAAAATTGTTGCCGATTAGCTTTCTGTCAATTGACTACCTGATTGATCGAGAGCTTAACGCTACAATAATTCACCACAGTGAATCTGAACTAAAGCCAAGTCAGGCTGCACACAAAAGAAAAGTGAAACACAAGCAGTCAACTTTCCTGATTAGCCAGTTTGAATGTAAATGGTATGTGTCCCGTTAGCTCCACTTCACACCTAATCAAACATCACCTGCGGCCAAAGTTTGGTTAACCTCGCTAACCTCGTAGCAACTAGCGAGCTTAATGTTCAGCTAGCTGCCGCATGAGCACCTGTAACATTTAAAGTAAGCAGCGACGCGGACAACAACTCAAACAAAGCGGCTGAATAAGAACGAATGACTTGAAAATAAAAGTTAACGCACTGCTGACAGACAGTCCGGTTAGTTTTGACGGCTGCTGCTCAATGGGCATGTCTCGACATTCCTCCCAACAAACAAACTACCACTAAAACTCCCGACTGTTACGCCTCATCTTTACTTTTCTGAACTATTAAGCGACTTCGCCGAGCTGACGCCGTCGACACAGCCTTAGGAATCTTTTTTAAGTCTTACCTGATAAATGTCATGGATATTAAAGTAGCCAAAAAAAAGTTTTCCTAGTCCTCTTAGCGTATCTCCACACGGACTCCACAGTCTCCACTTGATCCACCAAGGTAGGCTACGGGACGCTGGGCTCCTCCTCCTCCTCCTCCTCCTCCGCCCTGCATGAGGTCATATGTAAGAGAGGCACATCAACACACACAGGGCAGGGAACCAAGAGAAAAAACTACCCCCCCTGTGCATGCCTCATGGACGTGATAGGATGCTAGAGATGCGAGATACAGTACATGCACGAGGACAACTACGCTGCATGCACGGTAGGGGATATGGTGCAGGGATGAAACCTGACTTTTTGAAAGAGAGCTAGGTCAAAAGAAAGTCTAAAAGCTGTTATCACTCTGATATTTCATATGTTACTCATTTAATTAACTGCCAAATTCAAATTCCAAGTTTTAGCATGATTAAATAGACTCCAAAGTGCTGCTGAAAGCTAAAAAAAAAAAAAAAAAGCAAGTATTTGGACTTTGCACTGGTTATATTGTCACATGTAACTGCTTAATTTTCCAAAATAAATGTCTAAATGCAGTTTCAAAGTCTCTCCACTCTCCCAGATTTAGACATACTCAGTTTACAATTACTGGAATCAGCCTAAAAATACTGAGGTGTCGCAGCTTCTCATTAACAGGCCACCATTTAGCATAAGTCATCTGTGTCCATTATATCAAACAGGTCAATAGTCCTCACTCTTGATAAATCCTCTGATCACACAGGTGAAGTAACAAGCTTCATTTACCCAAGAATCGTGTCCACAGTTTTGGTAGGCTACTTTAAGGCCTTCTTATATCTCATGTAACTTTACACTTATGTTCTACGAGGCCACATTGAGTTGCTTAGTCAATAAATAAGTTAATCAGTTTACATTTAGTAATTCTGCAACATAATCACTTATCTAAGAAATAATGCCAAATATTCTCTGCTTCCAGCTGGCTCTGGACTGTCAAATCAAGCAATTTGAAGACCTCACCTCAGGCTCTTGTTGCATTTTTTACTGTTTTCTGTCATTTTATATTAAAAAACATTACTTGGAAAAATGATTTATTGGTTGATAATGAAAAGTAATTCTTAATTGTACCTCTATTTCATGTCAAATACGCTTCACGTTGTAATTAAAGTAAGTTACAACCCACTCTTACTATTTTGATAGTATGTCTGTGGTTATTTGCTATGTTGCAGATATAAAACTTACATGCAAAACATAAAGCTGCTCATAAAATATGATGCATTGCTACATTAAACCGTCCAAGGGTATAAAAAGTAACATGGCACCACCTGGACTGGCTACAACATTAAAACGCTGCTTTGCATTAATGTTTTATCACTCTGAAAGAGATCCTTCTTTTTACTCTACATATATTTTGCCACCACTACTTTTATAATACTTGTAATGGAGTATTTTTACGTTGTGAGATTTTTATTCACTGTGTGATGTATACACTCTTTATGCCTTATATTTAAAACTACCAGTTGTCCCACTGTTAGCAATCTTATCAGTTAGACTGTAAAACTTCCTCCTTGCTGATGTACATTACAAGAAGATGGGCTGAAGCATGAGTCAGAGCTTTCATGTCCATTTTGTAATTGATTTAGGTCTGTATTAGCAGCTGTTAAAAGCAGGATGTCACTCATTAGCTCTCTGTATACAGCTAAGTCTGGATGTACTATAGACTTCTTGACCCTAGTGTTTTATAATACATATCAGCCCATAGCTTAATTTAGATGTTACATCTATGGAAAAACTAAAATGTTGACACCATACAAGCATAGAAAACAGAATTTAATGAACTTATAGTCAAGCAAAAGCTCCAAAAGTGCAACTTAATGCTGATGCTACTGTATAATTGTGATTTAAAAAAAAACAAAAAAACATTTGAAGGCTTTCCAGACTGCTGGACTCATCATGGTCTGGCAAGTGAAGCTCACAGCACACCTTGGTCTATGGCGACCTCATGAGGTAACAATATTTTATGCAGCATGTTCAAAATTAGTCTCACTTAAGTGTAATTTTTTAAAATTGTAATTTTGTATTGTTTATCATGTAAGCTGCAGTATGAGAGGATAACATTCTAATATTATTGTACAGTATTGTACTTGCATATTTTACTGCAGTGACCGGAGTACATTTTGGGACCACAAACCACATCTCCTCAGTCATCCCACTCCTCAGTGCGAGGCGGCGGTGTACAGTCAGTGTGCAGTGTTTTCTCAGCAGTGTGGTGGGCGTCGCAGGGTCAGCGAGGCTACCTCAGATAGCTGGGAACGGGCAGACACTGGTAGCGAAAACACGGCATGTCTGCAAGTCATAAGACCACCAACTGCTCCGCTCCTCCAACAGAGCCAGAGAGGTCTCTGAACTTCACACACAGATGGTGTCAAAGACATGTGTGAACAGCATGAGCATCTCGGAGAATTTAAGGTCGGCACATTGTGTTTACAAGGCTGTCGTCGTGTACTTTGTTGGCGAACAAACGGGCAGCAGATATTGTTTGTGGACTTTCTGATGCAAACAGAGAGACCCATGTATTAACACAAGGACATCACACACACATAACCTACATGAACGGGGGCAGACACACTTGAATGCTCATGCTCAACCTGTTTGGAGCTTGGTGATAGGGTTTTTTTTTGTGCTGAAACAGAAAATTTACACTCAAAATCACATTCTGAAGTGTCAGAATGCATAAATAGAAAGTATTTATACCACATGGTCAGGTGGCTTATAATGTCAGTAAATCAAAATATGGCACTGCAAGGACAGTTCTTGAGTAAATGCTTTTTTTTTTTTTTTTGAAGAGGAAGGTTTGAGGAAGCAGACATTCTGAGAGGAAATGTTAATGTTGGTGTTGATAATGTTGTTTAAAAATCCATTTGTAAAAGGCTAATGAGATTTTTGAGACATTTGAGTTTGACAGGTGAAAATTATGTGAACTTATGTGAAAATTTTTACATCTCTTTGTTACATGAACATCAACTGCCACGTATGTGGCGTTATTGTGTGTCTTGTATTCCCATGTGGTGATATGCCATTTCAATCGTAGGACATCAAAATAAGTGAATTCCTTCATGTATGCAGTACGAAGAACACGTTACTCTTACATGTGTTCGGACGGACACTGGGTTAAGATCTGAAAGCACAAACACGACATGACAGAAACACGAGAGTAAGACCTATAATGTAAGCAGCCTGAGGAATGTAAAGTGGAAACCGGGAGAATGTTTATAATCCAGCTTGCCATCCATCTCCTATATCTCCCTTCTTCCACCTTGTTTACAACGCACCCCGGGCCTGTGTTCACGAAGCCTGCATTCATAAATTATCCCAGAAAATGATCAAAAACCCAAGAACCACTCGCCTGTCAGGTGATCTGCACCGCACCCATAATGATACAATGCATACTGCACTCTCTTTCATGTTTTGGTTTGAGTGTGACAGAAAATATGAAGAGGCACCTAGATGGGTTTTGCACAAGGTGTACTTTCAAAATAACTTGCAGGGTTAAATGATAGTGTCTACATTCTGCCCTGCTTAAATAAGGTAGGCCTGAAGCAGAATATATACTTTATATTACGATTCAGGTTAATAAAATGACACTGGCTTAACCTCTTTTTTCCTTTACCTATAAGAACAAACTGATCTGCTTTCTGTAAAATGGTCTGTTCTCTTACAGACTGCATTTTGTTGAAGCAATTTGACCTCAAACAAAGCTGAGCAAGTTCTGTGGTTATTGTTAACTGGCAACTTCTCAAAGAGCTCCTCCATTCTCAGTGTTTAGCTGAGACTCAGCGTGTGCACACAGTGCAAAGATCCAAAAATGAAAAAGAAGCAACATGGGCTAGAATTGCTGGAACACTACAACAGACAATAATAAAGTCTTTGATGCCTTTTTATACCAGTTATTGTAATGCACAAGCAGATGTATAGAACTGAAGAAATGTCTGAAATAGTAATGAAGGTTATAAATGCTACGATGCAGACAATGCTAAGTTGGATTTAATAAATACATCAGGAGCCTCTGTGTTTAAGTTCATAAATGGCAAATTGCTGCCACCTAGTGGCTATTGCTGCATACTGCAGAAGGAAACAGTCCAGGAAAAATAAGCACAGGTCTGCAATACAGTGATGCCATGCAATTTTCTTCTTTTTTTTAATTAAATCTAATAAGTGCCAAGCAATACAAAGTGAAGATTTCACTGACAAAAAAACAATCCCAAAAGCCTCACCAATAACGCCCTGACCTTCACTTTAAACATACTGATACCAATCTGTTATTCCATCAGCTGGAAAATACAACTACAGCATTGGTTTATTATATTATGACAAACAAGCACAGCCTGAAAAAGCTCATTTTTTCCCCTACTAAGTAAATACAGAGCTTAATGAAAGCTTTCATTCCATCAGCACTTAACAGACAACCTGTCAGAAGCCCTCATGTGTCGAACACTTCATGTTTGCCTTTCACAGTTGACTTAACATGGGTCCCTCTGGGGCGTTTGAAAAAACAAGAGTTATTCAAAACTTCCTCGGCTGCTGGATGAAAAAGGTCCGGGGTGAGTGGGGCTTCTCCACTGCAGGGCGCACCTTGCTGTGCCTCACGCTCACTGGTGTCTCTGGGAAGTCGTGGCTCAGCTGTAAAAGATGTCAGGAAAAAGTTTATTATCCATTAGGCTCTGTGGCCTCAGAGGCACTGTACCGACTAATCCAGTTTGTCTGATAGTTTACCCGACACACAAATTAAGAACAGTCTTTTTTTTTTTCTTTTCTTTTTTTTTTTAAGAGGCAATGTTTTGTTTACCTTGTCAAGAGTTCCTGCCAGAAGTATGCCAACTTGTTGCATCCTGTTGGAGGTAGCAAGGGACCTGCTGCAAAGAACACAGGTTTCAAATATTAGCTATATGTAGAGTTCCATTTAATTTTAAAACAAATTTCAACATTCTAAATGCTCAAAATGCTGCTGGACGTTCTGAGATCTTAAGGTTTGAAGCATCATTCATTTCTTTGTACTTGGAGTCAACGCTTCAAAACCACACTGCAGGCCTACCTCAATTTATCAGACCTCTTGGTCTCCTTCTCTGGAGTCCCATGGGTGGCAGTCTCTTCCAAGGTTTTCTTGGCCACCCGTTTACCTCCAGCCTTCACTATTGACCCAGAAAAGAAAACTGTTAAATATACTACCTGCAAAAAAAAAAACATGAGCTGAGTAGTATGCACTTGTGCTTTGCAGATGTTAAAGATTAGTATGTATGCAGTATGCACAGTATCCTGACTGCTTTCTGGAAAAAGAACAGAGAAAAAAACAGTGCCAAACAATCTTCAGCAGCAAAACCACAAAAATAAATGTGTAAGTGACTCAACCAGTGGCTGCTGTTGCCATGTTACTGATGCAGTTGTTTAAAAAAAAAAAAATACTGCACAGATGGTCAGAGTATTGTAGCAGGTCACAGTAACTAGAGTCCGAGTCGAGCAAGCGGCTTCAACCTCAAACAGTGGTCCCCCAACCAGGGGGTCAGGGATACATTTGAGAGCTCACAAGATGATTAAAGGGAAAAGCGGGGGGGGACAAAAAATCATTTTTCTATTTTCTTCCACAAAGTTCACATTTTTCTTCTTAGGAAATAATAGAAAGAAACGTTTGACATTATTTAAAAACAATGCTGTGTAGATCTCCAAACAGTCCTCCATTATAATCCATGGTAAAATAAACTACTCATGTGAGAGGAACGCTGCAATATAACTTCATTTTATGTTAAACTGCCTCTACTTTGAATCAGCAACACTCGCTTAAAACCACTGCGTGACACTGCATCATTAATGGACATGGCTGCAAAAGCAGAAAATATAATAATGACAGAAAAACCGTTAAGTACAGGGTCCTTTGCATGCACTTCGGCAGTGAGAACACTGTGTTACTTGGACTGGACTCACAGTCAAGGCCTTCATTAAAATAAAGACATGTGGGCGAATCAGGGGGGTGCACACGCTTAGTAAGGCCGACTGATGCAGTTAGCACGATCAGCAGTCAGCGATTCATTTCTAATGAAGGCGATTACAACAAACAGAAAAGTATCTAAAATACTTGGCGAGAAGCTGAGGAGGAGTTGGCTCGGCGTCTCATCTGTGAATCTGGGTCGAGCAGTGAAAAAAAAAAGAAACACAACAACAACGCTTTGGCTTGATGTAGTAAAAAATTCAACAGTGCAACTCGAAATCTGTTGTTTTATGGGTTTTTTTTACCTGCTGGAGGGTGGCCAGCTTTCAGCAAAGGAGTCTCCCTCGCTCCAGTTTTGGACAGTTGCTGCACCATTTCCAACACTTTCCGGAGAAAAGCAAAGAAAGCACCAAACTCTTTTTTTTTTAAACGCCCACTACTCCGTTGTTTTTATGCTCGAACGCAGATGACGTCTGAGTGCGGCTACAGGAAGTCCGCGGGCCAGAGAAACGCCCATTTGAATATTCACTCATGTCGAGCTCTTTGCTTACAAAGCGAAACTGGAAACAGCGACATATGTTTGGTCATGAACATTTGTATTTCAAAACGTACATCTTTTTTTCTTTCTTTTTTATTATTATAAGTTTTTAAGTTTCTCTTGCTTTAATTATTTGGAAGTTTTATTTTGAAAATCTTGGCAAAATGGGAAGAGGTTGGATCCAAGTGTTAATGGAATCCAGACAGACTAAGCTAAATGCTCTTAAACACCCTGAATAAACTCACATTTTGACTCTAACTTCGTTAATCAAAGCAAATTAAAAGCTACACTCAGTACATACAAAAAATACTGTGTCAGTCATGCATAAAAATAATCTATCAGGTTTTACTTTTGTGTAAAAATGCATGTACCCAGTTGCTGTGTTGCTACAAGTTGCACACTAACATCTAAAAATACACCTTTATTTTGTTTTATTGGAAGTAAAAACTGATCGATATACAGCAAACCTACAATAGGCCTTTTTAAAAGCAGATGTTTTGACTTGTTACAGCAGGAAAAGGACAGGCGTCAATAATAATAATAATACTGAACACAAAACTGAAGCATGTAAATGGAATCAGTTTTATTATTTACAACTGTGCTTTTCTTTAAGTAAATGTCAAAATGTCCTCAGTGAAAATGGACTACGCTCCAACATTGAGAGCATGCTGGGAGGTATAGGGTTTAAAGGGCCATTCAGACCTCAGAGGTGTATCCAGTCATTTCTTGCTGATGAATAGAACGTTTTTTCTCCTCACACTTGAAGAGCAGAAGCACAAAATTTTACACTATGATGCCCAAACAAGAGCAACACAACAGAAGAGTCAAACGCAGTCTGTGCGTGCCTGTGTCGATCTAATCAGCCAAATGAAATCAAAACACCTGTAGTTGTGTATCCATGTGCATCAGTCCAAATAAACGCTTCTGGCTTGCAAATGTACTTCCACACTTACAAATAAAAAACTTGACTGGGTTTTGAAGGTGCCCTGTATCGAGGAATGTTGGTCTGTCATTTAGTGTTTCACTGATGCTCCATGGTTTAGAGCAGGTTCAGCAAAAACGGTGCTTTCAGGTGCTACACGCTGGGCCAGTGTCACTTTTTCTGTCAAAGCACAGATTTAGCTGAACTGAAGCTAATTAGTATTGTGCATTTTAACAGTATGTACACAAAGCTGTACAGTAGGTGCCTGTGCAAAGTGGACATTGAGATACACATGCACATCAGCAGCTGCTGGACTTCCTCCAGAGCTCCAGGGTCTCTTAAAGCTCCAGGTTTGTCAACTGGTTTGCACTAATTTAACTAAACATTTGCTTGGGAGTACACAGCACTAAAAGTACAGTGTCAGCTCACATACCAGGGGCCTTAAGGTGGTCTGGTTTTAATACCTGTTTTTTTAGACAATGTCTTTAAAAAAACAAAGGCACAGAGGCAAAATAATCTACACCTTTTGTACCCGTGTAAAAGTTAAAGTGTGCTCATCAGTGCTGTGTTGTTCCTCCACCATACCTGTACCATTTGCTGGTGAATTTGGGGGTTTGCAGCCAATCACAGACATATACCCTGCACACGTTCTCCTCTAGGCCATTTTTTTTCATTGTCTGGACTTCAGTGTAGATTTAGTCTTCCCTTCTGTCTCAGTATATTAACTCCAACCTTTACTCATTGCTAGGAAGCTCTAGAAGGGAGAGCTGCTACTATAATTTGTTTCTGTAATAATCTGTTTCACTGTTTTTGTGTAGTTAGGAAGTTAGGTTTGATATTGATACATTAACATTTTGGGAATTAGTTTATTTAATATTGTGATTTTATTCTTTAGCCAGAATTAGTTTGTTATTTTGACCTGGTGGCTGGTTGTTTTTAGTACCGCTCGTGATCACCTCTTTATAGATGTACATGGTCCACAGCAGCAATTCTTATTAGCAGCAAGTGGTTTCCATCATCTGCATACCTTGATGTACTTATTCATGTTATGCAGATGTGAATATTCACATTCTGAGTGCGTTCTTTGCTCTTCTCCGAATAGTGCACTAAATATAATGCATAAAAGTGTGTTGTGATCTTGTTGGAAAAGCTTTCACACAAGTTGTTTCAGCTTAGACATTTACCTATTAGACGCTAGTTCTTGACATGAGGTCATTACATTTCTAGTGTTGTGCATGTTCAGTTGCAATATTTGGAAAGCACCGATTTTTGAAATGTGATTTCTTGTGACTCCAAGGAACAAGATTTGTTTGCCCAGGTGAAAGCACAGTGTCAGGTGCTGGGGGGTTCAGTGTTCTGCTGGAGTGGAGTTTATGAAACACAGGCCTGCTGGTTCAAAGCTGGCCTCCCTCCACCCATCTCTGTGTCAATACAAAGTAATGAAACATTTTTTTCCCCACAAGACGAGAATAACTGCAGAGGGAAAAACAGTTCAAAAGAGAGACGAGTTTGATTTCTCCTTCCGATCTCCTCACGTTCACGCTTGTTTGGGTTTGTTTGCGTAGAAAACGGCAGTAAACAGGGAGCGTAAAAATATGTTTTCACTGTGCTTGTGAAAAGATGCAATTACACAGCGAGTTTAAAAAACAAAACTGACCTTTTATTATTTTAACATGGTTGTGTTATGATGCCATCTTTGTCCACATATTTCTTCATATATTTATATATCTATAGAGTTTTAACATGGCACAAGTTTATTTTTTTAACCAGTGCTGATGAGTGTAAACCAGGTAACATGTTTTTTTTTTTCTGTATTTACAATAAAATGAAAGAAATGTACAAGACTCCATGGCATTACACAACTTCAACATTAAGTACAGATACAATTTGATCCCTCTGTACAATCTAACGTCATTAGTTTACTATTTTTTCTATTTTTTTGTTTTTACAGATACGAGTTCATGATCCATTTTGGCTTCAGCACATACATATTCCCCATCTTGACTCTTACCGCGGACCCTTGCTCACATGACTCACACCTTTCACCATGCTATCACAGCTAAGAGTTTCATAAAGAAAATAAAACTAACATCTAGACAGAGCAGGACGCACGTCTCCTCACGGTAGTGTCCAGTTTTGTCCCTCAACTGACCCCCAGCATGATTCCATCTTCCTCGACTAATTTAAAAAAAAAATAAAAAAATTTAAAAAAACCCATTCCTTGATTTCCTTCTTTGGCACACATTCCATCTTTCCATCTGCCATCGCTCAGTTGAACTCCCTGCCCATCCCAATACACACACATTCACTTTAAAACAAACACACTTATAAAGCCAAGTTCATGAAAAAGTTCATCGGTTCTTGTGTGCTACCGGCTCTTCCGGCGAAGATGCCCCCCCACCACCACCTCGGGCCCTGAAGTGACATTCAGGGGTGATGAACACGGGAGCACCTGCAGACCTATACCCAGGAGTCAGGAGAGCCGGGGTACTGCTCCGCCCTGTAGGAAGGCCTCCGTGTGCTAGCGTAAAAGTCCACATAATTGGTGGTGGATTTCAGTCCATGAGGCTGAGAGCTGTAGTCGACTGTGGGCGGGTAGGTGATGACCTCCTCCAAATATGGGTCGTCATAGCCGTGGGGATGCTGCAGGTACATTCTGTATGTATCGTAGTTCCTCCTGCCTGGGTCTTCTGTATAATACATAGGCTGCAAGGGAAAAAAAAGGCAGGTAGGCTATGGTTAACTGGGCTTTCACTGGAATAGGATTAAGAACCAGGAGTGGCAAGTGGCACTGCTACTTCTACTGCTTTTTTGGTTTTTATGTTAAGTTTTCAAAACCTATAACACAATCACTGCAGTTATGCGTGTGAGACTCAGGAAAATGGACAAGTACACAAAAAGAACGAAAAGAACCACAAGCCAATCGTGATATAAAATATAACAACATACACTGTGGTCTTACAACTTTCAGCAAAGTGCACTTTTGTCTGGCTGGAGATTTTTTTTTTTTTTTTTACCCTGTAAATGAATCAATCACCTCTGGCCACCAAGGCAACAGAAAACTGCTTCAAAGTAAATGGCAGAAATCCGGAGGATGGATGGAATTCAGTTTGTCTGAAATAAACAGGGTAATGACTGCCTTCACACATTAGCTGGTCTAAATGTGATGGGATGAGGGACACAAGAGAACTCTCTCTTTGTATCCCCCTCCATCTCCTCCTCCTCTCCTGCCTCCATCTCACTGTGCCCGTTATCTGAATGGGCACACATGGACGTGTCCCACAGTGACAGGTGCCTGAGACGCACCCAGACTATCCCAATCCCAGCAGTCACATTCACTCTAGCTCAGACAATAGCTGATGCGCTGGGTCATTCCCAGCATCGCCATTTATCCGCAGCGGAATACATGTCAGTCTCTTTGTATTAGTGAAGCAGGGTGGAAGAGCTAGTCGTCCTCGCCAGGTTTATACAGTGCGGTGGAAAGATCTCAAACAAGGGCCTTGTACCAGTACTACCAAACATTTCCAAGACGAAAACATTGATTTTTGTGGAAGGGGTCACACCCTCAGTTTGTTTTCTTAGTCTCAACAATGAGGCCTCAAACGATTAGCTTACTGCTCGGTTAACCAACCAATGAAAAATGAATCAGCAAATTTGACAATCAGATATTCTTCTTAGGTTATTACAGTTTTATGTCACTGCAATTTGAATACTTTTGGGTTTTGGACTGTTTTGGAGTCTCAGTGTATGAGAGTTTGTGACATTTTTTCTGTTATCTGGCATTTTACTAATTAAATGATAAAAAAAAAAAAAAAGATCATCACATTAATTGATAATTTTGTTTCCTTTCATCCAACAGCTGAGTGAAGAAAGCTACTATAAACTAATAATTGAAAGCTATCCACGTCACTCAGTAAACTTTGTATTAACTTCTGCTACGTGTCCTCAACACTGTATGCATAAGAATAATCGTAAAAATAACCAGACCCTCCCACTAATACCCCAAACTTCAAACATAAATGACAGTTCATTCACTTGAGCAGCCACCTTAGCAGGGCTAAAAAAAAAGAGCAGACATACCGGCAGCATTTATTTAGAATAATTACCTGTGTTCTTCTGGGCTCTTCTCTTGTGGGTGATGAGTAGTAATATGAAGAAGGCTTTCCAGACCCTGGAAAAAGTAACAATAAAAAGTATGCTGTACATCAAACAGTGGGACTTAATGCAAACACACTTCATTTCATATCAGTGAAAAAAGTCTGCACATCCCCAGAGGGGGAAATGCCTGTATTTAGATAAAGCAGGATCAAAAAGTGCTAGGCTAAGCTGGAGAGAGAAAAAACACCAAATAATGGAGTTGGCCACTGCTGTTCTGTTGTTTACATAGCCCATGGGATGGGTATTTTCTTTGGCACTTTATCTAACCGGTGGAATCCTGGAACTCAATTTCCACTTTGCTATGTAATACATGGGCTGCGGAGGCGGCGGCTCATTTTGTTTACTTTGCCCTCCCCCAGCTTCCGCCAACCAGCGTAGGCTGGCGAGAGCTCTCGTCTGGCTGTAGTATGTCTGGGTGCCCACTCAAGTTGCAAGCTGCAACTTGGGCCTGCTAACAATGGCACCATTATCATGTGTGTGTCCACCACTGGCCTGTCAGTCCACTTTGCTGCTGTGGAGACCATTTGCAGCACTAACACAGCTCTGAAGTGCAGCAAATTAAACTAACTGACTGTCTCAGGGCTGGCAGGCTTGGGTGAGATGATAAGAGAGGGCTCTTCTTGGCAGGGAGAAGAGACCGTCCGTGGAATCTGCTCGGAGTGTTATGAGGGATAAAATAGATAAAGCCTTGCACAGAGAGGACCGGAGGGTAGGCCTGTGATTACAGTCTGGTGCAGAGAGTGGATATGGTTTGAATAAGATTTGAAAGAGCACTGATATACAAGCTGTATGCACTTTCAGCGGCTTTCAGACGTGTGCATTGTTTGTGTACCTGTATACTGATTTTTATGAATACTGTTGTCCCCTTGGTAATTATAAAATTGCATAGTTGACTGTGCTCTCTGATAATCTTTGATAGTGTCTCTATGCTCTTTGATGCCCAGCATTGCAGGAGACGACGTGGCACTGGCAGCTGCGAAGACAAAAACACATTTTGACATTAAATTCCAGAGGTTTTCCTGTTTCGCTGGTGGGTGTCTATTTTAATCTGGCTGGGGCTGTGGCTAAAAGAACCTACCAGGGTGGTTGACTGGGGACATTTGAATGGTGCTGGTGGGGAGGGTGGGCTGGGACTTGAACCTGTCCCTTTCAAGCGTTGACACCGGAGTGAGGAAATGGTTTTGGGTCCATCCATCCTGTTAGGGAAGCACAGAGAGGAAAAAGTAGTGGTTTGAATAATTAGAACAGTGCTGAATCTCGTAAAACACGTGTGGTATTTTTAAATATGCCCTTCCTTTGGTCGCAGAGGGAATATTTGAAGAATTCCTGTGCTGTGTGTTCCACAAGAAGTCCATATTGTGAAAAGGCACAGTTTGCAATCTTTCAACCTTCTAAACCTTTGGCATTTATAAGACATGTCTTTTGTTTCAGTTGAAATATGTGGCACACATATAACAATATTACTTGTATGTACAGTTTCTCTTAGAGTTAAACTGGCTATCCTTGTATTAAAACATATATCATTTATTGATTGTGCACAGGCAACATTAGATTAGTGACTGTTTTAACAGCACCATCATGGGCCGTTGTCATTAATCCTAATGCCCTTACTTTTTTGTAGATGGTACGCAGATCCCTGTACTGCCACAGTGTGTTCAGCACCTGAGCAGCTGCCTTAACCACCTTCATAGAGTACCTGGAAAACAGACAGAAACATAAACATGTTTGTTTGAGTACTCCTGAACACTTTAACCCAAGTATAAATTACACTGTTAATATTGCAGGATGGAAGAGAGTGTCCTTAGTGTGTTTTAACCTGGAACATTACTGAATATATAGCAGGCTAGAAATAGCTGCTGCCATCATTCCACAGGGACATACAACCTCAATGCACACAAAACCACCTTCCCTGTGGCTATGGCTTCTCCTTCTCCAAGCCTTTAAATGCTTATGTAAGTGTGTGTGTGTGTGTGTATGCAAGAATGTGTGAGCGTTTGTATAAAACTCCCACTGTCCAATGTCCAGGACAGTCTGTGCAGCCCAGCCACCAACCACATACGGCTGATAACTTTGTTTGTGTTTGTGAGAGCGTTTGAAGCACATGCATGTGTTAGGAAGTCAGGTTTGTACCAGTGTACACTCTACGCCTTCGCAAAAAAAAAAAAAACATCTGGACAAATACATGCTGCCGTAGCACACCTGTCTCCTCTGCCCTTGGTGATGTTGACCAGCTTCTCGATGCCGCCCGTGTCGGCCAAAGCCTTGGCGTTCTCCATGTTTTTGCTGGTGACCTCGTGCAGGGTGCAACAGATGGCTGCCACGGTCTCATCTGACAGCAGGGTGGTGTTTCCCCCGGGGAGACGGTTGACCAGGTCCCTCATCGCATACTTCCCTGAAAGGGAGGTGGGAAAGTGAGACATGCAGCTAATATGTTATGACAAACTGTACAGCAGGTTTGTGGGCAGAAGTTTATGCACAGAGTCATTGCATTTTTTTTTACATCACATAATGTATAAGTGGATGTCTGCCACAGTGACCTAAACTACGTTATGTACTTTGTGTATCATGAACGATGTATTCATTTTGCTTGAGACTGCAGTGAGGTAGGCAGTTTTCCTAAATGACATTGCATTATCACTGCAAGGGCGTCGGCGTGTGTGCATCCTGGTGTTAAAAAAGGATTGTTTCCCCTATCTCTCCTTCAGCAGAGCAGCCCAGCTGAAGGACCTGAATTCATGCAGCACAAACTCCCCCACCACCACCACATACGCACAACGAAAAGCACCTCAAACCAACACTGCAGCTCCTCCCCCATCTTCTGCCTACAGGCGTCATTCCCTGCTTTGCTGGAACTGCAACTCCTCATTAATTCCATACAGAGAAAGCACATAAAAACTTGTTTTTCATTAAATGAGACCGTTTTATGGAACAGAAAAGGCTGGAGTGAGATAAAATGAAAAATAATAACCAGCACTTAAAACGGCTACAAAGTACCCCGGTTCTGTTTCTGCATTTGATTTGAAAATCTGTTTTTAAACACACAGTTTAACAACATTTATGTTGTCGGTAGGCCTATTACGCAAAACATGAAACTGTTTTGGATGTAATGTGTTGAATATATGTGTCAATATACAGTCAAATGTCCATAATACTGTACATCCTTCACTGTCTATTGACACTGTACACTGTTCATGTACAAGGATGCACCCTGAGCAAGAACACTGTTAAACAGAACAAAGATAATGATCATTTTATAAAGCCCAGCTGAATCCACTACAGTCTGAAAAGTTAGTTGTGTGACAGTGTGACATCTAACCTATAAGCTCCTTGTTCCTGACATCCAGCGCCATGTTTCTCAGAGCAGTGGCAACTGAACACACCACCCTATCGTTATCCATCCGCAGCAGCTCCACCAGGATGGGCAGTCCTTTCTCCTTACGCACTGCTGCACGAATGTATGCTGCAAACTGTACACACGAAAAAACATACATAAAGGCATTAAAACTTGAAAAGGGTCGAGACGTCACACAGGAAAATGGATGGTCTTTAGGTGCACATTTTCAGCATGTGTGATTCCAAGTGTAAAACAGACGTTGGCATTGACTGACATCAGGATATCACATTTAACAGTGTGCATGAAATCAGAGGAGCATATGTGTATTTGTTTGCGCGTGCACAAATACACAAACATTGGTACTGTACCTTCCAGTTACCGGCTGACAGGTTCTGAAGGGACCCAGCCGCGCCCTCCAGAGTAGCGGGATTTGAGCTCTCAGCCAGCAGTGTCAAGTAAGGCTTAACCACAGCAGGGTGCCACAGCATTTCTGCCCCCTTGGGAGACTTGGAGAAACCGGGGATGGGTCCCACACCGTCCCACTGAACAAACAACAGAAGTGTTAAGTCATGCTGTACACAGGCTGGACTTTTTGGAAATTTTAAAGATGCTGTCTGGTTTTCTGTGTGTGGTCAATACCTGCAAAAATGTCTTTATAGTTACATAAAAATCTGCTAAGTTCCGTTGACCTTGACGTACACGTTGAATAAATATGGACAATGCAAACTTTTCACCAATTCTAATACTCACTGTGTCTTCCTGTGAGCTCTTTTTTTTCTTCTTTTTCTTCCTGCCCCAGCAGCTGGAATCCACCTCTTTACTGGGCGACTCATTGCCCAGTAAGCCGTCCAGCTCCTGCCCACCAATCAATCGGGACGGCGGCATCTCAAGCTCCAGACGATATGACAGGTTCCTTAGAGTGCAAATACAGTTCTCCACAATCTGAGGGCAGGCAGGCAGAAGAAAGAGGTATGGTGGATAGTTACAGCAGCAGCTTTCTAAATCACCATGACAAAAGTTACAATACAATAAACTCTGTGCAGCACGCTACAGTATCTACAGCCAATGTGTGGTACCCAGTCCTGCTATTCACTGCATTACAAATCAATTAGATATGGAACCCAAGGGTCTCCAGTTAGAAAGAATATCTGGACCAGAGCTAATGGATTTAATTCCACGCTGTTTGAGCTCTGTACAGGCTTTGCCTCACAGAATGTCAATGAGCATATGTGTATGACAAAATCAGTGGGCCCTGTGCCCATGGGAGACGATCTCCACATTAGAGATAAGCCACTTAACTTTTTTTTTTATCACTCTTTTACAGGGCATAGATGCATGTCTGAAATATCTGAGTTTATTTCTACCACAGAAAAAAAGTCCATATACTGCACAACAACTCAATGAGCTAGTCAACTGGATTCTGACTGCTCTCCATTGTGCATGTATGAGTTGTGCTTAGGGTGACAAAGCACATGAAACGGTTGCTGTTGGCTGCTGCTGCGAGGGTCATTTAGACACAAGCAATAAAATGATTTAACAGGGTAAGTAGGATTTTTCCCCAGAGCCTGTTATCATGTGGCAGCATGTTTCCCCTTGGCTAAGTGTGTGTATCTGCATGTGTGTATTTCTGGGTGCCTTAGTGCATACCTACTACTGTCGAAGTCAGAGGTGTTTACACAGGCTTTGATGACGTAGAGCAGTGAGTCAACCAGGCCCTCACAAATGCGCATCTGTTCTCTGGCCTCTTCCCCAGCTGAACTCAGGTTCCTTTTAGAAAAACTGCACATACTTTACCACACACAAATTAGGCCTTTGATTTGGGTCTTTGCTCAACAAACAAATGAGCGCACACAAAATGACAGCTGGGTGTTTGTTGGTCTGTGTGTGTGTGTGTGTGTGTCCCACCTGGATGTGTAATGTGGGTTTTGCTATTCTCATACACCATCAATAATGTATGAAGTGTGTGTGTGGTCTGACTGAAGTCATTATAGCACTTTGCTGAGTAAATAAGGAACTAAGTGTGCTTGCACAAACACATAACCATACCTATGCATAATTGTGTGCAAAGAGATATGCACACCCACTCATCACACCCACACACACACACACACACACACACACACTAAGTTCAACTGGCTGTCGACAATTAATGGCTGAGCTCTACATATAACACAATGTCTTCAAAGGAAGAAGCCTCAGGAGAGAGGCTAGGATTATTACATCTATCTGACTGTAATAGACTTTGAAATGATGCTTTCAAAGAAAAGGAGACAAGATGGGTCAAAATTCTAGCTATTTGACTAAAACGTGCACAGTCAATTATCCAAAATGTAATTTTTCCTTTGATGTTGGATATTAAAGCCACTACTTATGACAAAATACACACCATTCTAATACTGTTGGCCACGTAAATGTGACTTTTGATTGGTCTCTTAAAGACTTAAGTTTCTGGTGGCCACTCCACTATTATATTTTCTTCAAAGACAATATTAACACAGCCATTTACAGAGGAGCCACAGTATAAGCGCATTGCCAACTAGATGTAATTGCGTCAGATGTCCACTGTGGGGTGCTAGTGCCAAATGTGTTCATCAGGTGGTTTACCTCAGACAGCCTGTGGTGTTCCTCAGCACCAGGGAGGAGTGAAACTTCAGCTTGTGGTCGTCGTCGAAGGTGGAGCTGCTCCATCCGGAGTGAGGGATGATCACAGTATTGGTCAGAGTTGTTAAGGCGTCCCGAATGATTGTCATCTTGACGGCGTCACATGACGACAGGTTCCACAGCACCCCTGCGGGGACACCGACATGCAAGCACAGGCGCTGAGAAACAGGCACGCAAACCTCCAGTTATGTCAGCTGTCATGTGCAGTTAGGGTGACCCAACAGAGAAACCAACAACATGCGCTTTTAATAGCTCAGTTTGTGAGGATGTGTTCACAAACAAACAAGCGGAGACAGAGACAGACATACACACACAGAACCCAAGTGAAAATACTCCTCTTCATAAATGAACCTCTACTCTGGCATTGATGCATCAGACATTCATATCAAATTTCATCTGGGCAGAATATCCTTGGGGCGAAGATTATTTGCTTAAAATGAGAAAAAAAGAAAGAAAGGAAAAAAAAGAAAGAACTAGGCAGGGATCCATATGGCATATGCTCAGTCATTTGAAATGAAATATAAATAATGTAAAGTCTTTAGAGATTATACCATCATTTCATTCAAATATACTTTTGGTAACCACTGATAATCAGGCACAGTCCTGGCAGCCTTTGATGCTGCATCTGTCAAGGATTAGTCAGCATGTAGCATGTTCTTCTAATTAGATGGCTCTTGCTGCTAGGCTTATACTAAGGCACAGGCTGGCTTCTGCAGGGCACCTTGGAGTAGGCTAAGCTGGAATCTACTGTAAGGACACAGGACTGGATACATGACTAACATTCAAATCCAATGCTGGCACAGCAAAATGTTAAAGCGCATCTATGTTAGTGGTCCAAGTGCTCTGGTGTCATGACTTATACATGTTTGAAATTTTGCTATTGTTTTTGTTCTACAACTTGCTAACCTTGGTTTGTAAATGCAGGGCAGGGCGCATGACCGACACATCAGGGCACACTGTTAAACTGGATTCTGTTTGTGTTTGTACATGTATTTTGTATACAAGGACGCCTCATTGGGAGAGGTCAAAAATAATTATTAGCTTTCCTGACTTCTTCTTTCTCAAGCTCACTGTTTATTCTCCCGGGGTGCTGTTCTAGTAACTGAACCAATGGAAATGATAACAGTCTATAATATGGCTCAGGAGCCCAATTCAGAGACGCTGCTGGCAAGAAGCCATACAGACAGATATACATGCCTGCCAAACAACATCTCTGCCAGTCACTTTATCAACAGTCATTTCAATTACCATTATCCTTTATTAAGACTACATTAAAGTGTTAAACCCCATTAAAATCCTTAAGTGAACTTTCATTATTGCCCTTTTATATTGACAACATATAAAGGTAAAGCTGAGCATAGAGTAATAGTTGGCTCTTGAACATCAAAATGCAGCATGTGCTTTATATCGGACCTTGCCAGCAGTGTGTGTGGGGCTGCATGCCGAAACCCCAGCATCAGGTGGACTGGCGTCTCTGCTCTGCTCAGGCAGCGGGATACATTTCAATCAAATTCTTCTGCGGTGATCGAGCTCTGCTCCTTGCGTAAGCACGTTCTGGTCTGTGTTTGACTTTCTCACGGGACACTCGGACTGCCCCGAAATAAGACCACTAATGCAGAGATAACACATAAATTCTCACGCTTGCTGACCAACTGTCACAGTTCTTTCAAAGCCACAATCCATTTTGCCTCAGACAAGTTCCTCCACACCCACCCTAATGTCAGTTTGCAGAGATGGAAATTCTCTGCAGGATTTCAGACTGGTCCTGTGGAGGCGGCAGCATGCGGGAGAAATCAACAGGCGAATTCACTGAAGTGTGACTGACAACAATGTAAGTGGTGTGACACCAGTGGCAATACCCATAAGTCATATCTGACAGTCAAATGGATCAAACCGGTGTGTTTGTGTGTGAGTAAACAGAGTCCTAAACCTTGCTCTTTACTCAGTGGCCTGTTCTCTGGAGCCTTGGTCTGGCTGTGAAACACTGACCTAAGATAAACATTGTTGTAACACCTGGACCAATAGTCTATCCAGAACTAACTGAACTGAAGACTAGATGGACATTTCTTTTGGCTTGAGGGAGCAGCTTTGATGCAATACAGAGAGGACAAATGTCAAAAGATCACTGATCAGGGGCTAAGTAGCCAGAGGGGATTGTATTCGTATGACTTTAGTCTGAGGCCTCTGACACACTAAGCCAGGGATGTTGGGTCATCATTGTCTGTGGGTGACTGTTGCCCTTTAAGTTTGCAATGTGTCTGGCACCACTGGTCCTTATCAGTGGTCATTTGCCATTGATTTTTCATGTACTAAATCTGCAAGATCACACATTTAGTGCAATTTCTTCTCATTTTTCATTGTCAGTGTTGTTTTTCTTCTGCTACAAGCAAAATAGCAGGCTAACAGCGTCGGTGCAAAGCAAACTAATTCTTTACAGTACCAGTTGTGAGTTTTTATTAGATATACTCTCATTCATATTACGAGCATATAAAGCAACTGCTTCAACAGATTCATAGTGGCACGAGAATGGCTGAAATACAGAGCCTTTTATGGGCTATTTCTTCCTGCAAAGGTGCAGGATTTAGGTGTCAAGGCCAGTGGTCAGATCATTTTCTCCTTTACCAGACTAGTTCATTGAGGTCGGCCCAAAGTTCAAGCCATCTACCCAACGGTCAAACTGTCCTAACTAGCACAACACAAAGCTTTCAAACTTGTATCAATTAAAATTAGGGTTCTTATTTTTTTTCCAGCAGTTGATTATACTTTGGCTTATACACATATCAGACCCCTCGCTGTTAAGCACCAAAATGTTTGACACACATTATGTCCTGGAAATGTTTGGATGACATTTGTAGAAAATATAGTCAGCTGAACTCATGTTGTAATAATTATTATGATTCCAATACCCAGAGGGTCTTGTCTGACTCTGTAATCAGTCCAATAACTCATGAACTGATCGGGACTGGAACTGGACTTGTCTCCATAATAGCTGACTATATTCAACATCTCTTAAGGGGATAACATATTACTACAGTTTTGTTCATAGAGGAGTTACAGTGGATTTGTCTCAAATAACTGTTATGCTAGCAGCTCCTTCATACTTCTAGTCTGTGTTAAGCGATGACTAATGATGACAGAATTTTAGATGAAAGTGATTGTGACTCACTTCCAAAAAGTCTGACTGCTACTTTGAAAATCATTGTCTCTTAAACCACAAGCCAGCATGTGCTCGACTATGTCAGATGAAGCAATAACTGGGTGGGCTTTCACTTCAAGGGGTGAAAAGCTGCTGATCATCCAAAAACTGCCCAGTTTATTAACCTTTCAGTTTTTTGGGGGGTTGAACTAGAAACTTGTCAATGCGGCATTGACTAGACCTCAGGCAGAAAGCTTGGGGTGTACTTTTGAGGTTAGTGGGCGTTTCTCATTTCCTCTCTCATGCAGCAGAAGTTGGTGCATTGGTATGACTAGATTTATTTTTGGATCAAATTAAGTTTCTCATTTTTCCTCATTTCTTACTCTCAACCAACAAACACAGCAACTGATGCCATCACTTGGCGACTGGTTCAATGTGTTTTGATGCTGCTCTGTCGATTTTTGTGTAAACTGGAAGTCGCTTGACTTTTAGTTTGGCAAAATGCACAGTTAAATAGATAAAATACTGTACATCAAATTATCTTGTTCTTGTAAAGAACAAGACTGGAGCAAAGTATAAAAGAATAACAACACCACAATGACAGGATGGTGTTAAAATATCTCATTTTCATTCAGTGTTTTGTTTTACATTTAACAGAAAAAAGAATTATCTTAAAATACACTCAACTAGACCAAGTGCAAAAACACTCCAGACAGACTCCAAAAACAATGAAATCATGATTAAGCATCTAGTTGAGTTTGCCAAAGTATAGCCAAGATAAGAGAGGCTTTGTAATATCTAACAGGGTAACAAAACATTGCTTGTGTGAATGTGTGTGGGTGTCCATGCAAGTTCCAGTTTCAGGTGTCCCTTGTACTGGAGCAAATGACAGAGCTATGGCCTTTTGATCTTAAAGGCTGTTTGAGGACACAACAATAACCACAACAGCTGCTGGAAGACAAGGCAGGTAAGGGAGCTAAGATCGCGTTGTGCGTCCCCACAACATGACCTCTGACCTGAAGCAAGGGGTGGCCTGTTCTTGCAGCTAGCCCTAATGAAGCATAGCTGACACCTGGACCTCATAGGGGAGACGAGAAGGAGCCACAGTGGGAAGCGCCAAAGTCCTGACAATTGGTCAGCTTCTTAACTACCTTCACCAGCACTGCTTGAGAGGGTGTTAAAATTCAAATTGTTCACATTGCTCAAACTGTGCTCCATAAAGATAAAAGAGCTGTGGGTGAGTGAGTGATCTCTATCTGCTCCACCTGCAGCTATGGTGTGGGATGTCCTTGTCATCCACCTGAAAGCTCTTTATGTGGATTGTTCTCATCAGCTGTAATTAACCAGAGGTGATGCAGCAGCACTGACCTTTTCTAATTGCTGCCTATCCTGGGGACTGCACTACCAATTAGCCACAGCAGGATCTCTGACTAGTGGATGAAAGGGGGAAAACAGAGCTCACATTAAAGCTACTGACTCTGATTGGGCAATACAAATCTGTACAACCTTTTGAAATTTAAATGATGGGAGTGAAGAGAGAGAATTTTAGTGGTTTCCTCGTATTGTGCTTTAACACAGGCACAAGGATGAGCAGAGACAAATTATGCTCTTTTAAAATGTTGATTATTTCTCCTTTGGTATTTGTTAAGCAAAGTAAACAGACACTTGACTGAAACAAAAAACTGAAGACAATACATGAATGCTAGAATGTTATGTTTGTACTCCGGCTGTATTGTTTTCCCTTGGGGCCGCTGGACTGTAACTTGAGACCATGTTATAGTGGGGGCTGAAGTCAAGCGCAAACAGCTGACTCAGCCACCTGGGAGCCAAATGTCTTGGCTTGCTTATTGCTGTGGTGCTCCACCCTGATCCAAAACAACATGGATTTATACCCTGTTTGCAGAGCTCAGACAACACACAAATACAACTGAGCTGCACGCAGTCCAATGCAAAGAGGAGACTGACAAGCAGACTGTCAGGGACAATTTTCAGTCGGAGAATGAGCTAAATCTCTCTGCAGCCTAAGTAATAAAAGAATATGAATCCTGTGGAAAGGTGGTTTCGTCTCTTTGCATACATCATACATTCAGTAGTGACAGCAGCAGAAGCAACTTAAGGAAAAGCCTTCGTGACTCAGTTCCTGCGAATTTCACGATCTTAGGATAGGTCACAATAAGCAGCAAGTTTGTAGAGTATCTTAATTTACACCTAATCTCTGAGTAGAGTAATATTGTATGTTGAGCCAAAATAAGCAAGAGGAGACAACCATAAGCTATATTCAGATACCACCAAAGTCATGAGCAACCTAACCCACACAGTTCTGTGACCATCTTTGCTGAAACACAGGCGGGTTTGTCAAATAAATAATTCATCATCTTTTGCACAAGCTGTGTAACAACCCTGTCCTGCTGTAACCTCATGATGAATCTCCTAA
Source organism: Lates japonicus (assembly GCA_033238685.1). Taxonomy (NCBI): domain Eukaryota; kingdom Metazoa; phylum Chordata; class Actinopteri; family Centropomidae; genus Lates; species Lates japonicus. Next base: position 3,138,677 of record BRZM01000012.1, on the reverse strand, counting down.
GGACCTGATGTGGTAATGGGCCCCTGAAAAAAGTCAACAGGAATGGTGCAAGATAATAGTGCTAAAATGATGAATGGTCAATATATAATGACTGAATGTCAAGTGGATCCTTTGGATTTATAGTTGTCAAACTGAGCAACAACTGATTCAGTGTCATCTGCTTATGAACCAAATTAAAATATGAAGAATATAAATGACTGATTGTTGATTACTCCATCCAATAATTTTGTTAATTGATCACTTGTTTAATTTATTTATTGTGTCAAGATTTTGAATATTCTCTGGTTCCAGGTGTGAGAGTTTGATTCCTTTTTCTGTTTTATTTGAGTATAAATTGAATATCTACTAATAATAGATACTAATAATACTAATACTAATAATATTCCAAAATAAAAATAATCATTAGTTGCAACCGTTGATGAAAGGAAATGTAATTTTGCTGTAGCTCTTTCTGCATCAGATGAAGGACCATTGTCCAGTGTCATTATTATGTGGAAAAATCTCATGCACACAGTCTTTGTGGGGTGGGGGAATCTAACAAGCTTAGAATTCACTACAATTGATAACCTCCACATGTACACCCCCTCCTGTGCTGACTTACCTGTGACGAGCTCCCGCACCTCCGCATCTACAGTCTTTCTCAGCAGGCGGAGCAGAGCCGGGATGCCTCCTGCGTTCCTCACAGCGATCTTATTGTCATCCATTGCTTTGCCATAAACAAGATTCCTCAGAGCTCCACATGAGTTTCTCTGGACCTCAAGGACCTTGTGGTCTAGTAGGTCCACCAGGTGTTTAATTCCCCCCAGTCGACATACCTTTAGAGAGGGTGAATGAGATCACACGCAATTATCAGACAGGAAATGATTCTGACTAGTGGTCAGAGTTTTTCAGCTTCTATATTGTGATGAGCAAAATCATGCATTTATTCATGTGACAAAAGAATCTGCACGCAGGGAATTTATTCATACCGGACACAAATTATTTGGAAAAGTAATGCTAATCTATGACTGCAGAAGATTAAATTTACATCTCCTTCTGGAACAAAGAATGAAGCCTATCAAAATAAGCCTCCTGCTTTTCGTTGTCTACTATGAATCATTTTGTGATATGTTGTTATTTGGCATCTGAGAATAAAAATACATTCTTCATATCTGATATTTATTCCTCTGTCTGTGTCCTCCTATCAAAACACCACTTGTTTCACCAAAAATGCATAATGTTGAGAAACAGGACAAGCTTGACCTTTAATGTTTGAGGGGGAAAAAAGGTGGAAAGATGGATTCCTCTATGACTGAGTATGTGTCTATGTGTGTGAATCTGCAGTAGATCTATAAAGCGTTGTGAAGCCCCTGCTTAGTTGCTGTGTCCAGCTCTTTTTTTTCCCTTATTGTTCCCAATCTTGCGTTGACATCTCTGGAGGCAGAACAGGTTCTCTGCTTATCTGTGAAACTCAGTGAGTCTGCAAGTGAATGGTCAGAACTGAAGACTGGGGTTTGGCTAGACAGATGCTCAGCTGCATGCTGACTGGAAGCTATACTTGTGAGGCTGCACAGTGATGCTTTCAGCCTAGCATGCTAACGTTTGCTAAACACAAACTACAGCAGAGGATGATCTTAATGTTGTTAATTTTGCATGTATCTGGTCATAAATCAAAAAGTATTGCATTTTTACAAATTAGAATCCATCCTGAGGGGGACATGATTACTGTGCAAAATCATTATCTTAGCCTGTCCAACAGATGTTTGGACCACGGTGGTGGCCTGACTGACTGACTGACATAACTATCCCTAGAGCACAGTTAAAAATTAGTTTTAAAGGGAAATTAACTTTTTTTAATGTTTTATTTTTATAGGTCTGGCCATTAGTTCTTTTGGTTATGATGGCACTGACTCACCAAAGTTATTGCTGAGGTCTTGGAATTGGGGTTCTGTAACACTAAAAATAGGCCCCATAATGCAACAAGCAAGAGTGAGATTAGCCAGAAGATTTGGCAGATCGGCTACAACTTTAGTTGGGGGATAAAATCAAACTTGAGCTGTAATGTCACTAATAATATCTCATTGCACAGGAAAACTGAACACATACAGCTACAGTAAGTATAGAAAGTCAAGGTTTAACTAAAACACTGGCGTTTAGACTGTGATGGATCTTTACAAAGGACAGTTTGAGTTAACCTGTTGTTTTATATAATGCAACAGAACAAATGGCTGGAGCTTCCAAAATAAAACCCAAGCTGTAATAAGCTGCAACTTCCCTTTAACTCACACCAGTAAATACACAAAAATATGCATAATGTGTCATAATTATTTGAGTAAAGCTGTTCTACTACGACACAGTATGGGATCAGAACAATGCCAACAATACCTACCTCAGCCTTGATTCGATTATCGCCAAAGCACAGGTGCTGTAAATAGGCAGCTGCGTTGGCCTGTACTGAGGGGAAGTGGTGCTGCAGCATGTGAATCACCTCCGTTAGCTCTGGGTCTCGCCACGCAAACTCCCTAGAAACAAAGGTGGGGCACAAAGGTATCAGTGTGACGACAGAGGCAAAAATAAAGTTGCCTCCTTAAAAACTGTGGGCACAGTTTCCTTCAAAATGAAGACTTCAGCACCTGAGGGCAAACCAATAAGTCAAGGAAATTACATTCACATCTGGTTCTGTATAACAATCCACTTTGGTCACACTTGGATTACTGATTTTCTGTATGCAGTACACTAAAGAAAAAAAGTGAGGAATGCATCTTTTCTTGGCTAAATTAAAAACTCTGTTGTACGACTACTATGTCTTCTCTAAATTTGTTCTGTCTTCGGTTGAAACTGAGACAGAGCAGGAGCTACATACATGTATCCAAAACCAGGTGACAAAAGGACATTACTGGTGTTGGAGTGTCTAATTGAGTATGAATTATGTCCCGAGGCTGGTCAAACTGCTTCCAACACTTAAAAACACACTGGAAGGTTTTCCTGAACAGAAATCCTGTTTACAAATATTCCAGGGGATATTTTACTCTGATGCACTTCCTTAACAGACCTGAGTCATGGCAGTTTCCCTGGTGTACTCACTTCAAGTGATTACACTACAGGGTAAAACAAGGCTCCCAATGTACACAGTCAGGGGTTTACCGCAGGGGTCAACCTATTCTCTACACTTACACACGTCTGTACAACAAGAGCAGACGCAGCACTTGAGTGCATGTGAGAATCTACTGTTAAATAGCCATGGCACAGTAAAGCCAGTTTAATGGCTAGAGCAGCGTGTGACTACCCAGGGGGCTCTCTGTTTGAATAGTAAGTGGACACCGATGTTGACCTAGCAGAACAGGGATGCCTTGTAAGCGTAAGTAGCCCCTTTGCATGGCTGGTTTGTGCTATACTACACAGGTTTAGCCTCACACTACATCTAGTAGTTTAGAAGCCACAACATTACACAAAAGAGTGAGCAGTGTTTACCTGGGATCCTTCTGAATGCTGTCTATGGAGGGCGAGCGGGTGGCACCATCGTCCATGACAACAGCCTGCCGAACATAGTTTGGATCGGAGGGCCAGTACTGTGCGGAGCGATATGGATCAGCATAGGTGGCTGCTGTGTTAAGAGCATAGTTGTTTCTTTGGTAGGTCATGGCACTGCGCTGGCTGGATGTCCGCTGGAGACTTCCCACACCTGATGACCAAAAATAAAAATAAAAATAAAAAATACCAGAACTCAGAGACAGAGTTAATAACACACATGCGAGCGGACAAGTGGAGATTAGCAGCCTTCAGAACTTTTCAGCTTAACTCTAAGCTTTGCACACCGGTAGCGTACAACTTTAAACTAAGCTGAAAATACAAACATGCGGCTGTTCTTACAGACTCAGCAAATTCTCAAATCTGGAACCAATAAATGACGAGGGTAAAACACAGCTCCCATGGCTCCACAAAGCAGAAGTCTTCTTCTTCAAAGGCCTGTTTGCTTGTTGTTTTGTTTTTACAAGATTGTGTTTAGCCAGAGGGATCCTGTTGGTTTTCAAAGAGGACAGGAGGACTCAAACTGCTCGATGATCCATAAATCCTTTTCTCACCGCCTTCTTGCTCCTTTGCGCCACTGTATTCTTAGGCTAACTTTGCCAATCACAGCACAGAGACAATGGCAAATCATGACCGCATCCAAAAACAGTCAGAGATACACTAGTAGAGTGGAAGCATCACAAACATAAACATGCAGTGAAGTCATTCCTCCAGACAAGGTCCAATATTCAGCCTGACAGGATCTCGCTTCAGTCACCTTTCTTTTTTGTCATCCGCTCCAAGTGATATTATGACCTAGTTTTTTAACACAATGGGTCACAAACACAGAGCTGCATAAACAAGCTGGTTGGATTCAGCCCTCCTTCTCACCAGAGCCACGTGATGTGTGGCAGCGTGACTGCTGCGCTGGTCAGATCTCTATCAGCTATCCAACAGGATTGGGCATGTGCGTGCTCAAACTCCCTCCTACCAGGAACCAAGACGTCAACTTGTGGTGCTGCGCCAAAAACACAATTTCTCACATCAGTGCACTTCTATGTTGGGCAGCAGCGCTATCCTGCAATATGGTTATCTCCCAAAATGTAACCCTACAGAGCCAAAGGCACTACAAGACAAATTATAAACAACACAGTGTAGCTTTGCAATTTTACCAGAACTATTTGGATCCATTCCTCCTTTTTGGCCCAGAGTCAAAACATTAAAACCTTGCTCCCACCTGCACAAAATGTACAGTGCAAGCTTCTTAAAAAAGTCAAAGACCACATGGAAAGCTGGAACGTGGGGAAAGTGGCCCATTGAAACTTCATTTCACAACATAACAAAGAATACTCTGGTATCAAATTGAATTTTTCTAATGAGCCAGCTTGTACAAAGCCTCCATATTGAACACCCCCTCCAGCTCCGCCCTACTTGCCTTTTCTCAATATAGCTGGCATAAACACATTATAGTGCCTTGTCTGTGGGGCTTCTCCACAGCATCAATAGCATTTATTAGTGAACTTATCAGTCTATAAGCATATCTCTAGTGTGCCAAGGAGAAGGCTGAATGGAGTGTGTGTGTGTGTGTGTGTCTCGCCGCAAACTAAGAATGTGTATCTGAGTCAGGAGGGATGATGAGAGGAGAATGCCAACATCAGGAGAGCTGGAAGAGAGCAGGCTGTGGATGTGGGTAACCAAGCTATCCCCTGGCCCCTTCATCCTTCTTCTCATTCTCAGCGTGACACACGGGTAGTGGACTCCTTTGTGGCAGGATGACATATCAGTTCTGCCTATTAACTCATCTCACCCTTTCTGTCTGACAGTGGAGGAAGGGAGAGCCAGGGGAAGGAGAAGGTGACAAGAGAGACCAAGAAAGAAGTAGAAAGCAAAGAGAGAGAAAAGTAATAAGATATGATATGGCAACTTAAATGTACTAAATGGTGGACCCGAGAAAGACAATACACCAAGTCAAGACTAAATTAAATATAAGACTTTACAAATATTTGAAGACAAAGGAACATCTGTACAAGATAACAAAAGTGCTGATACCAAAAGATGTGTCTACTTGAAATAAAATATTATAGTGAAAAATTGCTTTGAAAAGTGCTTATCTTGACCTGGATGACTCCACTGCATAGTTAGAGACAGCACGAGCAATAAAGAAAATGGGTAAATAAGAAAACTAGATGGAGTGTTTGGTAGGTTTGGAAAAAATTTGGAGTCTGATCTGTCCTACGCTCAAAACAAAACACTGTGTTGTTTGTTCACTATAACCAGCAATTCCCCACTTCCTTGCTGTGGACCATTTTATATTGACAGCACTGATGAGAGCAGCCAACAGGGGAGAAGAATAATCACAATATCACCAACATCACCATGTTTGTTTATCATATGATATCTCCCTACACTCCTCTGGAAAAAAGTCTATAGACTCACAGAACAATAGCTGGAGTTTGCCTTATCTCTTTTCACCAGTTCTGTTATATCTTATGTCTTTGATATTATGCTGACATGTCCTTTATATGTGGTTTATCCTGTCTTTACATGAGTCTTTTACCTTGCTTTGGGGGTTTATCGATAAATAGCATGGGACAAACCTGGCGTTGCTCCTGTAGAGGTGCCGTGCTGGGTGTGTGGCTGGGGCTCTGTTACAGACCTGGAAAGTTCGATCCTCGTGAATTGGTGCAATGTGGCGGTCTGGGGACATGGCGTGCAAATCTAGCCCAGCTGACTGTGTTGACTGGCATAGGAGCTCCGCATTCCTGTAGATGTGGGAGAGAAGTTAGTGAATGAGTAGTAAAGTCGTAGAATGGTCCAGTTACTACACGAACAGCCTCATAGCGGTGTCAATAGTTGAGTCCTTTAAGAGCAAGCCACTGTCAATCAACTCTCAACATATTTACTGTAATTCTCTCACAGATGGCAGTATCATTCATAACATTGGGGTGTCCTTAATATTATATAAAATCAATTTTCACAGAATTCTGTGATTTAAAATATTTTTCTCCACTTTCTAAGCAGTCACTGATTTCCATTTATTCCACTGGGTTGTGAAAATCTATTTTAAGAGACTTCATGCCTTGGATTAAGGTAATCAATCATATTAAACTATGTCGCACAATTGTTAATAAGTTTATCATTGTTGCATAGTAAATGCAGTTTGCAATTTGCCAAGTGCACTGCATTACCATACAATACAATAATGCCAACCCTGACAAAATAAAAGCAGGCGTGATGTTCATTGTGATATACTCCAAGCATGTTTCTAGGTTTGTGAGTTAATTTTCATATTGGATGGGAAATGAATGGAAACCAACCACGCGGCATATGGAAGGTAGGAAGAACTTAATAAAAAATAATGATATGCTTGGGCTAACATGATTTATCCATATGTGCTACTGACACTTTGTGTAATGCATTACACTGAGCTTTTTCCCCATGCCATTACAATAAATTCCTATAAACTCTGGTTGTATGATCATTAAAGTAAAGTGAAGTGAAATGGTTTTATATATGATGGGGATTACAAAATATTTCACTCAAGTAAATGTGGGATTACAAGTGTAAAAACACTAGGTCGGTTGAAATTTTCTCGGACTAATCAAATACCTTGCAAAATATAAAAAGTGAATTACAAAATTTATTGCGTCATCATGCCAAACTATAAACTACAATATTTTATATGAATTTTACAACGTAATTGTGTAGCATAGTACAAAATTAAAAATATATAAGTATTACAATTTTAAATATACTAAAAAAACTCAAAAACTTTGTCACAGTAATGAGTAAATGTGATTTGTTTCTTCACCCCTGCATATAGTAGCACTGATGCACATGGAGCAAAATTTTAACCACCAGTGCAGACACCAGTTTGATTACCAACATTCAGCTCAGTCATGTGTTCCTAAAGCATGTTTGGCCATGACTGTGTGAATGTCACTGTAATGCTACACCACCCTTGGCAAACCCTATTGCTTTGACAAGATGAAGAGGCAATTGGTCTACACTTTCCCAGATCAAAGGAGTGGAGCTAGCAGAGACCACAAGGGACTATAGTGCATAGGCATTTTCAGATGGGTGAAAACAGGGAAAATCTGCAGTAACACAAGAAAGCATTGAAAAAATGGATGAAAATGGCCCCATTATTTAGAATATTGCTGTGCAGGAGATGGATAATGGATTTGCAAAGTTTCTATCAAACTAGTGGGGCTACAATGCTTGAAAAGGGACTGTAATTATGACAATTCAGCTAATCATTCCCTTGATTGATTAAATTATAGTTGTGGTTAAATATGTGCCTTTTTTATTTAAAAGGTACAATAGTCATGTTTTGCTGTACAGTTATAAGGATGGCATAAATGAACTTTAGACTACACTCTAATTTAAAGCTCAAGAAAACTGAACACATGACTGAAATGAAAAAGATCAGTATAAAGTTTCACATTACTTTAATCTCCATTTTTGTCGACAAAACCCTAACGTTTCAAGTGATCTGCATGCCTATGTTTGTGTTAAGCCTCACATCACTGAAGCTCACTAAACTGTGAATCCCAGTGGATGACCAGCATACGGATTGGCAACTAACTGCTCATTGCATTCCACGAGCCTCCAAGCGTCACTTGGGTCCTCTCCAGCTGCCCGCGAGCTCAGGCGCAGACTGCTGCTACCATGCAGAACCAGCTAAATAGAGGGATTCTTGTCACCAGACTGAGGCAGATGAATAAATAAGCATGTTTGCCTCCTTTGGGAACAGAAGGGCCTTTAGGGCACAGCAAGTGGGGAATTTAGATGTAGATAGTGAGCCAGACCGAGGCTGACCTTTGAAGCACCAAGTTTCAGTGGTTTAAAAAACCAGGCTCTGGGCGGGCAGCGGGGCCCCAGCTGGTCAAAGGCTCTATAAACCTCTAGCTACATAATGAATACATAAGAGAATCAATTAACATTAATAGTTGTAGTTAGTATAAAAACTAGGTTGCAGTCCAGATTATGCACTGGATTTGAGACTAGCTGACTGACATGGCAAGACAAATCTTTCTGATAAGAGATACTACACCTGAGGTGTGTTGGAACTGAATGTTTTACTTCACCACTATCTAGTAGCGAAGTGATAATCAGGAGGTTTGAGATGATATCGTCAGTGGGCCTCTACATTTCTGGCCAGATCACTTAAAGGTTAACTCGGCTGAACTGAGCTGGTGGAAGCTTTCTCCCTCATACAAATAGATACACACCCTTTGGTAAGGGAATAGCAGTGGGTGTCCTGCTCAGGTTGGCTGTTTGTTCAATTCAAAGTCTGTTTATACATCACATTATATTAAAAATAAGAGAAGGCCCTGCAGACATCTTTGAAAAGTAAACAAAGGCTTTGAGACCAGTTAATTACATGACCAGCTTTTTCTGAATGTGTTGATTTTTAGACATAAATAATCCCAGACACACACCATGTAAATGACACTCTACGCTGTTTAATTCTCCAGGCTGAACATCAATTCCACTCCACATCTGCAAACAGGTTGTTTATCAGTATTTAGGAATTGCATGGTGGAAAAATAATATTATTGTCAATTATCATACAAAATAAATTCTGTTTAAACACCATTTTAATAAAAAGCAATAAGCCATAATGTAATGCTTTAGAGCAGCTTAGAGGTTTAGGCGCTCCAGGGTGAATGTCTCTTAGCTTTTAGTGTGCTCTCCGGTGGCTTTTTGCTAAATAAACCATTGTAGCTGCAACATATACTGTAGAGTCACAATATCAGACTTGGTAGTGGATTCAATCAAATACCTAAGTATGGACTACAAATAAACAAGCGCTCAAAAATTGAAGACATGTTGTCGTGCAGGGTAGGGAGTAAAACAAAGTAAAGCAAAATAATGCTGCTGCTGTGTGCTGTAGTGGCACACTCAATAGCCCAGGAAGCCTTTCATTCTGTAGCGGTGCACACAATAGCCACTAGCAGCAGCTTGGAAGGAAATCAGCTAAGCTTCTCTTGTTTAAAGGTTTGAAGGGGGCGAGCATATGAAGAGAGAGGAGGTAGCGAGAAGACATAAGGAAAGGCGGGAGCGAGCGCGAAGAAAGCTGGAAAGAATATAAGGAGGGGGAGGGAAAGAAAGGATGAAAATGAAAAGAGGGTTAATGAGGCCGTCTACGACCACCAGAGACTTCTCATCCCATGTAGAGCCCGGCCACACGAACGGGGGCTTTTTGGCATAGCTGTGACCGAGTGAGAGGGACAGAATCTCCCAGACACAGGAGCCTTCATGCATATCTCTCCCTCTCATCAGCCTGACTCCTGAAAGTAGCAACATTCAAGCAACCTTAGAGGAGACTAATCCGTCTGCCTTCTTTATTCAGCTCCCCTGATAGAAGGGCTGCAGTCACTTCTAAAAGCATCTGCAAATTGTCAGGGAGAAATAACATACTGCTGTCTATTGAGGATGAATGGCCCACATTCCTGGTGCGTTATAGTCATTTAATTCTCCCCCTCAGCCCTCTCACCGTGGCTTTAACAGATTATACTTGGCAGAGGCTAGATGAAGGGCGGTGGCGGCTTGGTGCGTGCTTGCTCTGGAGAAACAAACACTTAAATGGATGCAGCTGACGGCATTCCTCAACAAAAATAATTTTCAAAAACCTCCTCCAAACAAACAGGAGAACTGGCATGATAACCAGAAAATTGTTACACATAGGGGAGCGACTAGCTATAAAAATAGAGTTAAAAGTACCATAGTGGCTCGGCTGTCAGGTTGAGAACCCATAAATCCAGCTACGCAATTTCCCTTGCACTGTGTCCACTCTGCTCTGCGATGGACACTAAGTATGTAGGCATATTGGCGTAGGACAATTTGTCTTCATTTTCCATTTCAGCAACTGAGGAAGGCGCGACTTCCTGCCAGTGTCAGTGCAGGGAGGGCCAGGTGGGTGGTGGGAAAAAAGGAGGAATAGAAATGAGGAGGGCATGGAGAGGGTAGGAAGGTAACACAGGAAAGGACAGAATTCTGTTGAAAAAAAAAAATGGAAGAAACAACTAAATGTGTAGGCAAAGAAGAGGTGAGGAAAGGCAAAAACATCTTTGATACATATACTGACGAAATCCACCAACAGCTACAATATCAGGCTGAAGCTTCCGGACGGCATTTGCCGTCTTGCAATTGAGCCTCATCGTATGATCATCCCACATTTCCTTCTACTATGACTCATCAAACACTTGTGACAAATTATTGTGTTATGGGTGAAGCTCCAGTCAAGTGTATGTAAGAGGAAATGGTGACAGTGAGGAAGAGGAGCAAGAGTGAGACAGAGAGATAAGCGAGAAGAGTGATGGGAGAAAGTGGCAGGGAAAAGAAGAACATGGGGAGAGGGAGGGCTGGGCTGGTGTCTCGGTCTGCTCAGAGGACGAGGACTGAAAACTTCCATTTGTGTCTGCTGGAGACATCATCCAGTCATAGCAGCAGCAGCCTTGGCAACAGCAGCAGCAGCAGCGATGTGTGTGTGTGTGTGTGTGTAGTAGTATTAATCTTCAAAATCACAAAATAAGACTAAATAAAATTCCTTGATAACACTGAGAAACTATAATTTCTGCTAAATGTAGCTATTCAGCATTTGAGTCAATTATTCGTCAGGATGCAGCAACAGTGTGTAGTATACGGCACTATATCAATGTAGAAATTCCAAATGAATTGCACTTAGTCTTAACCACCAACTTTCAAAGACCCAAAAGCGCGTGAAAACAGATCAAACCGCTCCAGAAATTCTGGCAAGAGGTCACACAACTCTTAACTGATTTAAACATAAGTTTAGATGACCTATGCCAATGATTGAAACACAACAAACTCAGTCAGTCAGCTATAATAGCACTAGCATGAGACCGCAGATGAGGAGTAGCTCAAAACAGAAGCAGGGACATTTTCACTGCTATTATGGTCAAATTATTTCATTTTCATCTTTCAACCCCTTTATTTAAGCTATGAAAGGTAAATCTAGATGCATTTCTGATGTACAATGGCCAATACACTGTATGTACTGTACACTTCACTTTTTGCACTCTTGCTTTGTATTAATTTCAAATGAATAAAATTGCCATTGTGACTGTCAATCTATACTCAATAATACATATGACAAAGTGAAAACATGTTTTTAGTCAATTTATACTCAGACCCTTAATTCACTTCTTGGAAGCCCACTGGCAGCAATTACAGCTGCAGTGTCTTGTTAGATAAGTCTCCACAAACCCTTACACACTGGGATTTGTGCAGTTTTGTCCCATTCTTCCAGGCAGATCTTCTCAAGCTTCGCCAGAGTGGATGGGAAAGTCTGGCTTCTGCTATGATCGGTCTCTCCACAGATGTTCTACAACATCTATGTCTGGACTTTGCCTGGAGCTGCTGCATGGACAGTCAAGAGACTTGTCCTAAAACCCTCCAACCTTGTCTTGGCTGTTATGCTTTGGATCTTTTCCTCATTCTCTCAGAGACCTTTGAAAGCTGCCTGGTAAACTCCAAACAGGCTATCATGCTAGTCACTCTAGCATGTAAAGGCCTGATTGAAGTGTGGCCAAGATGGTCATGCTTCAGACAGGTTGTCCCAATCTCTGCAGAGAACTACAAGCTCTATTCAGCGAGTTACCATCAGAGTTATCAATTTAAAAATCAAATCTGTAACACAATAAAATGTGTAGGGTCTAGATGTCCCTGAAGCCACTGTATTAACTTGTTTATCATTTGAGATGTTAAACAGTATTGTTTCTCTGCCTGGCAGGGGACAAAAAGTTGGTACTAAGTCATTGATTCTGGAAAATAAATGATTGCTTTGAATATTAACACACCTTCAGTTATGTATATAAATCATCCTCAGAACGAATTAAGCTGAACTATAAATTTTGTGGCTTGTGTGTGATAAATTTGCCCAAATCGCCCTAGCCTTGTAATTATGGCGCACATAGTGAAACCACAGTGCAGGATGTGACCTTTATACTGCACTACAAAAACAAAAATTTACATTTAATGGATTCAAAAAAAAGCAACTGGGTGGAAAAGATTATCTGACCGAGAACAAATAAAAACACACATGCTCATGCAGCACCTAAACGCAAACACAATGAACTGAGGATGATGGGACATGGATATAACACAACAATCAAAAATGTTCTGTGAACGTCATCATCAACCAGGGCATCTGAGGGTTATTCAAGGTAGCATGGTTAAGCGAAACAGTCCATTAACCTTGTAATGGTAATACAGTGATTGCTACAGTGAAGTGCTTCTACCTTTTGGAGGAAAACAAAAATGCTCTTGACTGACTTTTGCAGTAGAGCCTAGTTTCCTGATATGGAAATAACTCTCAATTCTTTCTTCCAGCTTAGAAACATTCCTTATATTACTGGAAATGTGTAGATAAAGTCTGATTTTTATCATCTTTGTGCTACATAATATCTGTACGCTTGCATTATCGATCAAAGCTACATTCTTCTTATCTACGGGGAGATTTCAAAAAAGTAGGCTGAATGAATGAGCACAGACTGGCCTCTTCACCTGTAACTGTGGGAAAACACTAACACTAACATTCTTCCTCTCTCTCTCTCTCTCTCTCTCTCTCTCTCCCAGACACACACACAGACAGATACACAACTTTGTACATGCATGCACACAGTTGTACAGCCACCTAATTTTTTCCTTCATGGGTGCTCATGATGCCTTGATAACACAGTCATTAAAATAATGATATATTTCTGTCTTTTGTTTCTCTGCACAGATACACATCCCTGTGTATATTGTTAGTGCTTATCATCAGCGTCTAACCTGCAAGCTAAATGGCCTCAAGACCAAGCACCATTTACTTCAATTATCAATCAATATTGTGGATAAACTTGCTTGAAATAAAAGAGCAACATAACAGCAGCTGAAAAATTCACTTTTCTGAGCTTTCACTGATGTTTTAACCTTTCTGCAATGCTGGAGGTGTACCTGAGGGTGTGTCAGTAGACCCATGACATGAATGAGGGGATGTGGCTGGAGGTTGCAACAAATTTAAAACTTTCAAATTGAGAACTCTGAACTTGAGCCTAACTGTGCACTGGCCAACAAAGCATCAGAGCTGATTGAAAATGACATTGTCAGTGTAGTAGTGTCACAGTGTCACATATTATCTAAATGAGCTGCTATATATCAGAACTACCAGATTCAGTTTCTTAGTCTATTCTTGACAGCAAAACTGCTGTGATTAGCAGTCTATTATACTCTGCAGCTAATATTTGTCTTCTTGCAGGAACTATGTTTTGACTACCCTCCAGCACAGCCACTGACCTCACAGTCACTGTTTCCTGTCTCAGATTCAGTATGCTGTGCAGAGAGCCAACAAAACATGTATCACTGTCCAAATATTTACAGCCTGCAGTGCCGATCCTTTACTCAAGGGTTCGAAAAAATATGAAAAGCAATTACATGACAGCCTACAAAACTTGTTGCCAAGGTTTATGCTAAGAAAAGGCGATTGTTACTTTCATTCCTATTTTCCATGTGTTATCATTTTTTTGAAATGAATGTACATGGTGTGGTTTGAGTCCATATGAGAGAGTTTGGCCTTGGCTGATATAAGGTCTAAGTGGTTGAGCAGGCTACTGGCTGATCACGCTCTAAATAGTGTGTGTGTGTGTGTGTGTGTGCGTGTGAGCACCTGTGGGGCTGTCAGGTCGCGTCATCCTCATAAATGTCGTAACTCTGGGGTCCGTAGGGAATTGGGGTGTTGTGGAGCATTAGGCGTGGGCAGAGTGGAGCTGGTGTTGGGGCACGGCGGTCATACCGCTCTAACTGGAGATGAGTAGGTAGGCTGCTTAGTTAGTGGAGGGTTAATATTGTCCCACCATTGTCAGAGGTGATCCCATGCGACCCGATGATGACCTGGGCGCCTGATAGGCAGTGAATGCAGCTAAGCTGCCCGACCCGTGAGTTAAGTAGACCCATGCGTCGCGAAGCGCAGCAGGGTTTTCTGGGTCGTGTGGGGTGAGCTGCTGCCTGGCACCGCCCGCCCGGTGGTGCTGGTGCGCTGGGCAGAGGCAAGGTTGTAGAAGATGCAGAGGTTTGGGTTCGGTTACAATGGAATATAGGCACTGCCAGCGCTGAAGATGCGCGGGGGCGGAGGGACATGCTGCTGCTGGCGCCAGGCTGGCGAGTGAGGAGAAAGCGAGGCACTGAGCTTGCCACCTCCGCGCGTTACGGCCAGGCACTGTTGTTGTCACTGCTGGAGACCTGCAAGTGAGGAAAAACAACATGGCTTCATGCATTGTTCCATTGGTCTAGGGCTAAAAAATCGTAGAATCATGTTGGGCTCTCTGCCTTGAATTGACCTGAGTAATGTGTGACATGCTAAATAACACAACATTAAACAAACCAATTCATTAAAAACTTGACTTTACTCTAGGCCATATTTATCCCCCCCACCCCACCCATAGTGTTACATGGTGCCATTTGGTTTCTCAGTGGTCTCTGTGGCCTGGCAGCTGTATGAAGCATGATTATGTTGTTGTGTTCAGTGCACTGTGTGCCTTCTGTGCCTTCAGCTTTACATTGCTACATACTACTTCACCTTTTGTTGTCATAATTATAACACTGTGAGGTATGTTAAATTTTAATAAAAATGAAAATAAACACCTTTTCCCTCCATTGTGATGTTTGACGCAGACATTAACTGAAGCTCTGACCTGTACTTACACTTGGTTGCATGATTGAGGTTGATTGGATAACTGCATGAATAAACAGATGTACAGGTGTTCTAATAGTAAAGCAAACTCATTACTAGTGCCTCACGACAGCACTATGTTTTTATTTGGAGTTGCTGACAGTACCTGGGCAGAGGCCTGGCCCTCGGCCTTTGCATTCCTCATCAGGGTGCCAGAGCCGGCGCCAGGGAAGGAGTGCTGCATCCTCAGCTCAGCCTTGCCCAGGTTCTGGCTGCTGAGATAGCCACTGCTGGCATCCTGGTAGCCACTGTCCGAGTATGAGTTCATCTGAGTTGAGCTACGTGAGTTCCCTGCAGACCCTGAGAAAGAGTGACAGAAAAAGGCAGAAAAAAATGACAGAGAGAGAGAGAATAGCGAAGGGTTAGAGGTACAGGAGACAGACACATCATAAATGGTTTCATAATAGACATGACCTTTACCTAGATGGCTTTACTACTGACAAATAGCACTGCAGGAGGATAACTCTTCTACCACCCTATGATTCAGTGTACCATAGTATGTTATTCAACCTTTCAGCAGCTGTGATGTGGGATCAGTTGGGATCAGTGACACTCAAAATATCAAGTATCAGTTTGGAAAAGACAAAAGTACAAGACAAAAACAGGCTCTAAGAATATAAAAAGATAAGAAACAGTTTGGAGTCAGGGAATTGCCATATACATGTTGTGAGATAGTTCTGAAGCAAGAAAACAAAGAGGAAAAAAGTTAGAGGAAAAAAGCAGTGCAGAAGATGGAGAGAAGGTAATAACAGACCCTCACTTTCATGGAGGGAGGACTGCTCCGGGGAGTACAGAGACACCTGCTCTGACTCAGTCCTGATGCGGTAGCTGGGCGACTGGGAGCTGTCAGTCACCCGAGACTTGGTGTCCCCTGAGGCGGAGGCATCTGGGAAGACAAAGCAGAGAAGGGGAGTCAGACAAAGAGGAAGAGCTTTGAGTCTGAAACAATTACAGAGTTTTGGCTTTGGGAAGGAAAGATTATAACAGTCATTAAAGCAGTCAACAGTTTTTAGAGTTGAGAGGAAACAATAACAGCCAATAATTTCTGCAACATTAGTTTCACGCTTGTGTACAGTTGAAGTCAATCAATTTCACTGGCATACTAATTTTGGAAAGCAAAATTGGGTAGCATGTCACTTCAAGTATGCATATAACCGTGCTCCAAATAGTTTAACTGCTCTAACATTTCCCTACATCCCCCCTTTCTTCATGCTTGGAAACAACCAGTGTGGCAAACAGGAACTAGAATTAGCCCTCTAATGTCCCTGTGCACAATGTTTCCCCATAATCACAATCTAGTTAAGCGTGACTACTGTCAATGGGCTACTCTGCAATCTCTAGAACAATAGGCTGCAAGCAGAGGGGAACAGGGAGGCAAACATTGGCAGCCAGGGTCTGTCAAATCCTGCTCAGTCAGCTGGCGTGTGAATTAGAGTTGAATTCCATGAAGAAGCTGCCTTGTTGCCCAAGCTGACCTGTTGAATAAATCTGTTGACACATTTAGGCCTAGTGTGTTTGACAACCTGGCATCATGCACCTCCACCTCTGGGCATCTAAGCTTATTTACCCATTTACAAATACGATTGACCCAAGCCAGATTCAAGCGGATCTTTAGTCAAATTTTCAGAGTACACATTTAGCATTGCCTGGTGAGAGATGATTACATTTCAATAAAGCTGCTATTTTTAATTTAATACATAGGTATGTTTAAAGTAACAACCATATAAATTTAAGTTTCTGCTGCAGTTTCTAATTAGTCTTGCTTTCTCGCTCGCCCACTCACTGTTTCTTGTGTGCTGTACTTCTTCTCTTTCTCTGTTTGTGTTTAGCTGAATACCAATGCCATTTTACAGTTACGGAGCAAAATGGCAGTAGATTAATGTGCTAGGTAAGGGTGAGACATTCAGAATGAGAGTTCACAAGAAAGATCACATTTGAAATAATTAAAATTTCATGTGGGCGATAACAAGGGACGTGTTTAAGTATTTACAGTAAAACAAGAAGAAGGTTCTATTAAAGCAAAAAGCATGTTCAAATGTTCTTTAAATGTAAGTAATGACACAACTGAGCAAGTCTTTTGTCTTCTTCCATCCTGGCAGTGACTCTGTGTCTGGCACACAGTGTGTAGTTTCAGACCACAGGGTTTTTATACTGAGCCTTGACCCTGTTTGATAAATGAGATGCCAAAAAGCCAGAACAGAGGAGGAAGAGGAAGAGAGGGAGACAGCAAGCGGAGAGAGACACAGAGCCCTTTTTCACCAACTGAAGATCAAACATTACTGGCTTCAAATATCCACGTATGACAGGGGCTTTTAGGCATTCATGTTTAATTTCCTGCTTGTAACAACTCTATGTGGATCGTTTTGACACACAACATGACCACTCTGGATAGAGTTTATTTTTTCTTCAAGACACTAAAGGAGAAAAGAGCTGTCAATTCTCACACAGGTTGCCTTGGTGATGAATTTTGAAATTTGTTTTGCAGTTAAATGTTTATCTCTACCACTTGGTAACCCAACTAGCAGCTGTCTAAACACCCTGTGGTCCCCTAATGCATTTTCTCATCTATTAATAATGTATTGGATCAAACTATAGAATACTGCTGCCCAGTTTACACAGTCCTACAGCACCCATTAAGACTTTTATTCCTACATCCCTCAATTTATTTCATCTGTGTTTTACTGGATTTGAGCACTTTTAAGGTCCAGTTAACTGATGTGTTGGAAAATGATGAAGACACTGGATTTTAAAACATATGTCTATAAAGTAACTCTAGTGTAACTCTCACACTGTGATATCATAAGGGAGAGTAGCCATGGTAGGTAGTTTAACAATAATAAATATGAAATCTAGGGCTCATTTTGACACTGGCAAGGTTGAAAATACATATTTGTAAGTACAAAAACAATGGCCACTGATGACAAATTGCGTTGCGTTGTGAGAAGAATCTATGTTTCACTTAAAATCAGATATTAGGCAGTGATAGCACACTTTTTCTATGAATTTCTACTATTAATGTCTTTAAAAAACTTTTCTAAGCTTAATTTACATGAAACTGTAAGTATATATTCAGTAAGTAATTAAACCCACAAATACCTCTTTTAACATGCTAATGAGTTAGAGGACTGTGGTCTTGTACATCATCTGGGGTATTACAAAAATGTTGTTGGGCCCTGAGGAGGCGACAGTGGGTTTCATTAAAATGACAAAGGGTCCTTTTTGAACATGACACTGACATGTTGAGCTGCCAAAATATCGACAGGATACAGTACTTGTCTGAAATACAATAAGCAGCTTAACAAAAAGAGACAGTGGAGAAGAACAGAAACAGAGAAAGCTTTCATTTTTGGGAGGTTTGTCCTCTATTCTCAGTGGACATGAGGTGTGACTGCATTGACATTTCCTGGGGCTAAAAGGCTTGTTTCCACAGTAACACTTCTGTCCCAAACTCTCAGACAGAGGAGACATACGGTGGCTTATGAGGCCAATAAGCCTCACAGACAAAAACCCGGCCCATTACGCTCCGTGCCACACATTTAGACTTTAATTCATTTAGATTGGAAAAAGTACATTACCACATCTGACTATCATTTATCATCTACAGTACAATGAGAAATCAATGCAAAGCAAAACAGCGATTGTGATTAGTCCCCGGCTCTGTTCCAACACTAATGAAATGCATTCAGCAAGTAAATGGGGAACGGGCAGCAAATGAGAAAATGGTGTAGTATTAATATTCCCAGTGCATATGTACAACTATAACCCCCCCACAGGCTCTTCTGATGGGATTGACAATAAAAGATTAATGGCCATTGCAGAATTTTGCTAAGTTCCACTATGTAATTAATAAGCCATGAAATACATTAGTAAATTCAATTCATTATCTGTTCCCTCCTAGAGATCCTTCAAGGATGTAGGCTAAACAAACAGAGACTAAAGCGGTCTGTGAGAAATCCTCCAGCTCCTTGTCTGATGGTGGTGTGTGTGAGTGGGCAGAAATAGCTTAGATAAATATTAAAACAAGAATACGCCCTAGGCTGTCCATTACTGTAAGCGTGGTTGAAAAGGCTCATGTTAGCAATGATTACTGCGAAAATGTAATACATGCCGGTACTGCACTACACATACACACAGAAACACGCACTTAACCAAGCCCGTACAGAAAGACAGACACACAAAGTCCTCTCTGCGAATATTAAATGAGAATTGAAAAGCACTTAGCGAAACAGTTATGTCTTACTGATGTTACATATGTGAGTATTTTATCGCTGTAATACTGAGCAGGATTGTCTAGTCCATTAAAAATCAATCTGTGGCTTGTAAAGTAAAACAGGGATATGCAAGCAGATGGGTATGTATGGCTGCCAGCAGTTACTGACCACTGAATAGAGGTCTTAATAAGTCCAAAAGGGAATAACTAGGGTCAATCAGAAAACAGAGAGTAACAAATTAACAAATACTTTGTGAATGTAAGCTGGGTTCATACACAGGGTAAAGAGCCTCAGGTTGCTTAAAACCTGTGGAGAGCTAACCTAAATAAGGCTATGCAGTTTAGTATTGAAAGGTATCCACAGTCTGACAGAGAAAGTAGGTGGCCTTGTGACCCATGATGCTACAACTCTATGGAAAGAGCAGTAATTTGTTGTTCCATATTAATTATTTGAGACATGCTGCAGACGTTATTTCATGTCTAGGTACAGGGTAAGGTGGGTGGAATGTTTGCCTGAATACCCCTACCAATAAGCGATGATAGAGACACCAAATATGATTTGAATGCATCTATATGTGCTAAAAATGTACATACCTGTAGTTCTCCAAGGCAGGGACTTCTCAGATGAGCTGTGTGGGGAAAAACAGGAGGTGAAAAACTGAATACATGCACAACAAACCAGAAACACCACAGTGAATGACAAGAGTTAAATCATTTGAATGAGACACCTTGAGGCCTCATATACTCTTTTCCTGGGCCTTTCACAATAGGGTCAGAGATAGCAATCGCCTTGTATGAGATAAAACAGCCAGAAGTTCAGAGTATACCGCCTGGAGTGGAGATTTAATGTTTACAACTCAGATGTAAAGTCCATTTCTGTGATCTGTGTTTATCAAGGCCTAAAGGTGCCTTTGGTGACAGATAGTGTTTTGTTTGAGGACCCAACACCACTGACCAAACAGCTATAAATGTGGGACTGGGAGCTGTTTTTCACCTGCAGCTTTAATAAACATGCTAATTTGAAATGTGCAAAAGGCCAGGGGATGGAATACAATCTGACAGGAGCTGATGGTGAACACAGACAAGTGTGGCAAGCTCCTAAAGTAAATCAGAAGTGATCATACAGTATATTCAAACACACACACACACACACACACACACACACACACACACACACACAGTCAGTGTCTTGACATCCTGACATAATCCTGACATGCATGCGAGTGTACACTCAAAGAGAGAACCTGAGAGAGACTCAGTCTCTAGAGAATAATGCAGGATAATAATGGTCCAGTCAAAGAGCAATCACAGTTTGTCACCATTAGTCAGCCACAACACTGAGGATACTAGGCAGCAACAATTGAGAGGATCTAGTGATAGTGTGTAGGGATTGATGATAGGCGATCCTGGATCAGTAGATCAAGGATCAGACTTAATGTCACGCTCAGCACAGGAAGGCGTCAGACCATGCACCAAGTAGACAATGGTACAAATTTCAAAAGGATCCCAAATGGATTGTTAGAATCTGCATATTGGCAGCAGCTTATAAATGTCATACTGCACCCTTGATCTCATTTGGAAATGCCTGGGATCTCACAATCACTATGAAACATGCTACTTAACTACAGTAGGTACATTATAACCCCTTAACGCTAACGTATAAATCTAAAATTCTTGCAATTAAGGTGCTGACGCAAGTAGGAAGCAGGGAGAAAATTATAGCCCGTGCTGTAGCGCATTTTCTGCTCTTAATTTTGCTCTCCACTTTGTTACATGATTAAAAGCTTTCTCTCCAAATACTACTTTGCATGTAGTCGGGCATTTTCATACATTCAGGGTTTCTTGCTAGTCTTAACTCAGACTTTCTCAAGTCCAAGGTAAAATCATTTTTAGAGAAAATATAAAATAAAAAACAAAACCAAACACACTGTGTCATCAGTGCTAATTAAACATGAATGCTGCAGATCTTTTTGCGAGAACTCCCACTCTAATCTTCTTAAATTTTATCTTAGAATATAAATACAACTTAAACTCTAACCTAAACTAAAAACTAACTATTATATAATTCAAGTAAATATGCCTTTAAAGCTTACCAAACCTGAAGTGTAACTGAAAAGTGCGCTTAGTATTCCCTTTTTTGAAAATTCTAGCAATCTTGCAGGAAATCATAGTACTGATTATAGCTAGAGCAGACGTGTGAGCCATCACACATAAACATCTTAACCTCCTACCTCAAGCCACCTAATAATTTCAAATTCTGAAAGAATCTATGTAAATACTCTCTGACCAAAGGGAAGCAATTCACCTTTCAGAGCCATTTTTACAAGACTGGTTATTATGACCGTCAGAGGCCAAGCAGAAGACCTTAGAGCTGTGTTCCTACTCTTCTCTTTACTTGCTGGTCATTACTATCAAGCACCAAATGTTGCTTCTGCTGCTATTTTTTCCATCTAAGGTGACACTCAATGAGCTTTAAGAAGCACAGCTCTCAGAATTTTAATGAGTATGCAGGCAATTAAAAAGAGGAAGTTGAGTGAGTTGTGCTCCACTGAACCACGGCAGATGAAGTAGAAGAATGGATACTATAATGATGATGTGCCATGCATGCTGCATGCCGACTGCCTGGCTGGGTAGAGGCTTTGTAAAGTGATTGTAAAACCACAGATGCTGATAAACAACAGGTCTGACCCTGACAGGATACTTTATTTCCCATCAACCCCTTTGGCTAGTATTAGACTGGCTAGGTGGGAGGTTGCATCTTTTAAGAGTTTTGCCAGGGGTCTAGTTTGATGACCAGACCCTATATGTTTGCAGAAATGAAGGGGGTGGTCAACTTTGGAGGTGTCATGAAATGTAATGACTCCCATCAGAACCCTTAAGTGTGCTGTCACCTCTGCTGTCATCCTGCTGAGCTATTGAGCCAAGCAGTGTGACCTCAATGGTTAAAGCTAATCTCCATTCAAACACAAATGTCCAGAGACAGCAATTTCATTTGTCCTTCTCTGGCTTTAAAAAAGGTGTGAAAATGGTGTTACATGTTTTCTTTATAGGATCTGTCGGAGGTGGTGGCTACCGACCCCACACCGGGAGGAGTGGCTGCGTTTGAATTTGACAGATGTGATTTTAGCTTTTGGCAGTAACCTGATCTTGACAACATCATGGACATGAGAAACTTGGGCGAGTCTTGGGATGGGACGACAGTAAACCTGGATAACAAAGGCAGATTTCTGCTGGAGACCTTTCAGCTAACCAATGTGTCTGAAAGGTTTTTCAAGTGTGTCCATTTGCATGTCAAAGACCCATGACACAAAAAGGACCTGAATCTTGGTGGTGAAAGTGAAACAAGGTGAAAGGGAGATGCTTATTTTTATGGCTGTTTGGGGTTATATCCAATATTATTAAGTCCAAACTCGAAAAGGAGATAACATTAATATTTTGTTGTGATTAAAAATAGGAAGATAAATCAGGCTGCAAAGCTTAACAGTAGATTATTTAATTAATCTGAACACAAGGAGAAAAAAAAACTGTGGAAAGAGATCCTGAAAACCCTGGTCTACAAATTAACAATCATCTTTACTTCTAGTCCTGATACTGATACTACTTACAACTACTGCCTGCTTACTGTTAATAAACAGTATACAGTTGTTGTAGCCTTAAGGTTTTTGATTCACTAATCACCTCTGAACAACAAACCGCATTCAGATAATTCCTAGGCCAATAGAAAGCAGGGAGTTTTTTCAGGCAAGGAGCTATGGCTCAAGGATTAAATTCAGGCCAAATTTCAAACGTTCTTTGACTCCTTCTAATGTAATTTCAGTTGAAATGGTTTATGTTTCAACTCTGCTACCATTAATCATTTCAATATTAATCCTGGACATATTTTTAAGGAATCATCTAAACTTGTGGGATTGCAACAGACACTGCAATCAAAAGAGTTGGATATTAGAGTTCATATTAGAGGCAGTCATTAGTATGAGTAAATAAATCATGCTTGGTTCTCTAGCTTTATTTCTAAAATTAATGTTGAGGTGGCACATTTTTGCCAAATGTTTGTCACGAGTGACTGAGTGAATACGGAACAACCACAGGAAAGCAAGTATGTTGCTTTTATCTGCAAAGATGATCACAGTGTGGCTGGATACTGGATGTCTAAAATAAATACAAAATGCCACAAAACAGTACTTCTTAAGAGGAAATGAAAGTAAATTGACTGGCTGTGTATATTTTCAGAGAGCTGTTGCCCAGACCTTTTTCACAGCACTTGAATCTGCTCTATACCTGCACCTGTCTAAATAGGGAGGAAGGGGAAATGGACACTCCTGTGCCTGAGTACTACAATCTACTAGTAGTAGGTGAGTGCACTTTGCAGGCATGCAGGCTCGAGTGCAAGAATACATCATGTAAGGCCATATGGCTTATTATCAAAAAGGCAGCAAAAAACCCACAAAGGGCCCTTTCAGCCCCTTTTGCGACCAAATGTCATGTTTCCAGATATATCACAATTGCATTAAAATCCATTGGAGAGGAACCTAGAATTAGGATGTGGATCAGATGACCATTTGTGAGCAGTTCACAAATAACACTGGCATTCCCTTAGATGTGAGCCAATGTTCTTAAACAAAGTTTATCTGTGTATATGTAAAGTCTGTTAGATTTTCAGGTTTCATAGAGATGAGGGGGGTAGTACCACTGGGCTGACATTAGCAGCTGCCAAATCCTTGGCATATGAAACGGCTCGATATATAGACTCTGGACAGTTAGGCACTTTTTAAGTTCGTGGATGAATTTCAAATATTGCTTGGAGGAAGTGCGAAAGAGGAATCAACTAAACTGAGCTGATTAGATGAACTATGTTCTCAACTCAACCCCTTACTGTAGATTGTGTGTCATCAAGCCTCCAGTATGTTGCCAAAGTAACACCTTATACAGCGCTGTTGCCTCTCATATGAAAGAAGTACTCCATCTCAATAATCATCCAGCATGAAAGGGATGATGGAGGAAAAAAAAAAAAAGAATGTAAAAGATTTAAATGGCGGTTTATCATATAACAGCCAGGGACAATGTTTACATAGACATCCCAGTCACATATTCATTGCTGAAAAAGTGCAAATACAACATTGTGCATGCTTGAAGTGCATGAATGAATGTTAGAAAACACATGCATAATCTTTCAGACCATCTTATTATGACCTGGTAAGACTTTACACAGAAATGCAGATATACAAATCAAGATCTTGTCTATCTCAGATCTTTTTGTCCATAGTACTTTTCTCCTACTGTTAATGTCAAAATTAGAACCATCAAACCACTAGTAAACATATGTGCAGTATAATTGATACTGGACAAATACCAGTATTGATTTTCAAAGCTTGGGTACATGTCTACATCATTTGTATCATTGATAAATGACACTGAAGCAAACCACCAAACCATTTGATAATACAAGATTGGTGTCAAACCCTCCTCACAGAAGGCCTGTGAAGCCCACTGGGATATTGTACGTGTTATTGAGCTTTACGAATGAACCTGACATGTCTGAGCCACAACGGACAGGACAGAATGTGTGGTCACTGAAGTGTGATAATCAGGCAGCCTGGTGTCTTAGCTGATGAAGTGGGAATGAGTTCCCAGAACAAACTCAGAAGCTCTCTCACACTGACAGCAGCGCTTCACTGAGCAAACAACAGTCCACTATCATGCACATCCACAAAAACATTCACATGCTGTCACTAATAAACATAGGCTTAGTATATCGCCTACAAAGTCAGTTGTATATATTTTCATGTCAGCTTAACTTAAAAGTGACTTGAGTGAATTTGCCACGACATATTCTGCACATTTCAATTGCCCACTGATGTGACTGTGTTTCGGGTTAGCTTAGATAACACTGAAGCAATTCTGTCCATTTCAAAATAATAAGACAGATTTAAGCACACAGGGTCGCTCCATCACTATGCCATAAGTTTACACTATGGAATATGGCCACTGCTGTGAAGGATGGAAAAGCCATGTGTCGGATTGTGGCTACGTGTGTGTGTGTGTGTGTGTGTGCATCCTCTCATTACCTGCTGCTGCCAGCGCCTGGCGACTCGCCCCCAAGTCTGCATCTTTCCAGCTGATTGGCCACAATCTGCCTCTCCACTTCCAGCTCCCTGGTCAGCCGCTCAAACTGGAGCTCCTGTGCATAAACAACAAAATACATTCTCATCAGAGAGAGCTTTATGGACTTCTATTGACAGATACGACAAATGTGAAGTCGGTATGAGGGAGGCAGGTTGACAGTTTGACAGCTTGCTTCAACAGTGTTGTGCTTCATCATGGCATGTAGGTTAATGATAACAGAAAATAGAAGCTTAAAGCACTGCAAACACACCAATTCCAAAAAGAAATGTTTGCCCACAAGTAGCTTAAAAATAGAGACCATGTACATCCTCATGCACAAACTTAGGTGTAGACACACACACACAGGCTATATGGTACTGCCATTTTTCCAGCCCACACAGAGAGATAAGCACCACTTCAGTGGGTGATATTTAGCCTTGGTGGCACTGTTCCTATGGGAGTCGAGTAGAAATCAGCATTTGACTAATTATCTAGTCTGAGCGAGGCCATTACTTGCACAGCTCTCTAGCTCCAAGCACTGCATCATGACACTCATAAGACACGCTAAGGGTCTTTTGTACACAGAAAAATGATGGCACACATACACACTGATTTGCATATCCTAGAAATACCTTTTTACTCACCCACACCACTACTTTGGCAGTATAAAGACTATCTGCATTCAGGCACCAATAGTTATGTTTGTCTTGCAAAAAGGCCTCACTCACCATAACTCTACTCACAGACTGTAGGATCCTTCCCATGTAATGTCCATTTCCATGGTCAATTACATCCACAACCAGCTGCATACACACAGAGACACAGACACATACACACACACACACAAACACACACACAGACCAGCTTCCTTTGTGACCTGTCTGAGGAAGTTTAGTCACCCTACTGCACTAAGACCAGCCTACTTTTCACACTTACTCTCCCAATGTTCCCTGAGGGTGCACTGAAATCTCCCTCTACGCTACAGACATGCTCTACTCCCCCCTCCCCCCTCCGACTGCTTTATACCCTCCACTGCTCCCCTCTCCTCTACCTCAGTTGTAGATATGTGAAGCTTGACTGCAGTGAGGGGGAGCATGCAGAAGGGAAAACTGCTAAGTCCTGTTTCCTTAATGTAACATTTTTTTCATGTGGCAGGGATACCCGTGCACTGCCATGAGCAATCCTGATAACATCTTGTACTGTGTGTATGGTGCAAATAAGATAAGTAGACCTTTATTCATTCCAAAGAAATATTTGTGCTGAAGATGCCTAATATACATTGTGTATGTGTGTGTGTGTGTGTGTGCATTTATATTATATGGATGGCAGAGTGAAAATTATTGTTTCTCTTCATGACTGGGTGAAGATTTGATGATGTGATGACTTGCACAAACCACAGTGAAAGCCTGCAGCTCACGGTCGCTGTATCCTCTGAGAACATTCTCCCTTTGCGATATCTAAAACCAACCCAGTGACAAATTAGCATAGAATACGTTCGCATTTCCTTATGTAGACCAATTTTGATTGAACAATAGTGCAGCTAAAAAGCTATGCTAATCTTCATGACAAATACAGTGTGTTCCCTCTTGCATAAATGAATAATAAAAAGCCCCCCAGAGTTAAGTGGTGGAGAGCTTTTAATGTGAAGCAGCTGCAGGAAATGTTTAGATTGCATTAACAGCAGCTTAACACAGCAAATACAGCAATACAGTAAAGCTGTGGTGAGGCTGGTATCTCTTAGAAAGCTCCAACAGGAAACATAAACAACAAACTGTACTCCGAACCACAATGATTAACTTACAAGCAGCACAATACTCTATAATGGGGTGCACGGAAATAGACCATTAGTTTGGGTTATTGCAGGCCAATTTGACTAAAAATGATTTCATTACAAAAATCTCTACATTTGTCATAATATATGCTATTAACTGTTAAATATATTTTATTCCACAAGTAAAAATACAGGCCATATGTTAGTTATATGCCATGTCATAAAAATATACTGTATATTGACCAGTTATCTTTTATTGAAATTTCACTCACTGTTTGATGTTTAGCATTCACAGGACTATTCCTTCATGACTGGCCTTTTGAGGTGCCACTAGTCTAACACTTAAGAGAGCAGAGTAATTTCCCTATATACCAAAAATTATTGAGCAAACTATAATTTGTCTTTCAGATCATAATCCTAATCATTTTATCGCCCAGCACAGACCAGTGTTGAGAGGCAGACTCCCTCAGGAGGGATAAGAGGGATCAGCCCAGCGTCCTCTTATTCCTGATACAAATACACACACCCACGAGCTAACATTCAATTCAGGGGCTGCTTTTTAAACAGCGCTCATTCTAAGAAATTGGCTGTTAAATATGTCAATTTACTAGCAGCAGTTTTTGAGATGTTAACTCGTGGTGATGTATATTTTTAACCAAATCTTAATAAAAAATGTACACAGGCCCCGACAGTCACCAACAAAATGGACTGTTCTCTCACAAACTCCCACTAAGTGATGCACAGTGGGAGTGGCAGTATGAGTCGGAGGACTGTTGAGACATTGAAAGGGTAGTCACAGCTATATCTTGTCTTCATATATAGGGCTATGGTAATAAGATGACTTTACAAAAGAATGTAGGGTTAAAAATTAAGGTTATACCTTCAGTGCAGTGTATGAGGGAGAAAGGACAGTGAATAACAGCGACAAGAGGATGAGCCACACATGTACGCCGACAGAGAGAGACCAAAAGAGAGATGATTCAAACATAGTCTCACTGCTTCCTGATACAGATCTGAAATCACTCCAGTGTGTAATTCTGTTACCACTGTGTACAAGAGAGTACATGAGGTGAAAGTAACAAGGGAGGGGGATAATCCATATGGACACACATTAAAAATAGTGAGGAGAGAGAGTACAAGTAAAAGTAAACATTCAAATACATAAATACAGTTCACTCCCACTATACATGGCATTCTGGGAGCACAAGGCCATGGTCTGATCCAAAGCAGTCACAAAAAGGAGCATAAATGGGACTAATACAGTATAAAAACACATGGACATACATATTCATTTTCATCATTTTCACTCATCCCATGGCATTTTCACATGCATACATCTAAAAGCTGAAAATCACCATGCATGTGTAAAGCTTATTGAGTTACAGTATGTGTGTCATGCATGAGTATGTAGCAGATGCTTATGAAAAAAAGATTTAACATATGGTGAGAGACAGATTGAACTGTTTTGTTTACTTTTTAAATTAAGATGGAGATTTCCTGCTTCTGCAAATGTCACTATTCTTGGCCCGCCATTTCTGTGCCTTCTCTCTTTTAAGCTCATAATCCAATTGTTTTGTTTGGCAGTGTGTCATCTTCTTGAGTCCAGCGACTTCATCTTGGGCTGCGCGTTTCTCATTATACAGTGGCACATCCAGAGGAAAATACTAAACAGCTATGGCTTTCTTAATACTTCACACAGAGTGGCTGGCCTTCAATCCCACTGATTAGATGGTCTATGATCTTGATCAAGCACAGCAAAGAGAGACATCTGCTGCAGCCATAAGGCACAGAGGTCTCTGTCACTACTAATATTCAGAGCTGCTCCAAGCCTATCACAGATGGGCATCCTGCATGCCTGCCCCAGTCCTGCTGTTTTCTTGCTATGGAGAAGCATGGAGGTAGTCAAGAGCTTCCTGCATGGAACTCAGTCTTCCAGGTATTTTCTATCTCTTGACAAATTGGTTGTAGCTCTGTTCTCAGTTGTAGAATCATTGTATTGGTCACATTGGTTTTTGCTATACTGTCATATTTTCATTACTGGAGCGCAATCTTTCATCAGAGAGGATAGCTGACAATTTCAAGAAGCAGGACGATGGCAGGAGTCAGATGACCTACTCTTTCCAATCCTATAGCCAGCCATTAAATGATACTGCACCCTTTCTGTCATGCTGAGTTTACTAGCCTCTCAGGTGGCATCGAGAACTGCTGCCATGGCTTTTTACTATCACATCCTCAGGCTCTCGTAAGCAAAAAAAACCTTTTAAA
Source organism: Lates japonicus (assembly GCA_033238685.1). Lineage (NCBI taxonomy): Eukaryota > Metazoa > Chordata > Actinopteri > Centropomidae > Lates > Lates japonicus. Next base: position 3,109,106 of record BRZM01000012.1, on the reverse strand, counting down.
AGCATTCTTTCACACATTTCAATAGACTTTCTTTATTCTGCATGACTCATTAAAACTACTATGAATATGGATTCAATATATCCATAATTAGCTTGTGATAGCACAGGGCTATGTGCCAAAATGGGCCCTGGTCTGATGAAACAGGGACAGGGATCACACTTGTAAGTGGGGCTCAAATTAGCCATGGAGAGAGAGTACTCACTGCCCTGTGTAATTCATTGCATTTTCTATGCTTGGCCTCTACATAGAATGGGGCACATCTTTTCAGCATAATGACCCACCAAGTCAAGCCAAGCACAGCAGTAATGACCATTAAACAAGGCCTATGCTTATTTAACGGGTGTGGGCCCAGCCTTGGTTGGTACCAGGCTTAGGGTGGAAGGAGAGGACAGGGACAATGGCTGACTGGCTTTCCTGTACCAACAAGGCCCCCAACGCCTTTATTTGCCATTACAATGAGCTTGTTGGGTCTGATCTGTTGTCCCACAGCTGAATCAGATCCTGTCCGCTTGTGTCCTCAGCCGGGCCCTAAAGAAACAGATGACACACGGCAGCAGACCACGCTACCAACGTACGCTTCATCTCTATGGGTGCTGCTGACAATACAAGACTTATCTGAAATGCCTGAAGTGGCTTCTGCTTGCTGCTGGTTCAGCACATAGACTGTGGTTCAGCATAGATAAGAGAGGCTTAAGCACACATAAACCCAAAATGTCACGTAGCTATATTAACATACACAAGCTCACAAGTGCAGTCCAAATAGCCTGACTGCATAAGTAAATAAACTAAAATACAGTATACTTGAACTGTGCTTTGATATTATTACATCATTATATAAAATCATCAGAATTAATTTACATCCTGCAAGTTTCAAACATCTTTCACACACTGGTCAACCAGCACACTCATAAACTGTTGTTTCCCTCACTCAGAAGTTCACTCAATTGTACAACCACAGAAAACGTTAACATGTGTCAGCATATGCTGTAGCCTGCATTAAACCATGGTGTATTTCTGCTTACAACCTTCAATTCTTGGAACTTGAATACATTATCCAATACATTTTAATGCATATCTAATGCTTTGTTGGGCAGGTAAAGATTGATTATAGAAGATGTTTCTGTATTAAGTCAAAATGAAATCGTATTATTGGAACCACAGTCAGCTACAACTTTGTCTTTAAGTGATTTTCCAGAAAAAAATTTCTATCAGATATTCAGACTAAGATGGTCCCTACATTTTGGTGGTTCCCTCCCTTTCAGGGAGGAGTGAGCATCACCTTAAATTTATGGCGGAAGATGAAGTATTATAACATCTACACCTCATTCCAAATCATTCCATCACTCTACTTGGCTGTCCATTTGTATGTTACAAACAAATGTGATACACAGTGTTAATTTGTAGCTAATGTTGCTGCAAAGTTACATTTGTCCAAATTATTCACAAAACATTTACCAAGATTTGTGACGCCATCTATCTAACTGGCATGTCTGGATAGGAAGGTAACATCATACATGTCAGATATACCGTATGATGAATTAGGATAATGTGATACAGAGGTAGTGATGCATGAAACTGTTTGAATCTTGGTTACTCAGCACCTTCTTTTATAGGACAGAATAATAATTGCGAGTTACACATCAGAGCAATCTTTGCCCAATCCTTAGTAGTGAGTGTCTAAATCCCTCTATTAATTAAGGATTGAGATCTTATCCTTACCAGTTCTTGTTACCTCGAGCACAACCCATATGAGTCTGTAGCAAAGTGTGTTTTGGTGGTTCTGTAATTTGGACCTGGGCCTGCAAAGCCAGGGCTACATGTTCATTTGTGATGTTCAGATCCATTTTGCATAACTAGTGCAGATGGCTTTTCCTCTTAACCAAAGATGAGAATCTACCAGAAATATGTTTGTTCATTAAGTGGCAATGAGGCTTGACAGTTCTGCACCCTCACTGCAGCGTGGCAGACGCATTCCAACAAGGGCCCGATTCTTCTGCGCAGTGGGAGAGTGACAGCAGAGGTTAAAGGATTTCTGCAGCAGCAGGGACAGAATAGCAGGCCTGAGGTGTGAGCAAAGAGAACGGGCCTCAGAACAGGCTGTGTGACCAGACCTGGAGGAACCACGCAGTGCAATTACTTACAAAAACTGCCACAAAGTCACCTTGTTACGTTACTAAGGGTTTAGGAAACTGGCTGCAACATCATGCCACCATAGCAGAATTATAATAACCACGTGGAAAGAGAAAGGCATTTAAAAATACAATAAAGTGGCTTCCTGGGGGGAGAGAGTGTATAGCTACAGGCATAACTATAGGTGAATCAGAGGGAGAAAATTGCTTTAGCACCCACAGCTGCACCAGAGCTTTTATACTGTATAAGCTGATAATGTGACAAGAAGCCACAAACAGAAATGTGAACATCATTCACTCTCAGTTAATGGAAAAGCAAGTGTACAATAGGACATCATTTCTGCCAGGATTTCTAACGTGGCATTACAAGCGTTTATAGCTGAAAACTTGCAGAGAGACTAAAACGTTTTTTTGAATTCTTCTGTTAAGAGCAAATTGACATACTGCAGTTGTATATACAGACATGGAATTTAATATGAATGCAGGATAGTCCTGTAGTAGGAGTTGGGCTCCTGAAATACTTGGCTTTCTGGTGCAGAGCTGAGTCATTGCTGGGCTCCCAATTTTCACTAATATCTACCACCATGATGACCTCTGAGTTGTACCAGTGCACTTCTGCTAGATATGATTTGGTGCTTGCCATCAGAGCATCATCACCGTCAGCAAGGTCATAGTAATAACCATCAAAATACAGTATCCATTATTCATTAACAGTTTCTTTGTCCTCTAACTTTAGGATTTAAATCCATTTCTCGGTTTTCCCAAAAATCCTATATGTAGAAAAACCTGGTGTCACATGGTAGGACAAAAATAATTTTATAAGGATGAAGGAATCTCCAGGCATCAGCCAACTTGGAGCTCAAACCGGTGCCTCAACAGACAGAACAAATGAAACTGTGTTCAGATTTATTTGGTTATAAAAAAATCTCACTATAATCCTATGATGCAAACCTCATCATTCCCAGAATACTTTTATGTTGGTAGCATTTGAGATAAAAGATGAGTAAGACCCCTGTTTTTCCTTATATTTGAACATGAAAAGGAAGTTATAATTTGGCTTGATAATCAAAATGCCATTAAAGAATCTGTCATTTGTGTGGTGAATGCTATTAAAGGAGCTGTCATTTGTATTGGCAATTGTTGCAGCTAGCGCTTGCCATGCAAGAGATTGACAACAAAAGAAAGACTGTGGATAACAAAGACATAGAAGATAGACTGTAGGAAGGGGAGAGTGAAAGAAAAATTGTGTCAGTGCTCATGAACAGATCCAACAACAACTATAATAAATGTATTTCCAGTCAATATTTTTTCCCTCATTCTTTTTGTTGTGAGGACTTTCCCATTTATTTGTTCATCCACTTTGGCTTTCTTGGCTCATGTACAATTACTAAGTCATCTAAGAATTACAGATTTTTTTTTGTTGGTGAGGTATGACTGGCACAGGTGGTTTGGGCAAACAGAAGGAATGAGGATGTCTGCAACAGGCTAAACGCAAAGGCCAATGGATATTTTATTTCTCCCTCATAATAACAAAAGTACAGTGAATACCTTTGTATTTCTGCCTCATTCACATTCACACAATCATGCACATAATTACACCTAAAAAGCACAATTTATGCACCAAAGCACAGTTTATGCACCATTACTAGTTAAAGTGGAAAAAGCAATATGTGGCATAATTCAAAAATAATTTCAAAATCAGTCTTGCAGTGGACACCATTGACCTCTATGTTGAATCTGGCTTCAAAAGCACTACATGACAACTGACTGTGTGAGGCCATGACTTTGTCTTTCCCTATATTTTACAACGCAATATTTTTTTTCTTCATCCACTAGGTCTTTCAATCTAGGTTTTGTACTAAACCTGCAGTTGTTTTGTGCAGCTACAATCTGTTGAACCTCAACAAAAGCTCTTATGTGATGCTGTTGATAATAATGCCAAGGCATTGTGCCAGTAAATGAGTGTAACTCACAAAGGCAATCTGTATCTCCTCACGTGGAACAAAAAGCCAAAATGCTGCGGCAGAGCAATCACACAGCCGGCGCAATTCATGTAGACCTGTGAACATACAATTCCACTGAGGGATCAATAGCGTTGTGTCAGACAAAAAGAACATTGCTCTGGGCCAAAATGAGGAGAGTAAGCAATCTAGGGACTATCAGTCTGAAGGTTGCTGTAGTGAACAAAGACGGCAGTGACTTATGTGATTACCTCAGGATCACTCATTTAGAGAAACTCATCGGTAAGATGTTTGGGCATAGGATGATGCAGTGATGCCTGTAAACCTAATTGATGATTCACCCAGTCAACTTCCTAAACATCCTCAGTGGACACATGCCATTCCAAGGACAGCTCAGGAATATTTACTGTGCTTCCACCTTCCCGAGTACAACTACTGCTCCCCAATGACCGGTTCCTCTGTGTGTGCTGTTGACGATGGCAATGATTATAGTGATAATGATGATGATGACAGTGATGGTGATGAGTATTAACAGGCTAGCTGAGGGGAGATCTCCTGGGGCTGAGTTCAAAACGACAGCACTGTGCCAGGCCAGACACACACACTCCTTTGACATCATGTCACATTGGGAGCAGATTATCTCCTCTTCCTCTTTCCCTTCTTTTCTGTTTTCGCCTGCATTGACAGCCTCCTGCCACAGTGCTTTAGAGAGCCATTCACAGGTGACAGCCTCTCTGACTCTGCCTCTCTCCATCATGCGCCAGCTCTTACTTTTGTCCTTTTCCCTTCACTCACCACCCTCTGCGCCCTCCCTCTATATCTGAGCATTTTGTCTTTCCTCTGTATATCTGAGCACTCTCCTTCACCTGTATCCCTTCCCTCTGAATCTGTCTCACTCTTTCCCTCTCATACTTGTTCTGCTCCCCCATGGGGTAATTGCTGGGAGCTAGGCTTCCATTTTTATGACTATAATCGAGGCCAGAATGCTTATGCCTCTAGATTTCTCCTTGCCTGTGTCACAGCGGCTGCACTAGGGAGAGAAAGGCAGATAAGACCCCAAGGAGTGGAGAAAATCACTAGTCGATTGTAATTAGAGTCCTTATTTCGCCTATGGAGGTGGAGGAGACACTATCACCTGCAGAAAGAACTCAACCTTTATGGCAAGGAAATGCAGAATGGCAAAAACACTGCTGTGAAGCCTTGCCCTGACCTGTACTATTAACTCCTTAAGTTGGGTCACTTGGACAAAGATGACTTTGGCTTCATTAAAACAAAATAGAGGCTAGCATCAGTATCTCAAGTGGGTAATATTTCAGCCAGCTCATCAAGCCTTTAAGAGGGTGCTAGAGTTGTAGCACTCAAAGCAAGGTCAGCTCATGGGCTTTGCAAAGTACGCTGGAGCCTGTCTGTGCCTGATTCAGATGAAAACAGGGTCACAGAGTGTAACTCCAGCTTGCTAGGGAGAAGCAGGAGGCAGACAGATTTTTCATGTGTAATGGACTCCAACAAAGTGGGAAAATTCCACTGTGGTGTTTTCTGGGAGGTGGTGTGTTGAAACACCATTGCGCACTAGGCCTAAGAGGGCCTTTTTGCCAGTCGTGTGGTACATATAGGCATGTTCAGGCACAGCTAATAACAGCATTACTCTGAGGGCAAAGCCTCATAATAGTGGAGGAACAGGAGCACACCAAAATACAGTGTTTCCAAAGGCAAGAAACCTCAGTCTTGATACAAGCAATTATTTGCTCAAAAGCGCCTCAGATTGCTAAGGACTAATTTGACCATAGAATTACTTATGTTTTAGAGAAAGTCTCACCACAAAAAAGAAGGATAAAGGACTAAATGAAATCCCTCCTCTGCCCAGTCTGTCTCTTTGAAGCTCTTACTACTGTAAACACATCTGAAGTACCTGCTAATCATGACCCTTTTCAACAGAGAAACACAAACAGAAATACATAGAGATGTACACTTACAGCAACATATAGCAAGTGTGAGCTTGTAAATGTTGACAACAAAACTGCTTTCATCAAGCTGAATGACACTTGAAATGTTGCTGACACTGGACATTAGGCCATCTGTTCCACATCCATTTAAAAACTGTTAATCTCAGACATTAGTCCAAAAACACACAACTTGCTCTAACAAAGTACTTTTTTATATTGAGTCATTTAAAAGTGCAAATGTGTGATGTTCACGTAATACACCTTGACATTTCAAGGCTTTAGCTAATACTTACTATACATAGCAAGTTTACTCTACAACAATGTGCGAGCTGTCAGGAAGGCACAAGCCTCATCATCACCTATCATCCCCGCTACTCTTTCCGTTTCCCCAGCCTACTGATGCTGTAACACAAACATAACTAAAATAGGCATACTGAGAAGCCACTGAGGATGTGTGTGTACATTACGGAGTGCTTGGTGAGGATAAAATCAAAGCCTGGTGCAACTAAAGGGGCCCCTCGCTCCTGCAGCTATTCCTCTCCAGGGATACATGGTATGAAGCGAAGATGAGGGCCGAGTAATCAATGAAATGCTCTTTAAAGACCTGACCTCACACTCACTGAAGGCTGCTCACTGGGTGCCACTGTCTCCTTTACTTAACAACCTAAGGCCTCCTGTATACTTGTTTCAAAATTGAATCTGGCGTGTCTTCAAAAGGCTGTTGAATATGGTGCTAGCTGCAACTGCCAGCATACTCCAACATCTACAGCCTATAAATGTTTTCATCCAAATGCTACCCAATGGATTTAAATTTGTGTACATGTATACAGAAATACTTTCAAAAAATTTCCCTCCTCATATAACATTTGCAAAACTTATTTTAATGCTGTCAATGAGCCAAATAGTGTGACACCACCATCTGTACTGCATCACCAGCATGCTTGTGTGCATCATTTTGAGTGTGCAAAATAAAGCAGGGACCCACTTGTAAATACCACAGAAAGGATATAATTTTGCCAACCCATCTGATGAACCTGTAAGTACAACGAATCTCATGTAACCCTATCTAATCACCGTTAGTGTGTGATCGTAGTCTTTGTGTGGGTTCATTCTGAACAAAGGAGTATGAGTAATGTAATTATCTACAATTTCACAGTTGATCTCAGATAGAGAAAATATATAAAACACAACCTAATAAATGCCCTGAAAAAGATAATGTTTCCCTTCTTTGTTGCCTAATGAAATGCAACAATTAAATGCAATCTGAGCTTGAAATCATAACATCAGCCCTACAACCCGCACCTTACCCAAATTTTGAGGGAAGCCATTCTAAAAAAGTAAACATCACTTGGCTTTCCAACCTGGCTTTAACTAGACTAACTGGCCTTTTGATGATGATAATCCTGTGGCACTCTCTTCCCAATATTTACATAACTGTAGTTGCTGGAATCACATATTGATTTGCATCTTGTTTTACCAATAAGTTGTAAACGCGGTTTAAATTAGCATATTAGCAGAATCACATCATCTAAAAGCTAATGCTAACAATGCCAATAACCTTGCACATTATTCTATGACACATATTCTGAAGGTTTTACTACATTTTATATCTGTCAACATCCATCTTTGACCTTTGTTCAACTGATGTAAATTGTTATGTGTTCTGCTCTTGCAAAGTATTTCAATCAACAGAAAAGAAAGGTCACAGGTATCTGACACTGGAAACATAAGTTCTTCACAGTGAATATACTCAGCCACTGTAGAGAGGTCTCCTAATCAGGCAAGGATATGGTATTTTTTATATGCACATAAATGTACACAGTCTTGGTTAAAAAAAATGCAGTCAACCATTTTATTCATTAAATAGTTGTAAACTGCTAATGGCCTGGTGGTTAAAACGCACTTGATTGAATGTGCCCCTCAACACACTTTATTATCAGTGAGCGCTACACTGAACCTGCACCTGCTTTCTTTGTAAGGCACATTGGATACAAGCGGAAAAAAAGACTAAAATTAAAAATCGAAATGTAAGATGCAGCAATATTGAGCTTCTTCAACTGCCTCTGGTACTAAGAGCCTAATTATGCAAAAAAATTCTGGAGAGTCCAGAATTGCACAATACTGAATAGCCAGTACCAATACTGATACTGATGCAGATTTTGATATTTATCCATTCATTTCAATACCGCAATGTGTCTAGTTTCCACCAATGGGAGTTTTATTCAACAGTAATGCCCAGTGCATACATGAGGAAAAAACACGGCTTTGTCTGTCAACACTGCAAGTCTGCTATTAATGAAGGAGAGACGTGCAAATGAATTAAACTCAAATGTACAAAACGCTCAAAATGTTATGCCAAAATAAAGCAGATAAAAAGATAAATTGTTGTCATCAGTCACTGACAAGCTTTTGGTGCTCTCTGTAAGTGACATCATTGAAAATTCTGACTTCACTGATTAACTTCACTGCTTGTATCATTGTATCATGCACACTCAACTTGGAATTTCATATCATTTTCATGCACATAAAACCATTCAATGTATGTGGGGTCTGCAGTGACCTTGCATTCGTTATATTTCTCTGTGTATTTTTTTTTCTTTTTCAGCCATCTGTATGTTTGTTTACCAAATTTACATTACAGCTATGCAGGTTGTGGAGGGAGAGAAACTGACTCATAAGAAAATCAGCTACTATCTTTTAATCTTTGTATATTCTAGCATATTGTCATATTCAAAATATTCCAGTGGATGTTTACACTGCATTGGCCACCACCAGCCATCACCAGCCATCTAGTATATCTTCTCTGACATAATGCCCCAATACAGCTGAGCAGGCGACACGTTTTCTGTGGGTGATGAATTTTTTTTTTTAAGCTAAGAAAATAGGCTGCCATATTTCATGTTGTAACATGTCAACAGAGGCGGCATCTGACACCCAGCGAGGTGGTATCTGCCATCCATGTCAGATTACACTAGATCAATAACAGTTTCACCTCAAAAAAGTATAAGATTTACTGTTTTCTGCATTCACAGATTATTCAAAGAAAAGATCATTTTAAAAACCACATTTTAGCCAGATTTTATGTTACCATGCATCAGAAACGTTCTTCTATGGTTTGAAATATATATGGGATCCTCTCCTTCCAAATTATGCTTTCAGTAAAATAAAGTAAGAGAAGAAGGGAGTGCACTGGTAGCTCACCTGGTTATGGCTGAGTCCTTACCGCAGTGGCTCTGGTTTGAATCCAGCCCAGGCCCTTTACTGCATGTCATCCCCTCTCTCTTTCCCTGCATTTCCTGTCTCTGTACACTGTTCACTGTCAATAAAGACTGACAACTCCAAAAACAATATCTTTAAAAAACAGAATGCAAGACAAGCATGGGAAAAAAGTGCAAAAAGTGTGGGGTCATGATGCCCTTGATTTATGAGTTCCTTTATTAAATAAAATAATAATAGAAACCTACCTCAAACTGATTGCTAAAGTATTGATTTTTTTCGCCATATGTAACTTGCACTATTTTTTAAAATTCAAAATAAAATAAACAACAAGGACATTTTTGGTTTTTGAAATAATAAAAAGCAAAAAAAGTCAAATTCACTGACAAAAAACACAAGAGCATCATGATTGCTGAATCCACACAAAAGACAATCTGTCTGGATGAGTGCCACAGCCTCCCACTGTTTCAATTACTCTTAAAATGAGACAGATAAAAATCTAGGTCTTAGATAATCCTTGAAACCCCCTTCGGTTAAATTAAAATTTGATGAGATAATAAACACTGAGGAGGGGAAATTTGTACTGTTTATTCTTAATCACAGTGCGGTTCTATGCTTTGTGGTTAAGTCAGGTTCGAATAAACTAGTTAGAGTTCTTCAAAGCAAGTAGGAATGTGCAGCAAGAAAATGCTGACATTTAAACACTTAAATGGAGTCTGTAATAAACCATTATGGATGTGTCATTTAGATGGTGGATCAGTGCTATTGAAAAAGCACAGAGCAAAGACAGGACTATTAACCAGGAGCTACAGCACAACAGAACCAAATCCTCAAATTAATGGCACAAAGACTGGGACTTGTTAGTGGTCAGGAGGAGGGAAAAAAAGGGGACAAGAGTTCAAACAAATGAACACACAGGGAGCATGCAGTCATAATGTGTTGGTGAATCTGTCCTTGTTTGGGCATCTGGGCAAAGCCAGTGCAGCTGTAACTACAGCAGTGACAGAAGCAGAAGTTTGGAAAGAGAAAAAGAGAGAGAAAAATGCAGGAAGACAAGGAGCCAACAAGACAACTGAAGGGGGAGGATTCAGCATAGGGACAGGCAGTAAAAACAGAAAAAAACAAAAGATAACAGAGCCATAGAGCAAACACTTACCAAATACCTAGTCGTCCTAAGCCCCAGCCCTAACTGCAGCCACAGCTACAGCACAGCAGACATGCATGTTTACATCAACAGTGGGATCCCTCGAAGGTCTGCCTCTCAACAATCACAGGAAAACCTCATGCAAAAGCACAAAAGGAAAAGCACACACTCACACAAGCCTAGTCTCTGACCTCCTCTGACTTTTCACTCTCACTCACCCTCTTATTTTCCTTTCCAACTCTCTTAATTACTGAGGAGTACGATCATTTTACAGTCTTGACTATTTAGCAGGAATCCCCTCTGTCGCATGTCTCTGGTGAGTCAACAGCTCAGGCAGAGTGCTCGCTCTTCCTGCTCGCCTGCATGGATATCTGCTCTAACCGGACAAACCACTGAGGAATACTCCAGGGAAGGAAGTGACATCGACAGGTGCTCCCTCCTTCCTTCCTTCCTTCCTCACTCATGTAAACAAAACACTCTTTCCTGCCTAAATGGGATTTCTGTGGGCTATTTGATATTGAATACTAGAGAACGCATTTAATTAATTTCTATCTGTTGCTGAGCATAAGTGTCATTCAGGAAAAAAAGGAGGTATGGCAGACGACAGAGAGAAATTAACATAATTAATAATGAGCAAAATCTCTTTAGCCCAGTTTGCCCCGTGCTGGATTCTCAACAATATGGAGGACTGGAGCAAAGCCAGGCAGGAAAGGGGAGTGTATACGTGTGTGTGTGCACCAGAAGGGAGTGTGGATGAATCACAGAGAGATGGGCAGAGATGGAGTGAGTCAGAGGGCATGTCCCTCCACAGGCTCACAAACCCTGCAGGAGATGATCTTCCTGGTTGGCCATTGATGCAAGCCAGGCCATGATTGCAGGCAATAAACAACCAATAGAGTTTAGTCAAGCTTATTCCATTTCAACGTTTCCACAAGACAAAAAATTCAACTATGTCTACTCTGACCATACCCCTGCTATGAACTTTTTTTTCCTTATCCCAACCACAGACAAATGATAGGTATTTTACACTGGCCTCTGTGCAGCTCTAGGTTCAGTGGGCATCTAGGGCTTAGCCCTGAAATATTTGAATGAGTCTAGGGCTATGCATCTGGTAATCAATATGGCATTACAGACACATGCACATATTATTATTACTATAATTATCAGTAGTGGTGGTGCCACTTCAGGTGGTGTGTCGTATGGAACAATAAATTCAATTGGAAAAATCAATATAATAAAAAAAACCCACCATAGCACACATTAGAGCAAAAGTAAAAGTAGTATCTGTCAAATTTTATGGCAAACATAACAAAACGCTCCATCCAGTTTTGAACAAATACTCTAGCCACTCTGTATTTGAGATGAGCACTAATAAAAGAACAATTATTATCAGCTGCCACTGAAAGTACAAACGTGGTAATATTATGTACACCTGCAGGACTCTGCCATCCGCCAGCATTTGTCAGCAGGACAATGATGCTGTGGCCCTGCAGTGACTTCACCATTTTAGTATTATCATTACCAGGTGGTGTCTGTTACATTACTTGGCATTTCAAAATCCAGGACTTGATTTCTAACATAGTGTTTATGTTTTATAATCAGTCTCCATTTTCATATAGACGCATAATGCATACACATAAAATGCGCCATTAACTGTAATACTAAGGACAAACTTGAGAGAACACATACAGCTTTTACAGCTTAGTTCTGGGCAAACATAGCTGTCCTGTTTTGTGTTTACTTTACTTGTTTTATTGTGGTGGCCTGACTGTCAGAGCAGAAAAGAATGTCACTGGAAACTCTCCCAACTGATGCTCCAGTGACAGGGGCTAAGCGAAGGGTGTGCTCCAAGAACCTGGAACAGTGTCCGGCAACACACAGGGTACAACTTCTTTTTTAAAGATGATTTTTTTGGGCATTTTAGAGAGATAGGAAAGGGAGGGGAAAGAGGGGGGATGACATGCAGTAAGGGCCCTGACTGAAGGCTGCCGAGGTTAGGGAATCAGCCTTGATGGTATGCACTAAACAAGGTGAGCTACCAGTGCACCCCCAGGGCATTGCTACTTCTGCATTTATCACGTGATGTGAATTAAGATACAGGTCTTTGCATTTGGGGCTTAAGCCCCATAAGCTTGCCTTGTAAGCCCGCCTATGCTCTGTGCTACAGAGGTGTATTATATGACTACTGTGAGAACAGGGTGCATGACACAAATGTAAGACAAACGCACAGGAAAGAAATGTGCACATACTTCATCCAGTGGACCCCTTAGTGCAAAGTACAATGTATAAGTCACCAGACAATTTATTGTTCTATAACTGTCACTGTACTTATATACAGTCTATGTACTGTTCTTAAATGGTACATAAAAGCAAAAACAGTGCTATAACATGTGAGATGTAGCATGAATCAGAATATGAGAAACACCATACCTGTTCTTTAACGGAGGCCAGGATGTTGTTGGCGGTGTTGTCAGCCTCCATGTTGCGGCCAGTTGAACTGTCGCGGATGGTCAGCAGAAGCCCCTCCTCCGTCACTGGGCTCTGCTCAGGAGCTGGCATTCCTCCTATGTGGATACACACACACACACACACACTATAATCTGATGACCACAGGCACAAAAAAAAACAACGAACCCCCCCCTCCCAAAAAAAATCTTGTACACACATACCACACTGTGCACGTGTGTGCAAACACGCTCTACTCGTACATGCACACTTAGTCAACCCCTCCCTAACACACACGGGCGAATGATGCTGAGAAGTGACTATCAATGGTCACACGCCACCACCAACACACAAACACACACCCACACATGCCATATGGCCAAAAGAGAAAAAGACTGTCAATGTTTCATGTCTGTGACAGTGCAAATCAATGCCATATGGCCTTGAGACAACACAAGTTAAATAATGATTTGTGTATGTAATGCAGACACATAAAAAAATACAATACAAACAGAACAATTGCCAACGACTCTAGTCAAGCCACAATACAATGAAAATTTAAATCCAATGCAATGCAAAAGCTGCCCTAAAATAACAACCACATGTGCAACCAGGTATATGTTTGTGTATTAGATGCAGGGGAGAGGTTGCAGGAGATGTGTGAGAGCAGGCCTTTGAAAAAAAAAAAGGAGACAAAAAACAAGTCAGCAACATGACAGGCGAGGTAAGGTGTTCCTGTCTCCTTTGCTCTCTCTGGCCTCTTGTCTGGGATTGAAATGAGAAAGCAGAACGAATAGTTATGGTCTCATTATATCTGTTGACAGGGAGAGTGTCAAGGGAACGCTGCTCAAGGTGGATCCATATTTACTAGAAGGAGCCTGTTGAGCCAGACAGGGCAGCTAAAGGCTGCAATTGCTGCCTCACAGCTCAGTGCTGCAGCAGCAGACAAAAACAAGGGGTCTAGTAACACAGGAGCTATGTGACTGTAGGGAAACAGGGATTTTACTGTGACATTTACTGCGTTAGAGATCCACTGCTGCTGTCATCTCCAAGATACGAATCTAAAGGCACATTCCACCCCCTTGGTTTCCACACATATATTTTGACCTACATGATTTACCAAAGCAGACAAAATGCAGCCAAGATGCATGTTGTAATGAGGCAACATCTTCACATGTTAATATGTGGTGGAATACTGCTGTGAAAACCACCGTGAAATTACCATATGGTAATTTACAAAATAGCCCTGCTGCTAGCATTATAACTTATTACTTCCTCTATGATATTATAATATTCTTTGTCCATTATGGCAGCCTAAGGGTGAACGGAAGACCTGAAATACAGTAGCTTTACTAAATGAGTCAATTTAGCACAGGCAGACATAATTTTAAAGAGTTAAAGAGTCATATACTGTCTTGTAAATTGTACTCACCAACTTACAGGGTAAGATTTTTTTTGGCTCAGGCTGACAGCCAGTTTGTGTGAGCTGGTTTGGTTGTTTACAGTGAGAAGACTGTTTATGGGGGGGGGGGCATGAAGTATGTGGGAGGTCCCCCAGATATTTGGACAAAATGTGACCCTGAAGTATTCTGGGAGTCTGTCATCAAGGCAATATGAGCATGTCAAGGTGTCTGAGCTGAACCGTGCCATGTGCCAGCCCTGGTGTTAAATGACAGATAACGTTTTACTACTACCAAGTATGTTAGTCCACACAGGATATTCCATGTATCCCCCTGTCACTCTCCCAAATTCCTTTCCTGCTCATTCATAGTGTTGCAACATACTGCCCTGGCTCCCTCCCACCTCCAATGGGGTTGCTTTGAATCAAGGACAGAGCGCTTTATTCCCAGAAAACGCAGCAACAGGAAACGGCAAACGCTGTTTGAATTTGACAGAACTCCTCCTCCCTGACAAACACAGAGGAGAACAAAACAGTCAGGACTGACTGAGCACAAATTTTGAAACTATCAGAAGTTGCCAGCCCAGTTGGGGTGAACTAAATTCTTTCTGCTTTCTCTCTCAGGATCTTCACATAGGAAGGACAATAAGAGGTGTGCAGCTATGTAAGCTAGGCGCTGTTGTGGTAATTGTCACTTAAATCACCACAGATTAAGTATAAACAGGCCTCATCATACTTGACCTTTCTGTAACCCTTCACTGTTTCATTTGACAAAAATGGAACAGTTAAGAAAATAGAATCAAAGAAGAAAATTCTTTGCCATAACCAAAATCTGTGTATACAATCAGTCCAAAAGAACAATTCTTCGCAGTCTAAACTTGCCTGAGGAAACTGCACACTAAGCAGACTGTAGGAAATAGAGCCACAGAAAAAACAACATACAAAAGGGAAAGCAAACCCTATCGAAGGCACCATTAAGCAGAGAAAAACTGCAATGTGTATCTGAGCCTACCTCTGAAATTCCCCATTATATCTGGTCCAGAATGATTTCACTGCTTAGCTCTCAGCAGCTTTGAGACAGGAGTGAAGACAACGATGCTGCTGCCAACCTACCACAGTCCTATAAGCACACAGCTGACTGGTTCTTCAACATTTTTCTTTGCGTTTCCCTCTAAATGCTGAGGGGAAAAATAGCCTCACTGAACTCTCTGGCAGTTAAAAACTTTGGTATGTCAAGACCTTAGACAGTTTGAGAGGCAAGCACAAGGCTGAGAAGTAGGTGAGAAGCTAAGGAGGGGAGCCCAAACTGTGCAGCTTTCAAGTCTGTCATTACATTAATGCTGAAGTGTTATACTGCATAGTTCCCACAGAGTAAAGATGACCTCATTCTGGCCTGAACTAAACAGAGGCAAACCAGTGTCTTATTATTACCATTATGGTTATTTCCTTTGACTAAGCAGAAACACACAAAGCAAGATCTGATTGTTTTAAGCAATATTTCTTTCAGTGACAGGTTTGTCTAGCTATTTAACATGGAATAATAAACTCTCTTTGACACTGTTTCTAGTCAAAGTTAAATCTCCTCTTTAAAGTACTGTAATCCAAGTCTGCCAAGAAAAGTCTCAGTCTGACCCCACCCTGACTTGTCGGATCACGTGGTCTGATCTACTGACCTCAGACTCCAGCCACTCCTTGGAGCTTCTTACACAACCCCTCTTTCCGTGACTCTCCGTCTCCGACACTGTGTAGCTTATAGTACAAGGAAGGAAAAGGAGGTGGAAGCAACTGTGCAACAGTGTTTACAAATCTGAAAGGCTCTGTTCAGGTGTAAAATCTGCATAGTAGAGTATGTTTTAAAGGGAATTATGCTTTAGAGAGCTGAGACAGATTCACTGTCCCGGATTCAAACACTGCCTTCTTGCATCAATTTCACCTACAGACACGGATTCAGAAGTTCTCTGATCCATCTGAAAGCCACCTGTGCCTTATATCAAAGACACTATTATTGTGATGCCTGTGTTTACATGCAGCTGGTCAGTAAGCACAGTTCATATATTTTATATATTCATATCTTGAGCCCAGACTACATATAATGCAAGTGAATTAGTGATTTATTATCCTGGTCACAATTTTCTTGACTGTGTTCATGTATCAGAATATACAAATTAAACAGTTAAAAGAGTAACTTTAATTCTATTTATTTCAGTTTCTGTTTTAGTTTGACTTTCAATTTGATTATTGTATTCTTTCCTTTCATGCCACTGCACTGCTGTCACATTGATACTACCTGTGTGATGTGTTTGTCATGCAGTCACTTTATGTGCTCTCATAAAAACACTGCTGGAAACCTGGTTAAACATATACATGGCTAAGAAATTGGGTTTCTCCAACAAAAACCTAGCTTTGTTAAACAGTTTTATCTCAATCCTTTATTGCTCACAAGATATCAAACAGAAAACCCAACAGAAAACAGGTGACCTCAGTGCACATAAATGCACTGACAGACATATTCTTTAATTTCTCACTATTACCCCAGGAGGAGATAAACTGCCATCACCTGAGAGCAGTGTTCCTCTGAGTCCAAAGACCCATTGTCTGTCAGTCAGCAGGAGGAAGGTTTGTCTTCAGAAGGTTGAGTGACACCAGGTCACAGTCATTCAACACAGACAAATGGGGATGAGCTGAGAAATAATTATACATTAGCCTGAATTTCAGTGGCAGGGAGACTGGGAGAGGAAGCAGTTCAAATGCTGATTGCTCTGACTTGCTGAGCTAAAAAGGGCAGAGACATTTACTGCAGAGCTGAGAGCAGCTAAAGGTAAACTTACAACAGGCTACATTTCTATTGTCTAAAGCACCTCTGTATGAACAGAAAAAAGCTGATAGGTAACAGTTAATTACCGTTCTTTAACACTCAGTTTGAATACTATATATGGAGCCAAACTTGACAATCCATGGAGTGAAATCTGAGCTAATAAATATTTTACAGTGTATGAAGCTTATAACATCCCAATAAACCTCTGTGCCTGCAGGTCATCCACCCACAGGATATCTGAAACAAACATGAAGTCCTAAAAGTATGTGCTTGATATATATTGTGCAATAATTTAAGGAATTTTAGATGTTCTTATCCATTATGCAGTACCAGCGAGGCATCTGACTGGTCCCAAATTCATTCTGTAGCAGGTCAACAAGCCCAAATATACGACCAGTTTTATAAAGCACTATCCTCAGTGATAAGAAGAACAAAAAGTCCTGCAACAGATAGTATGGCCCCCACAGAGCCCTGATCTCAACATCATCCAGTCAGTATGGGATTACGTGAAGAGACAGCAGAAAGTCTAAATCTAAAGGCATCAAGATGCTTGGCGCAACCTACCTGCCAAGTACCTTGAAAAATTGTGCACAAGTATACTTTAAAAGCAAAGGGTGGTTACATCAAATGGTGATTTTTCTTTTTGTTCACTACTTTTTGCATGAATGTAACTGATGAACAAAAAAATGCATTATTTTTGAGAGCAGCCTCACTTTTTCCTCACATTTTTTCCACAAGTGCCTAAAACTTGCACAGTACACAGTACTGTATCTGTAAGCTGAATTCACAGTGGCTACCTAAAAGAGGGCAACCAACCTGAGCACGAGGGACTCATCAGTGAAATCATCTGGTGTATTTTTGATGAAAACCCACATGTACTGAGGCCCCAGTGGCACATGACTACTTAAAACGAATCTAGAGTGAACTAGTAGCATTATGTAGCATGTGAAAGCTCTGTGGGGAGACATACAGTCCCATTACTAATCTCTCAGCAGCTACAATGTCCCCAAAGAACCAACATTCTTAATTGCTTCTTTCAAACACTGTATTGACTTCGCTGAATAAAACTAACATGGTCAGGCCAGGATGAACAATAACATATTTCAGCCTCAATAAATAGACAAGCATTTTTGCATCAGCTCAAAAAACCCATTCACAATAGCAACATTATGTTTCATAGCAAGTCTGAAACAATTTCTGAAATCCCCTACTGCACACACTATTGGGCTAAACATGTGGTTAGGAAGTGCTGACTGAGGCCCCTGACAAAGTAATTGCTCTGAGCTGATTTCAGAATGTGGGTAATGCGAATATACAAATGGTCCCATAAATACTGCATGTCACTGATTAACCTTGACCTTAGATGGTAGTTCTCAAGGTGTCAACATGCTTTGACCTCTGAGGAGGTTCCACACAAATTTATTTGAAAGGAGAATGATAAATCATCTGTAAGTGTCCCACATGATGGACTTGTCAGCAGCAAAACACACAAAGTTATTATTAGATCCCTGAATGTTTGACTTTCTGCTACTCTCAACAGCTGAAAATGCTTTGCTCATATTGACACACCCAATAGCAAAGGAATGTCTCCTTTCCAGAGCAGAAACAGTCTCACATGCACACACAATCACTCTATTAATCATTATCCAGAATAAGCTACAGAGACAAAAAAACCCAGACACATACCTGTCCTTCAGTTGATATAGGATTAAACAAGGTGAGACGTATGAGGCTGTGTGAAGTGAAGACAATAGTATGACAGCATCCCCTCCACCTCCTCAACAAAGTGGACATGAAAGGAAATCATTCAGAAGCTGCACCCATGACTACCTCACACCTTCAACCTCACCCTGACAAATGTTGCAATAACCTGAGGCCTATCTGAGCATGTGTGTCCACAGGGCAGGACTTGCCTCTGAGTAAAGACAGGAAACACAGTCACGGAACAGTCTAGGCAGCACACAAACCTGCACAGACTAATGCCACACTCCATATCAAACTCTCTGAGCTGCACTTTATCTTGCGAGATATGTTTACTCAGAAAGGGCATGGGGAAGATGACTGTAGACCAAATAATCCATGTTTGCACTGTGCAGCAGTAAAAACACAAGACTAACTTTCTGAGACCAACTTCCCACCAGTGATCATTCACCCTAAAAATCATTTCCTCACAACAATACCTCAGCTAATGGGGAGCAGAGAGGCTCAACTGCAGGCTCATCAGCTGTTTCCGACATGTCATCACCAGTAATATGTTGTGACAGAACGGGACATAAATTATTCTGATTGGATGTAAATCCCTTAAATAGAATCAGAGTTTGTGCTAGACAGATGTGCTTCATCCTGTCACGCATTGTTAGAAGAATATATTTAACACTCTAATGCCTCTCTGCATACAGTTACAATGCAAACACAACAACTAAGGAATTATAGCATAATGCTGTGTATATCTCCTGAGAAGTCCATTAAAAAAACCTAATTCCTTGTCTGACAGATGTGACACAAGACAAATCTAACAGGGGATTTGTTGCACTAAGCTAGTTGTAAACGTTGAATGAAAAATCTGATCATGTGTCGGGATGTTCATTATCTAACCTCATTTAACAGTTCAGCTAAAAATGTATTTAATCAATGCTGCAGGTTTTATCAACACTCCACACTCCATTTGCTGCGTCAATCATTTTCCCACAGCTGAGCATATCAGACGGTTGTCAAATGATCGTGCTTACATTTTATGTCAGGCAGGATTCTGAGAGAGAAAGAGAGGTCTGACAGAAATACCAAGATCATCCAAATGACAAAAATTGAAAAGGAAAATTAGCATAACAAGTGTTCCACTATTGGCAGTGTTCTGGCTCCCACGATGTATGGTGTCTCTGAGGTGAATAACTGAGCCCACTCAGCACTTTTTATTGAGACTGATTACAGCGAGAGATGAACCACCCCCAGAAAACTAATCAATCACATAACTGTGAACTGTATAAGCCTAACTTAGCTGACTGCTTCTTCATTAAAGGGACAATTTTGGAGGTTTGTTGTGATGAACTGGGAGATAAAGGAATGATCTCTTCTACATTTACAGTCATAAATACACTTTGCTCTGACATATTCATGAGCATTTCATGTATCAAGATTATTAATATGATCAGTCTGTTAACATAACACCAAAAGTTACTTCAAATTGCAAACATCTACAACACAATATAACTTAACAATATTATATGTTGAACTGATTTCTGTCTGAGCCAATCACAGCTGTAAAATAAAACAACATGCTATGTTATTGCAAAACCAGCTCCTCTGTCCCTCTAACATTCCTATCAGCAAGCTTCTTGGCCAACATTTAATGTAAACCAAAACCAAACAACTGCAGTCTGACTGAAAAACACAAGCAGTTATCTTTATATCTGTTGTGTTTGTAAGTGCGCAACCATGTATAAAAAATAACCGATAACAGTTGACAGCTGACGAATGACAATCCTATCTACTATGGTTTACAACTGATGGTGAACTGAGATGAACAAACTTGCTGTGGGAACCAAACACAACAATCTAGGCAATCTAGAGTTTTTATCCCCCTAGATTTATATGTTCAGTTCAATTAAGAATGATTTGAATGGGCTGCAAAATCTCTGACACTGACCAGTGAAATTTTCTGGAAATCATAATGGCTTTTCTGCTTAAGGATGAAAGATAATGAGCTAATATTGACACAAAGCTACTCTTCTTTTCATTATGATTAACAGGATCCAGACTCTACAGCTGCACAAATACGCTCTGGTCTTCTGGCTTCAAGTTTAACTTCAGTATATCGAGTTAATTGAGAAAACAAGAAAAAAAATGCTGAGATTGAGAGATTGAATTCCTCTGTGCAGTGAGACTGACTTGTCAACTTTGGTGAACTTGGAAAAACAAAACACAGGAAAGAAAACTCCTGTTCCTGTGGAGTATTATGAAACCAGCTTAACGAACGAGATGGATATGCAGAGGCCTGGCCTTGTACTTCCTGATAGCTGATTTGCATTGGCACTGCCTACTCAGTGCTCTCTGAGTGGACTGAGTGGACAGACGGGATTCATGGAACGACTTGCTGCTAACCATTCAAATTTGAGTGCTGCTACTGATAACTGCACCAATAAAGTTCTGGGTAGAAACACAGCGATTGACATGAAGCAAAGTCCTGAATGAAAACAGTCAGGTCAATAAGAAGTTAAAGTATTGTCAATAAGCGCAATTTAATACAATGGTAAAAGTGTCTGTAATTTATTAATAACTTAAACTCAAAAGTAGAAGACATGCAATACTTATTTTAGCATTATTTTGCAAACATTCTCTCTTTTCATCAGCAATTTCACTAAAGCAGTTTCCATGTAAAGCCTGGCATACTCCATCTGAGGATATCTCGCACTACCTGACCACAAATTTTTGTCTAGACATTGACAGGGTGACAATTTAGCTCATTTGCCAGCTCACAATAAAAATGCCCCAGTGCTAAAGACATGTTTCTAAGCAGCTTAGCTGACTTAAATAATATGCACGCCAACATGGTATGTACGACTTCAGAGAAAACCTAATTTATACATCTGCACTCCTCAGACTGAAGGGCAGGGTGGCCTAGCATGGGCTTAATCTGACCTCCACCTAAACATCAACCTCACATTGATATTTGTTTTCTCTTGGAAATGAACAGTGAAGCCAAAATAGAAAAACAGAAAGGAAAATGTAAATAAGTAATGGGTGAACAGATTTGATTTGATCTTAACACTGATTATTTTGCAATAACCCTGTGGTGGGTAGCACAAATGTGAGATGTCTCAGATGTTTCATGCAGGTTACTAGCACTGCAAAAGATGGAATGAGAGTAAAGAGCTTTTATTGGTGCTGTTGAACTCAAGCCTCCAAGGGAAAGAGCTGGGCTGTGAAGCAATTTTGGCATAGTGGTCACATAGGGCACTGCAATTTCTGACTGACCCAAAAAGCATTTTTCACATACACAATCACTGGAAAAGGAGCGACTCTAAAATGGTGAATACACTTCTCTAACCCATTCAGTCCAGTAACATTTGGAAGGTTTGGAATAGCTGCTCGATGAAGTTATTTCATCCCATTCACATGAGCAAAGAGTAACACGAAATCAGTCGGGTCAGACTGCAGAAGTCTCGGACAAACATGCTGTTAGCAGTTTGAATAGAAAAGAACTCTAGTGTGCATAGTCATTGAGTCCGAAAACACACAAGCGTGAGGAAGGCAGTGTCGTCTTTTAGGTGTGTGTGCGTTTTTGGAATGAATTGGGCGCAATCTTTGAGCATGGTTTGTCGTTCTCCGTTCTCCTGAATCTCACACCTGATGGGCCTGTTAAAGTTATTGGAGTGAGAGTCACTGGTAACTAGAACTGATGATAGAACTTAAGTATACATCTCAATAAAGACTACTGCCTACTGTATTTAACAGAGGGTGCTTGAGTAAAGTTGGGCAAAACAGGTCAAATTGCCAAGGATTCTTATTGTGAACTAAAGAAGAGGATCATTGACTGCAGGATTGTTTGTAGCGAGTTAAAAATCATTTGGATCCCAATTCAAATGAAAAGAAAAGAATATTTCCAACATCAAATGTACGATAACACAACTGACAACTTAGAATAAACCTTGGAAAGTAATACTGGAAGTGAAATGTGTAAAATCAGTTCCTGTACCCCAACTATGAGGGCACTGACATGCAGTGAACCGTGATGCAGAAAGACAGAAGGAATTTAGTTACTTAAGTAAATGTCAGGTCAGCCAACCAGCACCAGCTGGCCTTTTAAAACAATGATTTAGTTCAGGTGAGTACATACTGTATTTGATATCCTAGGTTTTTTAATTTATTGGCACACTCCAACAGAAATTCCTGTGACTCACTACACAGACTGATAAAAAGGCGAATATCTTCAACTGCAATGTCACTGCATACTGAGGGGAATGTAGGGTTTCTGTTAGATGGCACCATATGGATAATCTATCAAGGGGAACTTAATTGAAAAAATAAATCACACCTCACAAGTTAGTAAAATAAATCCCCCCTTAGTTGTACTCTGTAATGATTCATGGAGGAGGTATATGACATTGCAGCACTGCAGAGGTACATATAGTTTTACTTGAGGCATTTTCTAGAACATATATCCTTAGGGTGCTGCAGACTACAAGTGTGAGTATCATCAGGTTCATCTCATCACACAGAGATACTTCTGCGAATCTTTTTTTTTATACCTGATGCAGGACATATCAATATGCAATTTCTTTTCCTGCTAAACACAAGGATACTGTGTGTGAGTAATGTTTCTTTCAGTCTTTTTGGATTTATCTCAGCTACAACCTTAAATGATGTGTGAGCACCTGGGAATGAATGTCCATCCAAAAATAAGGGGCCTTGGCGTTGTTCAGGATTACTGATGCATGCAGTGGAGAGTGCACTTCAGATGCCTGAAAAGCAGTTCTTCCTGAGACAAGAACAAGCTCTTTAACAGGCTGGATGGGTTTGAAAGCTAGTAGCATAACAGCAAGTCACTCTTTCACCAAGTATCAACACCTAAGACTCTGCATTAAAAAATTGCTGCCAATTCTGTGATTTTTGGGGGGGCTTATAACTTTGCTTGATGCTACAGAGGGAAAAAACTTCCAAGAGCAGTGTCTTATTTGTATGAGTTTTATCAATCTGTGCACCATTGCCTTAAGGCTACAGGTTTGTCAGCTTTGATGTTGTCACTGTCAAGTTTCTCTGACAGAGAAAGAAAAGATACACTATAAGCTTTAATATCACAGCCCACATCTGTCTCACAAGTCCACAACCAAATGGAAAGCTTAGGATCTATAAAATGCCATTTTAAATGTCATATGCTTGAACTGTATTTGTTCATTTCCAATGATGACAACTCCCCCTTTCAGAGGTAATTTTACTTTGTTGCAATCTTTTAAATGCCTTGACATTTTAAAAGTGAATCCCCTGCTTCTTGGCAGACTTTTATGGAAACAGGTGAGACTGGCAAAAGCCACATATCGCTTCAGTTTCCAGTTGTAGTATAAGAACATGTGTAACCCTTATGGTAACAAGAATGTAACCTGACATTGGAGAGATGCCTTCACCTTCTGACTAAATTCAGCCACCAAGAGCACTCACATACCACTTTGGTATGACACCTGATCTCACAAACAAGCAATCTGAACTTTTAAAAAGTCTATACCAACCTAAGTTTACATTTAGCTCATGTGCTAAAACAATACTGATTAAGAGATAAGCACATTGACTGAAAATTAATCAGATTAATCTGTTGACAATATTTGGTAGTGGGGGGGTTGGTTCTCTGCATTTTGCTTGATTGTAAATGGACATCTCTGATTGTGAAGAAACTTGGTCAGACCCAACATTCAACTTCAAGTCTGCCATTTTGAAACCATCTGACATTTCACAGACTAAAGAATCTATTAAACAAAAAAATAATTGAAATATAAATCAACAATAGAAATAATTATTAATAGCAGCCCTAGAAGCATCTAATAGTGCACAAACGCCTTGTCTATAAGATTGTTGAGTTGTTTACAAGTATGAAATCTCCCATTCAGTATTAAGTGTCACTTCAGGTCGTGACATGTTTATGTGACCATCGACGCTATGGAAGTGTTTTCTCAGTGCTTATATATTATGTCATGTACTCCACTGGGATAGACTCCAGTACCACTCCTCCTTTTACCATTGGTAAAGACAGAGCTATTGCCTGGGGCGATAATGTGAGTAGCACTTTGAAATATTCAACAAGGTATTATGTTCCCATTTGAGGTAATTCTGTAGCCAGAAAGGCTTAGATTGATGAGATTGTTTTAGCAATGATCCTGCAGGAAGACTTCAGTGGTTCATGTGGAGCAAAAGACAGTGGAGAAGCTCTGTCCCCCCCATGGCTGCTGTCCACATAGCAGACACAGATGAGGGGCCGTCTTTCAGACTCAGCATGTCAGGGCCATGGAGAGCTACTTTACTGGACAAAAATCTATTGTGCACCTAATCTCTGAAAACGCTGACATGCTTTGTGTTCTGTATTATCTTTAGCTGTACAGGATCCAACCAAAGCATGAAATCTGGGGGCTCTTTCAGGAATCTATCGACATATCCTATTAGATCAACAATCAGCCAGCAGCCGCACATGTCAAGGCTTATCCACACAAGCCACTGCAAGGCTGAATGCACTATCCGTACATAAAGTTTGGCTCTCTAATTATTTGATTTACTTATGTAGGAGTGTGTATTAGGGGGTGGGGGATCACGGCTCCATCTACTCTTATCACGATGTGAGATTGTGGATGTTTGTATCGCGGTTTTGGTTTCAGAATGTTTCCCGCCAAACTCCAGATTGATATGCCAAAGATAGATATAAAGTTCACAATGGAAATTCCCCACTCTATTACATGTGGTTTGTTCTCAGGGGAGGCTAACTCTAGTTAGACCACACCGTGTAAACGTGGGATGGAAACAAACTATATGGGATGGATTTGATGAAAAAAGAATTTCCACGCCAAAGGATGAATAAAAGATTTTCTTTGGTTGACTGCTTTTTTGAGCTATTATTACCATTCCACATCGGAGCCACACCACAGTAGCTGACAGAACTTCCCAGGCAAAAAAACTAAACAAAACAACACACATATCTATTGAGTATCTCTCACACTTAAAAACAAATCTGCATCATTATGCGTACTCTCAAATTAACCAGTAAAACATTTTTTACTGTAATACAAGTATGTGCAATCAATCATAACTGCTTGTAAGTGTGAAGTACATCTGGGTCTGTATGTATGCCTTTAGAATCTGCATCTATGCTACTAATGCAATGGGGAAAATAAAACACAAAAAGCTGACTGCCACTCAGGAAAAGCTCGACTTTTAAGAGCACTTGACTGACTGAACTGTGCAGAAGAGGTGCTGACCTTCTCTTGGCTGGCTGAGGGAGAAGGCTGATACTTCAGCACATCACTTTAATACACACATGCATGCACAGACACAAGGCAAATAACCAAACAGTCAGGCGGCGAGGAGGCGGAGGCTGGAAATTCTTTTACTTTCTTAAAAGACTGGGGGTGGGGGATTTTTTGATCATAGTAGAAATAAGTAAATCTGACATGTAACATAAGGGTGAGGGCTTAAGCCTTGATGTCGGGCCAGAATTAGGGAGTGAAAAAAATACAAGGAGGAGAGGCCCGCCAAAGGGCGCTAAACTATTCAACTGCTGTCATTTCCCATTAAAAAGAACTCACCGTGAGGACTGGGTCAAACAATCACACCAGTGTACAAAAGGTATTTTGCAAGCACGGTTGTGTTTTTTGTCTACTGCGGCAGAAATTCTTCGTCATGCAAACAATGCTCACCCACATAATCTACACAGAAAGTTTCACAAACATGGTCCACTATCTTGTACAGCAAGAACCATAAAACAACAAGGAGTGGGACAAATGAAACTGACAACTGGTTGGCTGCATTTCTGACCTGCTAAAAACTCCCTCCTTGTTCCAAAGTACAAGCAGAAACTGGAAAAAAAAAACACACATACACACAAAAAAACAGAGGGAGAGTTTGACTCTTCAAACCAACATCCAAATGTTGTTTCAATTCCACAGTAAACCACCCTCAATGGTTGTCAGCTGTGTGGCAGTGTGTGTGTCTTGTGCGGTAATGTGAATCACGAGGGGAGTAACCTAGAGATTCCTCTTGGGTGTGTGTGTGTGTGTGTGTATGTGTCAGATTGAGTGAGTGTGAGACAGAGTTCACATATGATCTCATTTGCAACCTGCACTTCCACTGTTAACTGGCTGAAATAAAATTTACTTGCAAGATGGTCACATCAGTGATGAAGGCAGATAACCTTTCCATGACTGCATGGCAACAGGGAAGACCTGATGCACTGCTTCTCGACTCTTTCATGTGATAATTGCAGAATGAGACATGACCTTTGGTGAAGATCCATCATAACACATTTAATAACTGCCTCCTCAATGTTTACATTATCCCTGTCTTGGTTTTAGACTTACAATATGACACAGGGGGGTTTAAGTTGAATGGAGAAAACAATTATTCCCCATGCAATGACATTTCTCACACTGAGATTTTAGTGACAGTTCATACAGACAAGCACTGGGTTATGAGAAATATGTGCTGAAGACTGAGAAAGGGGCTATACGTTATGAGAAGCACACTTACTTTTAAAACCAAAGTGGGACATGATAATAGACACAAGATGTGTAGCATGATTTGAGACAACTAGCTCAGACTAAATGAACGTTGTACTTAGATGCATTAGGTCAGATATTTTGACTACTTCTTTAATAGTCTCTAGGGCAATAAAGGTGACTCCATCTTCTCCTCTTGCAATGAGAGGCACGGTTCACGTAGAAAGAAACGCCTCTGCTTAAAATGCAAATTAGGGTAATTAAATATGGCGTAGTAAACGTGAGTGTAAAGGTAAGTTTATCTTGCGGGCGAGGAGTGTCTGGGTCTCCGCCCCTCGGCGACCTCGCATTCCAGAGATTCTCACACTGTAAACTCACCTGCCTTTACCTTCACCACAACACCAGCAACACGCTTTCAAGGGCAAAATGAGAGAGAGGCTGGTTCTTTTCTTTGTGAAAACTAACACTAAAAACCAGTTTCTGTACGTGAGCCGGCCAAGTTTTCATCCCAAAGGTTACGTGTTAGTTACACCGAAGACAGCGCGTGAAGGTCCCTCAAAGGTGTGCGTTGTTGACGATGAGTCGGTCACAAGAACAAGATTAGCGTAGTATTAGAATCTCCCCTGCTGCGAAGAAGCCAAAAGAAGCTTGACTTGTGCCACACGCGTATATAAAAAACTACCACTTTCTTTTCGCAGTGAATTCAAGACTTTCTGAGTTCAAATGGCAGTCCATACTCTCCTGCCTTGTGCACAAACGCGTTCATTTCCCCTACGTTTTCCCCCACTTACTCTGCAGTAACTGAAGGAGCGGAAAAAAGCAGATAAATACCTTAGGAGGACTGTTGTTGCGCTGGCTGAGCTGCGGCTCGGATGCACAATAGAACATGTAACTTCATCGGTAAAGTCCCGTCGTTTAGTCCCATGCATGTGAAAGAGTGAAACTCGCCTCCATAGTCGAGAAGAAGAAGACAACCCCTCCGCTTCTCCCTGCTTCCACCAGCACAGTCCCAGGCTATGCGAGCGTGCATGACGTCAGTGAGAATGTGGGAAAGCAGTGCGCACTCCTGATTGGTTGCGATGACAGTGAGGGGCGTTCCCGAGAAGGTTTGCATTGTTGAATTAACCAATAACAGAAGAGATGATAGTTTCCTTGGTTACAAATTTTGTCAACCCATACACTGTACACAGAAGGATAGCACAAGGTAAGCTAGGCTTTAGTGCGTAAATGGTCATTTAATTCACAGAGCAGTGACTTAATACTAGTTGTATGTGTCGCATTTAATTATATCACGAGGTTCTATAAAACTTATCAGTTTTTGTTCACTGTGTTTGTCATATTTTCATTTGACTGCCTTAAGGAGTATAGACCTAGTTACTGACAAGATAAGAAAACAACTGCTCCTTTTCAGTTTACCTGCCTTTTATAAGTTTGAGCATAAGTTCTGCCCCAGTATTAAAGGTGAACTTACGTTATAATAGGGCTCCATTATTTTCGATTATCAGTTGATGAGAAAAATGCTTATCACCATTTCTTAGAGCCCAAGTTGACATGTTTGATTTGCGTGATGTGGCCGAATGTCCAAAGGTAATAAACTGAATAAGTACTATCCTAGATGGCCGGCAAGTGTTTATTTACACTGGAGAAGCTGAAAGCAATGAGCTTGGGACATTTCTTCCTAGAAGTGGTTGAAAAAATTAATAGAACAAATTACTGAAATCTTTTATTACTATTGAGCCGAGTAAGCAATTAATTGATCAATAGTTCCAGCTTGCCTTGTTAAAATAGCAAGGCTAGTAGTGTATCCAAAGGTTTAATGCTGTATCTCTCAAGTATGAACATCATGTCATCCCTGCGAAAACCAATGGGTAATGTTAGGCAGCTATTATGTCCTGAATTCTAACCTTAGTTTGCCATTTGGTTTTATGAAAAATAATAATCTTGCTCTGTGATTCAAAAATAGCCTTTATGTCTGCTGGAGACATGAGCAAAAAATTCCAATTATCTCCAGAGGGTGCAGAACAGAGCATCAGTTTTCATTTCACTCATAGATTAAATCCATCCCTGCATATTTCATATCAACCCGTCACACACTGCATATCTTAACTGACAGCACTTTTCAAAGCTTAAGCCAAAACAAAGACATAGAGATGTTCCAGTGGTATATCTGATCACACTGGGTGCACCATCTGTCCACACCCAAACCCGAACACGTGTGAGAGTCGACTGACATTCAAGCACTGTCTCACAGAAATTGATGTCAAAGTTTGGTTTCTGATGGGCTTTATTGCTCTGGGCCTGTAGTCTCCTGTTAATCCTTTGAATGACCCTGGTAAAGCCAGGTACCTGTACAGATAAATGTTTATCAGACTGTGCACAGCCTCTGTATTTTTCACATGCAGTGATTTACTTTTTTTAATTTTTTATTTCGCTGGCACCAAATAGAGCTCTAAAGCGATGAGTGGAAGGGATCTGCATACGTTCATCACACAATACAGAGCAGAAGATGTGGGTAAGTCAGTGGGAAATGGGTATGAAACACTGCTGACTTGTGACATAGTGGCCCTCTTATCTGCTGAACAGATATGACCCAAAGTCCTTGTGTTGAATTCTCCAGGTAGTGTTAAATGTTTGATGCTTTAGTTAGAGGCAGCATTGCTTATGTTTATTCACCTGCTTCTTTGAGTCACAGCTGAACTACTACAAAAAAACTGCAGGACACAGTTAGTTTACTTTCTGCTCCTCCCTCTCTGTACAACCCACCATCCCCCCTTTGTGCAGTCATTTTCCAAATTACCCATACAATCCATTAGTGCTCAGCTGTTGCTGTTCCTCTGCCTTTACCTCTATTTCTTTCTTTGCTGAAGTCAGCATAAAGACTTTACTTCAGACATCAAAAGTGATGAGATTTTCAACAATTCCAGTGATCCTAATTCAGCCATATCATTTGCTTCCATCCATGCAGAAAAACTGACACAGCGGATGAAAAATGGTCTTGGCAGCTCAAAGTACAAGCCGGCTGAATATAAAAGACTGCAAGCTATTGTTGATGCTAAACGCCTGGAGTCTGATCTAATTGGACAAAAGGTAAATTTTGGTAATTGTCAGTATCATGACTGTACTTAAAACAGCAATGCTATTACAAAATACAAAATAACATGGCAATTTAGAAGCAAATTAAGAAGAATATGCAACAACACTATCATATAAACGTTTTTCCATAGAGCATACAATTGTCATTACCCACCGAGGGAAGAGCAGGAACTGACAAAAACCTGATTTTAATGTAAGGTGATAAAACAGCATGTCTCCAGTAGTTGTAAATAGCACCATTGCTCTCTATTTGTCTCTACATTCATTTCTCTGCTCTTTCTTGCACACCACATAATGTAAAGGGATTTCACTTCATAGGAAAGAGGCATTGCATAACCTTTATACTTTGTCCAACAACAGGAAACAGAGCAGTAATATCACTGTCATACTCAATAGCATTGTCAGTTTCATAAATATTAATTATGGCTACTCTGGGTTTTCTATAAAACTGTTTGAAGTTCATAGTCATCTGACTCTGAGCAGAGCAAAAAGTTAATACTAGGGGCAATGGAGATTAGGCTGTTAGACCTGCGGTGTTTTAATTGGTAAAATGTGGCAGAAGCCTTTTAGTATCATCATTGTTGCCCATGGCTCCCTCCAACCCTGCTCTCTGCATAACATAGATAAGACAGACTATGTTTACGTTTGGTTGCCCTGCTGAAAGGCAAGCTTTCTGAGCATCTCCTATTGGTGATGTGATAGAGGGTAAATAAATGACCATGAGTTGCCTCAAGCATGGGATCATTTTTGCTCTTCAGGAAAGGACTGGCAGCATTAGCAAATGCTAAAACCTTAAAAGAAATTGCCTCTTGATAAGATTTTTTGCTTAGCAGTGCTGTGCAAGAATGCAAAAAACAAACTAAAAAACAAACAAACAAACAGATCAGAGAGATGCCTATATTGAAAATAGTGGCCACTTTGCACTATGGTAAAAACCATTCAACCATGAATATCAAACACTGAGAAAAAAAGAGATACAATATAGATAATGTTGTTCTGAAGAAAATTAGACAGTCTGCAAATGAGCACAATATTGCAGCATTGTTTGCCATTGAATTTACATATTCACCGAAAATAATGTGTCTGCATTTCGGCTGAAGCACCTTGGCCTAATTAGAAAATATGAAAGTACATAACTGAAACACCACAATCCCATGGGAGAGTCTAATTTAATTGCTATGTTTTTCTTCCTTTTTTGCATGCACATACTCATGATCTGGGTACGAGGAAAAAAATATAGAACAGTAAAAGACAAACAAGCACATGTATTGATTTGCAACTGATGCTCCAAAAGCTCCAAATTTTAGAAACATTTACAAACAGCATTTAGAATATTTATAAGTAGAGATTTATTTCTCTGTCATTACATTTGTAAGGAACATTGCTTTTAAAGACCCCACCATGGTCCACCCACACAGGTGTTTAGATCTCCTCTCAAGTATGTCAAGACTGTGCTTAATTGACACCTCTGACCCTCCTTGCACCTTTATCATTCTCATTGATTCATAAGGTTTGCTAACCTCATGAAATTCTAGTAAAGCATCACCCAATTTCAACCTGAACAAATGTCTAATCAGCCAGAACAGAATACTTCTGTGTGGGTGTACAGGTATCCGAAGCTCAGACCAAACATGTGTAACATCTAAAGATTTTTTAAAAAGGTGAAGAGGGAACCTTCTCATAGAATACAGTAGCTTACTGGGACACAGAACAGAGCTATTGTTAAAGTTAGTATAACACCTGTGCTTTTCCTACTATGACAACCAAAATGTTTGCTGTGAAAAGGTCCGTGGTGAGAAATGAGTGAGAAATGTAGAAAATACAGTTCACTATGACACTATGGAAAGGAAGCCATCCATTTACACATCTCCACAGTCAAGTACAGCTATGATTTTGACTGCATTGTGGTTGCCTGACAAGTAGAGGAGGACCAAGGGTTGTTGCTATTTTTGACTTTAGATTTCCACACGTTCAGTTTGACAGTCCTCAAGTCCTATGTGAGGGATCTTGAAACTACCACACATTTTGATTATATGTATAAAACATGTGCTTCGTAAATTGTTTTTTCATGATAAAATGTAATTGGAATTTGACTGAACACCGTGTGGTTTAATGGTTGATATAAGATTAATAGGGATAGATATTAATGGATTAGTATTGTTTGACACAATGAGAAAAAAAGAAATCAGTTGATTTAAGTTTGACTCCAGGCACAGTTTTTGAATTGCAACCAAGTTACTAGACAGCCAATGCAAATTAAGATCACCTTCAATACATTGCCTGAGAGAGGCACGGAGTGACATCAGTTTGGCCTCTTTCTTTCAGGGCAGCACTAGTTTCAGATTGAGCACTGTAGATTCCAATAACTATAAGCGGGACGTCACCCCGAGGGTAAATGTCCATCACAATATATTCAGACTTCTTTTTTAACAACAGCAGCAGTGACTTGATGTGTACATAGATAGTCACAGCATAAATCAACACCCTAACTCCTCCAGATTTCCTGTTAATATGAATAGACTGTACCCATATATTAGTTTTGTGGTATTTTCTTTTGTACAATTATCTGAGCCAGTGGCCTGTGTATAAAAACACTGATAGAATAGGATGAATTGATGCACTGAGAGCGCTCTGAAGAAGGGCCTTGTTCTTTGATGATGAAAAAGGAAAACAATGAGAGCAGATTAAGACCTCTACCTCCCCCTTCCTCTCCTAATAACATGCCTCATGTGTGTCATGCATGTTTCTACTTGATTATTTTAATTTAACGCTGTTTATTTTGCTTTCATGCTGTGACAGTGATATTGTTTCAGTTGAATTACCTGAGTTTATGAGCTTCTCACAGACATAATAATGCTAATTAATACTGAAGCACATGCCAATATAAAAATATCCCTGATATGCAGAGAGGAAGGATACAACTGAATTTGACTATAAGACAACTATTTCACGTTCCAAATTCCTTGCAACATTATGATTTACTGACCTTATTGCTGTTGTGCTTTTTGCATGTTATAAATGGTCCAGATAATTGATGCATTAAAGCATTCCAGAGACAGTTTTGTCGAGGAGGAAATAAATGTCATGCTTAAAGTGCATTTTAAAAAAGCGCTAGCTATTTGTCAGTGATTATTCCAGTTCAAGGAAACAGTTTATTCCTGCTGTGCATTAAACCTTGTCTTATAGGTTCAGAAGACCCACTGTGCAGCCAAGGCAACCAAAGAAAGCTCCATTTTACGACAGCACAGACAGGTGTGGAGCAGAGAGTGCCCCAGGCTGCAAAAGGCTGAGTAAGAGCCCCCTATTACTCCCTGTCATTATCTGCTGCAGTTTTCTGAATCTGCTATTACACCACACAACCGCTCCATTTAAGCCCCATTGAGCCCAGGCAGGAACCTTCTTTCAAAAATAGGGTGTAAAAATGGGGGACAAAAGTAAAATATGTATATATATCATGGACAAAACAAGAAGAGAAGGGAAGGAGTATTTACATGTAAGATGATTTTCTCATACCGATGACATTGAATTAGTGTAGCAAAGGGAGAGAAACAGAGATAAGTGGGGGGGTTATAGCTGTATGGAGACAGAGGAGTACACTGAATGGGGCAACACTCTTCCTCTGCATGCTGAGGCAGAAGTGTGGGACTGGGGCCCCAGTGGTGTCATGCCTTGTGAAGTGAGAAGGGCAGTGCTAGCTCTGGGGTGCAGCTTGTTTGGCTGCGTAATGACTGTGTCTGAGCCACCCAAGGTTAATGATGTACACAAGCGTAAGCCTCAGTAATGAGCCTAGTCATAAAGATGTGCCACTGCTTGCAGCTCTCTACACATACATCTAGTTAAGCTACCCTGGGTTTCAAAAGCCACCTTGTCAAATGGGAAAAACAGGCTAGTATATCTCTATGGTTACTCTTCGTTTATTCACAATCATATCAACCGCTGGGCCAGACAGTAAGATGTAAACAATTACTATAGCTCCCTCCATAGGTCTGTGCAGTGTAGCCCACAGTAACATGGCATCATTTCTTTAATTTTTAGAAAATACCATCAGTCGAATCTGAGATATTGTGCGTCATAGTCAGATGGAAGGATAGACGTGGTCCTCATCCCTCCCCCATACCTCCAAAATGAATCATAGCAGTAGCTGTACACTATGGTGGAAAGCAACTAAGTACATTGACTTGTACATTGACAAGTGCTGCACTTAAGTACAGCTTTGAAGTACTTGTACTTTAAGTTGTTCCATTAAATGCTACTTTATACTCATACTTCACAACATTTATTTGCCAGCTTTAGCTTTACAAGTTACTTTGCGATTCAGATCATTAATATATAATGTCAACAAATAAATTATGATATAATATTAATTATTCTCTAATGAGTTTCACTCATTGTTTAGTCATATGGCCTGGAATTTTACTGTTTTGGTTCACTCTCACCACTCATATAGCGTCAATTTTGGCCTCAGGCATTTAGCAGTTAAAGAGGCAGTTGGTAGTAGCAGAGCTAAAGGGGGAATAATATTGGACTTATATTCACTAGGTGGCTCCAAATAAATGATAATGTTGCTCCATAACTGCTGGATGAGTAAATAAGCTACTGGTCTTTAACAGGTTAGCCACATCTACTTAATACTTCTTATGTTACATATAGCTGTGTCCAAAATTATTACTATAACTTTTTTACAACAAGCATTTTTAACCCTTATTGTGCTGTCTTCATATGTATCTTATATTGTACATTTCTAGCTAAATTAATAACGTGGTTGTGTGTAATATGGCTTTCTTTTGTCCCATTAAACAGGGAGAAAGCTGAGAATGACATCCATGAGTTTATAGAGCAGATTAGACCAAATGGTAGAACGGACACTGCCATCTTCTCACTTCGGGACTATGGTAACAACATCAGCAATTTTCAGACAGTAAATGTGTATCACTGTCAGTCTTTCCTGTTTGTGAGCACTGAACTAATATTTGTCCTTGTGTGTCTTGGGGGTTTAGAGCTGTTTCTTGAGAAAGAGCAGGAAGCATTCAGGATAGCCACTGTGGAGCCTGTTCTACAGCTCAGGGATGACCTGTGCTTCAGACTGGGTGAAGTACAACATCAGCAGCTCACTGCCCATCTATCAAACTGGGAACAAGTAATACAACAGGTATCTCTGTGATATGAAATCTGTTTACACAGAGTGACTTTGGTAAAATCAAGCCTTAACAAAGCTTAATTTATAGAAAGCTAGTAGGATGGTGGGATTTCTAAATCTATTTTAGAAAAAAATATTTATTTAGTGTTTTACTGCACCTTGCCCACAAAATAAAATGGTCCAGCTTTTGAGAATACTGAATTGCATTTGGCATCTCATGTCCTCATTTGTTAGCAAACCAACAATGAATCTTAGCTGTGCTCGCTCTTAGCAGGTACCAAACCAAAACAGTCTGTCCTGTGCATCCAACAAAAGTTGAAATTAAACCACTCTCCTACTTGTTCACACAATGATCTCAGCTTGCACACAGTGTTGTATTCACTGTCCATGAATCTCTTGTTTGTTAGATATCCACAGTCGCTAAGTCACCAATTCTGCCTTTGACTCTCAGAGGCTTTTTGCAAGCTCAAGAGATGAATGGTGAGATTAAGGAGTAAGCAGGGGTCTTCAAAGACAGACCATACTTGGAATGAACCGTCTGCCAGACGTTTTATCTCCTCTGTGTGGCTCACTCATGCTTGTTTCTTTCCCATGACCCCCTCTACTGTTGCTGGCCCACAGCTCCTACCCATCTGATTGCATGGGCACAAAAGAAAACCCCCAACATGCACACCCAGCCATGATGCCTGCTCTGCTTGCTTTTCTTTTTTTAATGTCTTTTGTCTGTTTTTTCAATTTCTTATTTCACCATTTTGCTTCACTCTCTGACTCACAACAAATCAGAGAAAGGCCCTTTTCAGGTACCATGTAATTACACTTTAAGCTCTTTTAAGTTAAAACTAAAGAATCTGAAGGTGATTGGCACTATGTTTAAGCTCTACTTTAAAAGACAAAGTTAGAGTGAAATGTAACCCATGCCATGTTGTTGGCTGGTTATCATGTTGTTTACAACAACAATATTTTCAGATTTGAGTTAAAGAGTTTAGTTAAAGCTGAAACTCTGAGAATTTCACTGTTCATTTCTATCAGTTATAATGGTCACATGTTATTTCTTCTTAATCATTCATTTTGTGGGATCACTTTGAAATACACAGTGTGAGTGAGTTCAGACAAAGCATGCAGCAACTAGCTATGATAACAGGTCTGATTACTTTTTAATCAAGTTTTAAGATTATATGCAAAGTAAGGGTAAGAGCTGCTATATCATATATTTAGTGGCAGGATGTTCCAGAACTGGCACGCTCTTGCTGTAAAGGCTGTCCTGCTTTCTCTCAAATTGTCTGAATGTTCACTCATCCGCAAAATATATTAACATTAAATGGGAACTCCACTGAGTCTGTTTGTAGGTCTTGAGGAGTATACTGTAAGTGCTTCTGAGAAAAAAAAGTTGCATAAAGCCTTCTGTGGCTCCACATGGGACTGCATGAAGTCTGATGAACTGCCTTAAGTGATGTCACTTAAGGCAGCGTTAGTTTGGGCTGAGGACTGCAAGTTTGAAATGACAAAAATCTTGGGGTGTGGCTTTAGAAAGAAATTAGCTTATCAGATATACATAGCCTGCTCTTTATCTCTGCTTGAGGCTAGTGGCTAGCAGCCATATTAGCTGCTATAGCATAACACAGAAGAAGAAGTCATGCAATAAAGACAAGTACTGACAACAACATATTAAAGAGGCATCAAATGGCAGATTTTCTGTTTTGTTAGAAAAAATGAAGGTCAGGATTAATCTGTCATAAGTTTACCATAGAAAACAAAAATTTTACTTGTGAAATACATTGGAAGGCACTGGTGACACTGACACTGGCGAGTCTGTGAAGTGCTGAGGTCTGGCGTAACAGTCCGCTACCCAGTTTCCAGAGTGAGTCAGTGAGTGAGCAAAACCACAAATGGCAAGTATTTAGCCATGGCTGTCGTCTGCAGTTGCAGACGTGCAGAGAGAGGGGGACTGGTGACCATTGGATCATGTTGTGAAGGACAACAAGAAGATGTCGGAGAAGAGACTAAGGGAAACTGAGGTAGATGTCTTCAGTGAAAGAGCTGGGCCAAAAAAATGCAAAGCCATTTAGTATAGAGGAGGTACGTTGCACTTCAGACCTGAATGGCTGATTTCTTTTGTTGCACTTCACAACCAAATGTTTATGTTTCCATACAATTAGAAAGATGTGTTAACACAAACTTTGTTGTTCTTACCTTTCACCACTCATCCACAACTTGGCTAATTCTCACAAATCTTTGATATGTCTTAAATGTAGCTACTCTGCTAATAGTATACTATTTGTATGAATTAAAATTGCTACTATCATTTTTATTCCTAATTTCTACATTGCTTCTTGGAAACTGAGAAATAGACCTAATTATTTGATAAGCATTGTCTGTCAGCTGTTTTCCTACTGAAATTTCCAGCATCTTGGGAACCAAGGATTTACTGATTACTCACAAACACTGAATCACTCTGATTACGAGTGTTTCTGAATCGCCATGTCTGTAAGAACAGTGGGGGCTTAGGTTCAACCAGTGCTGCTGATTTTAGCACACATAGCATAGCGAGAGTGTTACAGCAGATAGCTGTGATCGCTTGAGTCTGCGCTGTGTATTCCTACAGTCCCAGATTTGTTTAAGCTGCAAGAATTTCATCAGTCTTTCTCAAAGCATCGTGGATATCAGTAGGTTTCCTAGATAGTCAGGGCAAGACTTGTAGCTCTGTTTGCCCAAAACAGTTTTGGTCCATTTGATATTGAGGTGACGGTTCATACTGGCCAGTTTGATTTCCCTGGACAGAATAGAGTAAAACTGTATGTCTTTTGTATTTGTTTTCTAAGCCTGTATTTAATATATTTTTATGGATTTATCCTTGGATCACCAGATACACTTTGTGAAAGACCAGCAAGATAACATTACTGCAAAACTTCATGCAGAGCACCTGGCCTTGGAGAAGGAGATTATGGATCTTGGTTTGGAGGTAAAATTCTCACTGCTGGCCCTCGATATCCTGCTTCTGTTTCAGCTATTTTAACGCTTTTGCTCGAAACATGTTTGATACTGTTTGTCACCAAAGCAAATACATTATCTTACATATCTCAAAAATGATTGTATTGTCCTCCGCAGATATATCTTTCTAGTACTTCAGATAATCTGATGAACACTGAAAACATTCCAGAAGAGGTTTTGAGTTCAGACTGCCCTTACCCAGAGCTGAAGGACTCCCTGATCGAGGCCTTCCACTCCCTGTCAGAAAGATACCAGAGAAGGCTGCTGAGTCTTCAAGAGCAACTACAAAGAACAGACAGGTAGGCCTGAAGACTACAATCAATCTCATTCAGTCAATGAATGCTCACACATTGATGCTCACACATTGGTTGAATGAGAAAACTGATTTTAGCAACTAATATGAAAGAAGTATATGGTGACAATCCCTTCAATATCTCACATAGTCTTGATAGAAATAGGCTTTTAATGATTTTCAGCCGTAAAACTCTGGGCAGATCAAAATTCAAGATTAAAACTCAGCATGACATCAGCAGCATATAGAGGCACAGTCACAGGCTGCTGAACAAGACAAGTCTTCCTCACCATGAGGTCGATTATATCAGCATCTTAAAACCACTTCATAACTTTTTTTATTTCCCTGTGGTCACAATATATATATATATATATATATATATATATATATATATATGTATATATATGTGTGTGTGTGTGTGTGTGTGTGTGTGTGTGTGTGTGTGTGTGTGTGTAGTGACATGAAGGTAGGGGAAGATAGTGTCATAGTATAATTTATTATTTATTTTTGGTTTTATGTATATGTATTTTCTGGGTTGGAATCTGTTACAGGTTCTGTGGCTGGCATCCAGAGGACCACCTACGCTACCAGTTCACATTGTTTCAGTACACTCATGACATACCCAACCACAGAGCACTCTGCATGGACATGCTGCAAAGACTCTTCCCTGAGAAAACTAGACAAGAGCTGGTCAGTACATTGACCTTTTTTGTCTTTTTAAGCAAGAGATAATTGATTTATTTGCTTGTTAAACAGAACAACTAAATGTATGTACAACAAATACACAGGGACATGCAAACTGTTCAATGTTGTTTACATTGTGCACCCTGGAACACACACCCATATATACTGATAGATAATAATTGACTAAAACTTCAAATTTTTGAGCTGAAAGAATTAGTTGACGAATTTATTGGTCAATCAATGTAAAATTCACCAGCAAGATTTTTGATGATCTAATTATTTTTTAAGTTGTGTTTCAAACAAAGGAGCAAAAGCCTCTAAAATGTATGATATGTGTTATATGATGGTAAACTGAATATATTTTCATCAAACAAAATGAGATTTGAGGACAGCACGTCAACTTGTGATGAATATTTTTTTTAATTTTCTGATATTTTATGCACTAAACAAGTAATTGATTTATCAACAGTCTCTGGCAGATCAGTCAATAAGGATAATAGCTGATTGTTGCAGCCATACGTAAGCTTTCATTATCACACTCACACTGTTACATTCTCACACGGAAGCTGCGTAGTGCAACCACAGTCTGGTCTGCTGACCACTGAGCAAGTGGGGGTTAACTGCCTAGCTCAAGGGGATGATTTATCCTGTGGGACATACTGTATATTGATACACACACTCCCACACACACCCCTCTTAAAATGTAACTGCTTCCCCAGTCTAAAGCAGCCCCTCAGTGTGAGTCTCAGACTCCCTAATCAATGTAGCTTGGTACTCTGAACCGAGCAGACAGACACACCGATAAGCCTGGACAATGATCCGCTCAGCACGCTGCAGGATGTGCCATGTCACCCACTGTGGACAACTCGCTCGCCCCACAGCCCAGCATCGCCATGACAACCGCCAGCCCTTGTCTCCTTCCTTACCCGCACCAAGAGACCTGTCCTTATATCAGTTCCAGCTGGGTGCTGCATTTAGAGCTGTGATTGTTTAGTGCTAGGGGAGGTTGCAAGGAGGAAAGATGTGTCTCTTCACAGTCTTTCTCCTGACTCTTCACTTCTTCAGAGGGATGATGTGCTGCTGACTCTAATCTAATTCACCTATCAGTCATTATTAAGCTAGTTTGTGTGCAGAGAATAATCATTGACAACTGATTGTGTTGCTGAAACCCCATGGATTAACTGCATAAATGCTATTCTGCTATCAAAAAAAATCTTGATATTCTGCAGTTTTTATTTTGTTTGCTTATCCAGTAATCTCAAATGTTGGTTCCCCACTTGACGCAAGCTCTGTGCCTGTAAATTTTTGGCTCCATTAGATATAAAGTGAAAACATGAATCCTGTCTGCCAGCAGTCAGCTTTGGGCAGATTTCGCTTGTATTTGCTATGGGGAAAATGCTTAAATTCTATAGTTTTAGGTGGGTGGGGGTGGAGGTGCTTTCATGCACTTAATGATAGAGACAGTAGAGAGAGACAGGAAATGCGGTGAAACAGAGCAGGGGAATGACGTGCAGTGAAGGGTCCGGTCAGTTGGGAGTAAAACCAGGGACTGGCTGTTCAGGGACTATGCGCCCACATTGTATGCGCCCAAACCATTAACCCCCCCTGAAATTCTATAGTTAACACTTAAATTACAGAATCGTTCCTGTGCATTAAACATCTTAGCTCTAACTTTTCTTATTATGGTTTTTCACTTAATAGCATTGATGGTTGTACCTGTTTGAGCTGTAATATTTTGCTCACTTGCGATTTTGTTCCATCTGTGTGCAATCATTTTGGGGTGATAGCATCATTTTCGGTTTTGTCAGTCTTTTTGAAATTCTAATGCAAGCTAAAACTGCTGTTTCATAAGCTAAATGGCAGGTGCGACATATTAGCACAGTTAAAGAGATTGTGCAGTCTAGCAATTGAAGAGCCTCCTACATTCTCCCCAGGAAAGATTGAGAAGAATAGTTTGAGACTGAACCTTTTTTTTTTTTTTTTTTTAGAAGTTTAACTTCATGCTTTTTAAAAATATTGCTTTTGTGCAACTGTCATTTCAGTTTCTTTCTTTGATCTTACAGAAGAAAGAAGAGCAGAGACAAAGGGTTTGATTAGAGAGTTACATTAGTGAGATTGACTTGCTCTGCTGTCTTAATCCCAAGATATTTGAATAGAATAATTTCTTGCAGCAGTTTGTTTGACAGTGGCCTGAAAATCACAACCCAAACGCATATTACTGTCTCAGCAAAGTGCCACAGCAAGAGTGTGGACATGGTTTCTGTGTTTCTTTTGATGGCTTTCAGTGGAACTAGTTTTTCTGTTTTAATGAGTCAGATGGTGGTATGCCATTAAGCTTAGTGTGGAGGTCTCCCTCTGCTGGATGGGGCTCTTTATTTTCTACTATGACTTACTCTTTGGAGGCCAACAGAGTACCAGCAGGATTTTAAAGTGATACCATAATATTCCATGACAATAGAGGAAATAATTCATACCCTTTACCTTTTCTGACTATATTCAGTCATTTTTCTTTTCTTTTTACTTCTCAGTCCTCATGGAGACAGCACTCAACAGAGGGAATGTGGGTGCAGCAGCTGAACTAAGTGGCGTGCCACTTTAAGTGTGCACTGCAGACATGGTGCGGTAGATCCTTCCACATACATAATGTGGTGGCTAAAGTGCATGCTTGCCTCTGTGTGAACACACATTGCGCATGAAGTGCAAACATGAAAACATGAATGCAGACTCATACTGCTGTTTATGCTTATTCACTTCTTACAACGTGAGGAAGGCAAGGGTGGTGAAGGAGAGGACAAGAGGAATTGAGGAACAAAGGGTGGATCTTCCTCAAGTTCCAAAGTTGTGCATTAATAAACAGGATTTGCTTGACTGCCGCTGGCACTTCTGTTCCATTGGCAGGTCTGTCAGCTCACTCATTTTCAATAAAACCAGTCAGCCGTCTAATGCCTTCCCACCGTCAGTTAGCCGCTATTAGCCCATAGATGAATATCATTCCCTCTGTTCCGATGAAGCAGCCAAGTGATGCAGCCTCTGTGAGTGCTGACACAATGATGAATAGCTACAGGCAGCCCTCACACAGAAAAGAAATGTTTTCCTTCAGGACATTTCACAGCCAGGAGAGAAGGACCATTTTGTACACCAGCTGAGCTAGACCTGACACAGAGTTTTCCCTATGGCCCTGCTGCCATTATTATGGACAGTGCACTGTATCGTGTAGGAATGTTTGCAGATTTCTGTTTGCATGTCATCAATTCAGTGCAACACTATATATAATACGGCAATGTTGACATTCGGGTCACAGTATTCCAGTATCTTGCACATTTTGTTCTTCATATTTAGCTTTTTGTCCAGTGTTTACTGAGGAATAACTGATACGCTTTACCTGTTAATACATTCCATAATGCATTTGCGTCACCCCATGTGCAAACATTGCCCTCTCCCTTCATTCGTCATTTTGCACTTCCAGATGGAGCATGAACGTGTGTTGAACTGGCAGCGCTTCTCCCAGGCACAGCTGACCGTAGTGACCCAGCAGTGGCAACGGGATCAGGAGGAACTACTGGCCAGAGCTCTGGTCACATTGCAAGAGGCAAGACATGCCCACCAGGAGGAGCTGGAGCTCCACAGAGACCGCCAGAACCAGCAGGACATCTGCTCGCATCTCAGAGAGAAGGTTCGTGTCTGATATACCTTCACACCAGGAACTGTCACATGTTCAGGAACATTTCCTACTTTATGAGACTGTACTTTTTATGTTGGAAATTAAAGTGCAGTTCTTTGTCTGCAACCCATATTAGATCCCACTAGTATATCTATAACTTTAATACCATACTGCAGCCTGCCCAGTATGAGTTCCCTGTGGTCTACTTCTCTACTGTTCTTATTTATTAGTGACAGTCACTCTCACTCATGGTGGAGTGGAGAGAATTGAGCTGGTTTCCAGAATATTTAACATGATATCTTTTTCCTCATAAAGAACATGTGTAGATCTTACAGTTGCTGTGGAGAGGTGTGAGAGGCACCAGACAGGCAGCAGTGCCTGACTGCCTGCTTGTGTACAGGATATCTGCTGACGAGGCTGCATATTACACCAGGCTGCCTGACAGCATCTCTCGCTTTAGCTGCCACTTGGGATGGGTTGTGAATGCAAACAAGCTAATAAGGACGGTCTTGGAAACATGATGTTGCTGTCTCTGAGGGGTGCTAGTTCACATTCGCACAACAAACAAGTTACTCATGTGAACAAATCCATGTGCTGTACAAATTGAGTCTGCTTTGCCTGCCGGTTTTTGTTTTAAATGGTGCTCATGTCCTGTAGCTGATTAGATAACAAGACACTGATGTACTGAAGTAGGATTGGTAGTAGGGCTGGTGTGGGCCATCACTACTGAGCCTAGGGTTTTGTTTTGTTTTTGTTTCTTAATTACAGGACATATCACCAAACAGGGGTAGTGCTGGTTTATTTATTTATTTATTTTTGCACTATTGCCTCTGCTCCTTTAGACCTGTGAAGTTCGGCGTGTCACATTCTTTGTATTTATGAATAATCCAACCCCAGATTTACTCTCTTGTCCTGAAACAATGACTTATGTTAAGTAATACACCATAAGCTGCACATATTCTGCTATGTGTGAAAAGAGTTCATCAAAGATCGAGTTGGATATGTTGCTGGAATCCATGTTGTGACAGTTGGAACACGATAAACGACAATTTCTCTCTCTCTTAGTTATGGGGGACGCTCCCCTCCCTGTACCACTTGCCATAAAGACTGGAAAGCCTGGTACAATATATCCCACTTCAGACAATGTCTCAAAGTAGGGGTCTCAAACTGTCAGTTATCAGGCCAAATCTGGCCTACAAGACAATTTCATAAGCTACCCCCACCAAGTTTAGGATACTTTTTTGCAATCAGCCCACAAATACAATGATTTTTTCCTCCCTGACTTTTATTAAATGTTATCATTTTATTTTGTAGCAAGGCTGCAAAATTGTGGCATAAAAACTGCCTCTTTATTTCACTAGCTGTTTGCAAGTTTGCGACATATAAACAGAAACACATAAGATTTGGCCAACAGAACTCTGATTTACTGCAGCATATACAATGTCTGACACCAAAATCTGTTTCTCTAAAACTAAAACAAATGTTGGACAGGGAAGTTGATTCATGCCTCATCTTCCAGGGTAAAAGTGCCATAATCAAGGAGTATAATCTTAAGTA
Source organism: Lates japonicus (assembly GCA_033238685.1). Taxonomy (NCBI): domain Eukaryota; kingdom Metazoa; phylum Chordata; class Actinopteri; family Centropomidae; genus Lates; species Lates japonicus. The sequence continues at coordinate 3,064,455 of BRZM01000012.1, read as the reverse complement.
GAATTACTCTATTAAACATGCAGAGCAGAATGCGAGGTAAAAGGGAGAAGAGGAGGAAGCTGTAGTTAAAAACACACTGGAAGTTATTATTCTTCAGTCTCACTTAGAGAAAACATCCTAGCTAGTGAGCCCCTGATAGTTTGAGTAAGATAATATTGTTGTGTTATTTCCCTGTTGCCATAATTATCCATGAAAAACAAATCCTTAAGTGTATTTACCAAAGTGACTGTATTTTTTTTTTTTACTGCACATTTGTTCTAACACCTTCAAGTAATATGCTCCTGAGTTTCCAACAAACACCTTGCTCGCAGATTCTTTCACTAAAATATTACATCATGTCGGATAGCACTTACTAATTTGCATTTACAATGCATTTAATTGGACTGTTTTCTCTTTATCCTTTGCTGTGTATTGTCATTTACTACTGATGTAATTGAAGAAGCAAATTCAGTGGCACTGAACACTGTTGTGCTTGGAAAAAGACATCACAGGTTTTTAAAATGATGGAATATGTTATGTAGCAGTATGTCTCTGCCAGCTCCTTTTAAATGTATTTTTGAAAACACAAGGGGTCTTTGACTTTCAGTAATTTAGGGTAAACCAGCAGTAGAATATAAACTACACGCCTCACACAACACATTTCTGAGTTTTGTTTTCACGGCTCTCTGAGGCAATAAGAAAAATAAAATCACAGGCATTTTCATTCCCATGACTTTTCCGCATCCACGTTTTTTGTTTACGCATTGCATGTGCACATATTTGAGCTAGTGTGGAGGCTCAGATGGACGCCTGTTTGCATCCAATTTTTCTTTCCACTGCCTTTATCGCCACAGCACAGCGACACAGTGGTGAGACAAGATGGATTTTCCTCTCGTTGCATCTGCTTTTTTAACGCTTTATTTTCTGCAGCTGCTCCCTCTGACCCAGGCAGCTCTCCTGACTCTACTGTGAGTCACTCACCCCTCTTGAGATCGACTTCCTTTCCACACTCTAAATTTCATTCTTATCATGTTATATGCACTTTGTATTGTAATACAATTTAGTAGATGGCTAGCACAATATAGCTGACAGGAAACCTCTAGGTGTATCAAAATTTATACAGTATTTTATTTATATTCAATTTATTATTGATTTTATGGAGGTCATCATCATGATCCATAATTTAGGAACAGTTCACCCTCACTATATTATATATAGGTATGAGGACAGCTCAACCAATTAAATCAACAAAAGTCAACTGCTGCAACTAAATAATAGAAATTGTGATTTGATTTGAAAAATATAGATTTAGATGAAATAGTTAGCTAAAAGTAATTGATAAACACGTCCAATAAGTATCTTTAAAAAATGGATCAACAGTTGATATAGCTAAAAGAAATGGATAAGCAGTTGAAATTGTTCATTTAAGTGATGTTGTGTGCTATATAATTGATTGTGTTAGATAACACAATTCCTTCACAAGAACATATTTGCTGATGAAGGGGAACTTGAGCTCATCTGATAGTGCTGCGAGGATATGTTAGATAGTAAAGTTTGGAAATCACTGGCTTAGATGATGCTCACAATGTACTAATCTGGTAGAAACTGGTTTAGGCTACAACATTTTTGAAATAAATTAAGAAGCTAAGGGACTGCTGTGATGTACTTGTCAGTTAAGGCAGTAAATTGCTTACTTGTTATATTTATCTAGCTGTGATTATGCAAATAATCACCCTCCACATCTCATCTTCTCCTAGCCTCCATGGGTTCAGAGGAGAGCATATATTGAATGATTTTTGGTCAGTGCTGGTCTCGTTCTGACCTCATTAGAGAGGGAGGCTGTGTGCTGCCAGTCCACTCAGCTCTCTACTGAGGGGCGCGTAGTGCTTAGAAATCCAGGGTAATTGATTTCAGAGTTAGCTTGTACCCCTTGGTTTTGGAAAGGGCAAGACTGTACCACAGACCACAGCTTCTCCTTGGGAACCACAGAGTAGCTGTGCTGAGGTGATTGGCTGCATTCACGTGTCTGGATACAGATAGCAGTCAATTTGGTTTCAGAAGGTTCCAGGTGTGATATACAATAACAGAAATGTAGAGGGCGTGTATTGTCAAAAGGTAAAATGAAATGGATGATTGAGATAAGTAGTTAACATTTCATGCATGTGACATGACTTATTTCATTCCAATTTATCACTGAAAGACAGATGCTTCTCTTCAAATCATCAGCTGTTTGTGCTGCAGTGTTCTGGCTGCCGTAATTAGTTGGCATTGTTCTTGGTGTTACTGTTCATTCCAGGCTTTTATTCTGTCCTTGCTTTCATTTTGCCTCCCACTTATATCTCCCTCGCAGGCATCTTTGATGAGCGATTGTGTTTTCCACATGAGTAAATAAAGCCTGGAGGGATGGCAGATTGTTCCAACATGCTCAGGTGGGAAAGAGATGAGCAGACCAATAGGACAAACCACATAACCTTTGAAAGAAAGATTTTCATAACATGGGAGGTTTTCCTTTATTGCAAGAGCTCATTTTTCATTTCCTGCTCTCCAGAGTACTTTGCAATATAAGCAACACTATTACAGATTAACTTATGCTATGATCTGCATGCCCTTCCTGCAGTATTCTCTGGGCACTGTGTAGCAGATCCCCTGTCACCTAGTGTTAGTGACTAACAAGGACAGCTCTTCATCCCTCTGGTGGCCAAGTGGACACAGCAGATTTGACTTAAGCTGAGACAGTGCGTGGGCCTCACAGTGTTTCGGCCAACAATTCTCTAAGGAGTTAACTATATATGAATAATTTTTCATCCACAAAGTGAGATACCTGTTATGGCTGCTGTGATTGTGCTAGCTGTGGAAATACAAAGATAATTGCATGGTCTCATTTTTCTCATCTCTTAATGTTGACATTAGTTCTTGTGCCTAGATTCATTGTATCTCATGTGTCATTAATGTCACTCAGTAGAGTGGTCCCTCCAATGCAGGAGTGGTGCTGTTCTTAGAAATACACCACTCACTCTCCCCAGTTTGCTGCTCTAATTCACATAATGATTCTAGTTTAAGATTTGTAGTTTTGCATGAGTACATACCTCATCTGTTTCACTCATCTGTTATATATCTCAAGTTTGTCATTAAATGACCTGCAATAGAAAGTTTTGATGGCTGCTGCAACGCCCCCTGACAGAAGACATCACTTTAACTGTACAGTTATATTAACAAAGGATTTGAACAGGCTGCAGTGTGCAGATAAAAAGGCTATTATTCTTTTGTTATTCTGACATCTCTGCAGTCTTTTCTGTGCTGCCATGAAAAAGGATGGTGTCCCATTTCCTTTTGAATTCACAGAAAATGAGATTCCAGTGACAAATTACTGTAGACTGTATATAATGACCATTTTATTCCCTTTGTGCTCCCTAAAATGCCTTTTCATCTCTGCCTAAACAAGAATGACGTACAAAATACATCCAGCCACTGTGGATCTCACTGTGTTCACAGTGGATCTAAGTTTTGAAGATACATGTCAGACTCTTCAATGACCTCATGTGACCTCACGCTGCAACTGAACTTTACACTTCTTGCTTTATGAGACTGTGGAAATAAACAAAGACAGAGTTATCTGTCTCATGTTTGTATGTCTCCAAAAATATGCTTTACTGGTTAAGGTTGTTTGCACACTTTACTACTTATGGTTCACTACATTAGACATGCAGGCAGGTAACTTATCTGGGCCAGACTGGAGCTTGATGGATTGCTTCTGTCTCATTTTTTTTTTTAAAAGCGTCTCCAATTTGATTTTAAGGCTACTTCTTGTTACATAAATTGATACATTTTATAAGACAGAACTGCTACTGACCAGTGATGTATCGATGACTTTTGAAATATGGATATTTTAAAAATATTTCTTATCCATTTTTGCCCCTGCTGTAAAGACACTAGACACATGACAGGAATTGAGAGAGTGGGAAGGGCGGGTTATATGCAGCTAGAATCAAACCAGTGACATTGTAGTATCTTAGACTTCTCCACCATCAGGAAGGCCCAAAATATGGATAATATAAAAGTATTGAAACCCTACATATGCACAGTATGGAAACATATCTCATATTTAATAAGAACTGGAGAAGTAAACATAAAGCCTAAACATTTAAGGTACATAACATTAGAACTGCTCATGTCTCAAATTTTTATGCTTATGCTTGTTTTATATACTATGGGTACTCTTCCCCTATGGCAAAAAATAGTAATGTTGTGAGAAAAGATGCCAGCTGAGGTGTTTTAGTAGGCGTCTTTTCTTTCTATATTGAAATTTAATTATGCTAATGAGGTTTTGTACAGGTCTGATGTTTTGCCCGGGGTAACAGCAGTAGTCAGTGAAACCATCACTGTGACCTTTTGCAATGACAAGATTATATTACACAAGGCAGTGCTGGAATCAACACCAACAGCAACAGGTGCACATGAACACACATACAAGAGGAAAGAGCAGCAGAGGCACAAAACAGGACATCATATGTAGCTGCATAAACATAGTCACAGTGCTGTCACCATCATTACTCAGCGATTACTCATTGTCACAACTCAGGTTTGCTCTCCTGGTCAATAGAATTGCGTATTGAACCATTTGTTAGGAAAAGCCATTAAATGTCTGCATTAGAGAATATTTTAATTTCTAAACAAGAGGCATGTTGTGTCTGGAGTATAAACACTGTAAAATGGAACTTGATGAGAGGCTGGATTGTTTTAAGTTCTCCCTCAAACACACAGCTGCTGCTTTTTCTCAGGAGGACATTGAGTATGAATGACTCGATGATACCGCTGGTGCTAATGTGTGTGAGACCATGTTAATTTGCAGTTTAGTCCTTGAGGGATTCCTAAGCTCTACTCTGATAGATCTGTGAGTCTGTTTGCCCTGTTGGAATGTAACACTTTAATACCCGGCTCACCACAGAAAGGCTGCCTCATAACGAACCTGTCATTCAGTCACTCGCTCCCTGGCAAATTTTTTGGTCTATTTCCAGATATCTAGCTGGGCGGGTGAAGATTGCAAAGATGTGAACAGAATTTTAGAATAGAAATATTTGTCAGTGCTCTGTCAAGACATTGTGTCTCCATATGATAACCACATTTTCAGACAAGTTAACATTTACACACGCTTTTAGTTTTATAAATGCCCTTTCACACAGGCTTTCTTTTAGATTCAATGCTTTGACGGGTCCTGAGGTGATCTTACACAAAGTGTGAACGGCAGCTGTGACGCCTTTACAAGAGTTCATCCCACACTTTGGCACCATGGGAGTGGGGCTCAGCTGGTTGTCTCCCAGTGACTGATTCTTTCAAGACAGCCGTTGATGGACAATAACCTGGTTTTTGTTTCTCCCCGGATGTGTATTTGCATGTGTGTTTGTAGCTGCAGTGGTGGCGGGCCCAGCAGGAGGAGGTGGCGAAGCTAGAGGCAGCTATAGCTGCTAGACAGCGAGCAGAGGAAGAGGCGAGGTTAAAGAGGGAGCAGGAGAGGGAGGCTGCCATTAGGTCACAGCAAAAAGAAGAGGTAATCTCATCATCATCACACCCATCACAAAACGCCAGTTCCATCCTGCAGCAATTTCTTAATATCAAGGCTTCACGTATATGAATGTGTACAAGCTAGAATCTGTGGTTCACTCATTTGTATGATTCCACTAATTAGATTTAAATGTTGCTGAGTGTTACCACGGAAAAAAGGGTTGCACACAACTTTTGTGGAAAAAAACAATTATGAGTTGAATAAGAGATATAATGGTAAATATGTTTTATCCTGTGCTCACAAGATCCATTTATATTGTACATAACTTATTATCTTTTGCATTCAATTTGATTATTTTTATGGGGAAAAAAAACAAGATAATTCACTAAAAATTTTAATATTTCTTATTCATGCAGCTAGCCCACTTGAGATGCACACAGCCAGCTCAAAATGGAGAGAGCCGGGTCAACTAGAAACCCAGGACTTGTCCTCAGCAGGAATCTGTTATATTTTAAAATGGAGTACAGATGGATTAGATTTAGATGGATAGCTATGGTGTGCCAAGGAAATAGCCTCAAAAGTTAAAAAACGAAATAAGAGTCACATTGGCTCAGCTTGATCCTGAGCATTCGGCACACAAATATCCCTGATTTCACAGAAATGAAAGTACTCCTCAAAAGCAAATTATATGTGGCAGCTCAGGCTAAAACCTTTAGGGGCATGTGCGAATGAGTGTCTGAGTGACTTCTCACAGAAAATAAGCCACTGAAGTTACTAATGCTATAGCTCTGACACATTTAGATAACATGTTTGTACTAGATGAATAAAAACAGATGATCTTTTATGTCATCAGCAGCTCTGCAGCCCTCCATATTAAGGGCATTGCAGGGTTTTTAATATATGGTAGCTACTTGATGAAATTACACGAGCATCAAGTTGCTTACCATTTTTTGCTGCACTGCCTTCAGTATTTAATTGTGGGCACACAGGGAGATAAAACTGAAAGCATACCTTGTTACAATTATCTGGGTATTTTGATTATTCAATTTAGTTATTGTCCTCACAGGTACAACTACACCAGAGTGTGTGTGTGTGTGTGTGCAAGTGTCTGACTGTTTAATTAACTCTCTCCTCAGGGGTCTGCTAGGAGAGCATGGGCAACCTGAGACACTCTGATTGATGAGAGCATTTAGGCTGCATTGCATTCCATATAATTTAGCACAATAGTCTGCCAGACAATGAAATATCATCTCATTCTCTCTATTTACACTCTCTGATTACTGCTCTGTCACAATCAATAGGACATGAGGATCCTAAGAGTTCTGTGGAAGTCAAATTATTGGGAGTGTGCCTACTGTTCTTGTTAACTTTTTGTCATGATTCTTTGTAAATTGTTGTCCCCCCCCCCCAGGTCAGGCAGTTTTATTTAAAGCAGCAGAGGCGGAGGGAGGTGCTGGAGCAGAGGGATCAAGAGAGACTTGCTAATCTGAGGAGCGTCATGGAAGAACAGGCAAGGCGAGATAAAGAGAGGTGGGTGTTGCACAATGGGACCTTGACTTTTCAAGTGCTAATACATTATTGCCCATTGCCAACATGACTTGACATGCATTTAACTTTTTGCTTATGGGGTTACAAGAACTTACAATCACGCAAATTTAATCTTTATTATTTATTTAATCTTTAACCCCTTTGCACATAGCACCTGCCATCATTATGAGCTTGTGTTGCAAAAAAAGCTAGTGGGTCATGTGACTCATGAAGCTCGTCCATTGTTCTCCATTGGGAACAGAAGGAATTACCAGCATACGGTGACTTTAAGTGATTGAAGCTTTGCAAACGTATTCTGTATATTGTAAATTACTGTGTGAAATGTTAAGTAGTTATATTATTGAAAAATGAATTGCTGAAGAAACCAGTTAATTAAGTTGCGTCCCTTGCCCAGTTTTGTCCTATCAACCTCTTAAGCACAACACACTTGAAACTTTCAGCCACAGACATCACTATTCAGCCTGATGTCAAGTTACCCTTGATAAATAAATTCTGCCTTTGAAAAAAAAAATCTCCCGTTTGCTGTGGTTTGCTCAGCATTTCTCAGCAGACACTGACAGAGACTGGCGTTAATACCAGATAATAGTGTTGACTTTGGCTGCGAGAATGAACTCTGGAAGGAATGAAAACGAGGAATCACGAGAGGCAGAAAAAGCGATAAAAACAGATGATGAGAGAGGAGCTGCACTCTGGCAGCTCCATAAAACCCTCCACACCCCGCAGCCCTGCTGTGTCAGGAACGATAGGTAATGTTGGTCATGGCGGTGGCAGAGGAAGAGAGGGGCTGTTTAGGTCTGATGTCCACACCTTCTGTGCTCCCTCCAGGGTGCAGTTTAGGGCGGATATGTTGCAGCGACGAAGGGAGGAGAAAGAGGCGCGGGAGCTTGAGCATCAGAGACAAGAAGAAGAGAAACAGAATCGTCTGGAAGCTCTCAGAAGCCAGGTGGATCATTATCTGCTCTTAACCCTTTCAACCACTATAATTTACTTGCTGACTTGGACTAATCCTTATCTGAGTCGAGGCATCACTGCCTATGTCCTATGACACAATTGTATGTTATCACTATAATAAATGTAGTTTTCCTATTTATCTTAGGTTGTAGTGGTGGCAGAGGCAGACCCAGAGAGGATGATGGCAGATACGGAGGCTTGGAGGAGTCGACACTTGAACGTAAATGAGTTTGAACTCCAAAGGCCTCTCTATAGTATTAACACGTACACGGACACACAGGTGAGGCATGATAACATCCACTCTCCTTTAACCTTTAGCTTTTGTTTGTGTGTTTACGAACGCTGCATGGTCAGTTGCCCCAAACTCCTTATCTGTGCCCTACATATCACTGGCCTGCAAGGCCTCTCTGCCCAGTTCCCTTGATTATATTCAGCCGTTTATGTTTCGTTTCATCTTGGGTGAGACAGAGCAGTGACCCGTGCAGTCAGAGAAATGATGTAATCTGGCTGGCTGGTCAAACAATGTTTGTCCTCTTCTCAAAGACCTGTATACACAGCCTTGATCTCAAGGCCACCAAGTCAATCAGTGCACCGTAGAGTTTGTGTGTGTGTGTGTGTGGTTTTGTCATCATTGTGCAGAGCAGGTTAGAATATGGTTATTGTATAACACAGGCAATGACTGATGATTGTTAGACTGTTAATCTTCTCCTCCAATACCAAACCGTGACGGCTTAGTGACTAATCTTGTTTCAAGTATTAAATGTGTAGTAAACCATAAAAACAAACTGTGACAACCTAGTGGGTGTGATCTGGTATGAAACAGCTGGAAATGTATTATTTGCTACGTTTTGTTTTCCAGATTGTGTCTGATCCAAGGGTGCGGGTTGAGCAAGCTCTGCGAGAGGCTGGTCTGCACCACAGTCAGTATGCCAAGGAGGTTCTGTCTGTTATCAAGCCCCCCAAACCACCTCGACGAGACACGAAATCCATACTCAAATTCTGACTGAGGGCTTGTCTGGGTCATATTATCAAGTTCAACCAGCCCTTTCACTGATAATATATATATATATCATTGTAAATAATCAATTTTACTGAGCTGAATTGTGTAAGAATAGTTCACACTGTTCAGCTGCACAAAGTAAACTGTTACTGGCAGCCATATTATTGACCACCACATAATGCTGCAATTACTATTGTTTACTTTTATTGCAGGTTTTATACTCTACAGGACCTCACAAGCAATAAAGTATCATACGGTTTCTCTGAGTGATGATAAACATCTACATCCAACAGATGAAAATGATCTCTCTGCTCATTTATCAATGTTTATTCATTACTTATGTTACTTTCAGGACGTTTGTATGTATATATAAGCTTGTATGGCAGATGTTTTAATGTAGTGTATGCCTCTAAGCATTCAATAACACCTTCATCACTGAATTACATTATGGAAAGTTCCCCTTCATGTTCTTGTGTCACATGGGAGGAATCACTTGGGAATATGACAAGTGCTTCTCATCAAACAAGCATATAAGAAGAAAAATGTTAAAACTAGCCACTACTGTGTGGCTGCAAACCTCCACTACTAGCCAACAGTTTCTCAGTTTTGATTTTTAATCCAAACATTCCTGTGAGGTGAGTTTCGTGATCCTACAAGCATCCCCTTAGGATATGAAATAGCACCTTGATCTGTCAGATTTATAGTTAAAATGATTATTGTCTATGTTGCAGAACTTAGTTGTTCCTCACCCCAGGTGCAAGTTGAACTTTTTTTGTTTTTTGTTTTTTTACAGATATCATGCTTACAAACTGGCAAATTAACTACAAGAAGTTGAAAAACTGTTTTTTTCTTGGCAGTGGAAGTCAAATATTACAATCAACATACAGAAGACATTATTTAGAAAATTAAGCACCAGAGTATTAAATATCAAAAGATACAATACATACTTACATACATATATATATTTATATGCAACATACTTAATATTTTAGCTTCATCAAAGAAATCATACAAATCTTAACAGCTTTTTAAATAAGCGTCTAATACACATATTAACATGTTAAGTACAGTATATATACATATCCACATATCAGTCTAGGCTATATACAATCTTTGAGGGAGGCTGAGGTTGGGATGGGAGATGTAGGTGTCTCAGACAATATGTCCCAGGCGTTTCTTGATAAAGTGGGACACCAAGACTTGAGGTCTCTGCTGGTACTCCACCAGAACATCATGAGGGGAAGTGATCTGGTCTCCCTCAAAGCGGTTCAGCAATGTAACACAGATCACGGCCGCTGGAAGGAAAAAAACAGTCACATTGAGCAGTTACTTCTCATGTTGGTCATGAGGTGAGACACTTCTTTGCATATCATATCTACTCTCTACATCAGTTTTATACAAATTATGTCATTATTGTGCACTATCGAAGCAGGCTAATTTTAAAAAGTACAAGTTCTACTTCAACAACAGTACCCTTGAGGCCACAGACACGGCACATGGCAGCAAACACAGTGGACTCCATTTCTATATTCCTCACTCCAGCCTCGTAAGCTTTCCTCAGATACTCCAGTTTTTCTTCATGAGAGAAGGAGCAGAGAGCCCCGTCCAGTCGACCTTGACCTAAAGAGGCACAGCACAGGATTTCTCACTGCCTGAGCAATGTATGTATGTGACCTGCTGAGGTTCTTGCCTGTGCTGTAAGTGAATACCAACATGAACATATAACCTGACCACGACATACTGTTTGTACCTTCATAGAAGTCATGGGTGCACATGGTGTTTCCAATCACTGAAGGAAAGTTTTGAAGCTCAGAGGAGCACTGCAGAAGTTCATTGGCCACTCCCTCGTCCAGCTCAGTACTCCTGGTGATGACTTTACCCAGAACCACCTGCTCAAACTGGGGGCGGAAGGAGTAATCCACTGCTTTATCTGTAATTACCACTGTGCCAGGTGCCAGACCTAGAGACAACAGGGGGTAGACATTTTATAAACTAATATTATAGTTTTGCCTGATACCCAGAATAGATGAGTACATTACTGGCATGTACATATTGAAGTTCACTCTGGCAGGTAAAGTGCAAGTTTTCTGTCACCTTCATAACAAAACACCAGGTTCTTACCGACTCCACCAGATGTTCCAAGGCGAAAGAGGACCACATCACGACACTGGGCATGGTGCAGCAGTTTGATGAGCTCATGCAGCATGATGGAAATGGAAGGCACACCCATGCCATGCTGTAATATGAACCATACATAAATATTATTCTTAAAAGTCCATCAAACAGTTATTCCTTATAGTAGTAATTTATTATTTGTAGGACTTCCTTATAGAAATAAAGCCTACAAGGACCATGTAGGTCATCCACCATGCAAACTGAATATGGAATACTTACGCTTATAGACAGCACTGGTCCCACTTTGTACATGCAGTAGCGATCAGTTCCCTCACAGATATCTCTGATTTCCTCTGGGTTTCCAGGTAGTTTCAGCTCCTGGTGGATGAACTGGGCAAAAGCCTTCATGCGATTTGCACTGCCACCTACACACACAAACTATGGGGAAGAAAGAGAGAGAGGACTATGGAGTTTTCTAACTTTTTGAGTTGTATACCCTAAAATTGTTTTCTTTAATTTGACCTTATTTCGCAAACCTTAATATCTCCAAACATTTCAGGAAGGTTGTGAGTCTTGGTGCTCAAGCTGAAGTGGTAGAGAATGTCCTCTTCCATGGTGTCCAAATAGGGATTTTTCACTTGGACCTGTTGTCTAAAAATGTATTGCTAGATATTAATACATGGACAGAATGCTCAAGTGAATCCAAAAAGTGGTTTTTGAAGAGCAGCAAGAAAGAAGTCTATTAAAGCTTAATACTTACTTGATATACTCGTGGTCATTCCCCATACAGTTAAGTAAAATCGGTGCCATTGCTGCAGTAGACAATTTGAAGTCAAGCTTTAAATGTCCTCAATGTTGCTTGACTGGAAAACTTTCAAATACTTGTTGCCACTTGTAGCTGTAAGTCGAATAACAGTTGTGTCTGACTGCAGAGCTGATATAGCGGTGACCTCTGACCTTGCAACTGATTGGTTCCAGAAAGAGGAGTAGCATCTGTCCTCGCCTTCACAAAAACATCACAGCAGCCCCAAACAAACAGAGCGAGATCAATGGCATGAGAACTGTTTGGCCCAAAGTATCCATACACCTTCAAAAAGAAAACCACATCAACAGTGATGAAAACCACCAATGTGACATAAACTGTTATTATGACTAAACCTTACAAAGCCATGAGCTTCTGTGATGAGTGTTGTAATGTTGTTACAACAGCCAATCTGATGCTAGTGAATAACCGACGTGTTATGACACACAGAGAACACTGTGATAACCTCTGACATTGACATGCAACACATAGGCACGTCAAAACAATGACACACAGAGTGAACTTAATGTACAACCAACAGAAATGCTCTTTGTTCAGGGTACATTCTCTCTGCAAAAATCATTTACTATAATGCTCGTTTTATTCAAATTTGGGCAAGAGAGTCAAAAAGACTGTGAAATATTTTGAATCATTTTAATTTTATTCAAATTATCAAACTTTTATTCCAGAAAGGTGCCTTTTACAGAGTTACAGACACTGCGGAAAACTTAACACAGGAGTTAACTGGTGCCTTCCTTCCCTCATTAATGCAGTTAATGAGGCACAGCTAACAGGCACAATAAATAAAATATCCTAACTTTAATTCAGTTGAGCACTTTCACACTGAAGACATCTGACATGACAACACAATTGAAACTAAGTAAAGTATTTGATGTGGCTCAGCATGAAAGGGTAAAGAAATTATTGTTGTCAGAGGAGAGGATGGCAAATATTCCTGCTGGAAGCATTTGAGTTTCCCACGCACTGGCAGTCTTCTAATCTGTTGGCATGCAAATGTATATGAACATATGAGTCATTCACCTCACCATTATCACATAATTCACCAAATAATCTCTACATTATACTCTCAAAGAGGCATCATAAATACTTAATGAGTGAAACCTTAAACTTTTACACCTCAAATTTTGTCAACGTTATTTCGTCATTGACAATATCTACAGATTGAGTAACATAAAATCAAGAAATATACTGTTCAACAGCTTTGCTTGATTTCCTTCTATTATACTGAAGGTGAATTTTGATAGCATAATGAAAAAGTAATAAAGGTAATTATTGATGGCAACCAGGAAGATTTTAACTCAAACTGTCAGAAACACTGTGTTACCTACTTGACACATTAGTGTTGACTGTTGGTTTGTTGTCTTCTGCATAACCAAAGCTCAACAGCTTAGACATGTCAACAGGAGCTGGTTTCTTGTCAAAAACTCTGTGAGAAGACCATAAATATAAAGTTCAAATGTGATGGAAACACAAAATGCTTTTTAATGAACATCATACCAGATGGTGCTTATGCAATTACAAATATAATGCAATGTCTTTGTCAAAACGCTTTACGTTAACCAGACAGATGACAACAGACAGTTTAAACATCAGATATGAACTCTACCCCTCCGACACAGTGCACCAAAACAAACTCTGGCTACTCATTACAAATGTATTCCTCCAACAAAGCACACAGAGTCAATAACTGGTACTGACATTAGTTAGATTTCTCTTCATTTTATTAATGTAATCTCAGATTTAGCCTCATTATCTTTGATCAAATAAAGGAAATGGGTGATAAATTATTGTTTTCACTCAGTCAGTCACTTATGGTTCAGGAAGTTTCTAGGCTCTCTGTTCTCAAAGTCAATATCTTACACCAAGACTGTGTGTAGCTGATCACTGCACTAATCAAAAAAACAGATTTTTACGTGTCTAACAAATATGATTGATAGATAAAGTTTTTTGCAGTGGATGCGTTGTGGACTTGCAGCATGCAGTATCGTAACCATACAGCCTCTTACGTACACAGACTTTAGTCTTTACTGTTTTGTCTCTGTAGCACTATGTGTGAGGTTATTTTGGGTTTTTGACAAGTCATTGACATTTTCCCAAAGGTACAGGGAACACACAGCACAGACCAGCAGTGAGCCAAAGCAAACTCACAGGACACAGAATGTCCAGGCTTTTGCTCTGCCATTGCTCTGTGTGCTGTTTAATTTGACCTCAGTTAAATGCCCACAAGCATTTCTGCTTAGTCACCACAGCATGGAGACATATGGTCTGGAATCTACTGATAATGTGTGTGTGTTGTTATGCTAAGAAGACCTAAACTGATGAAAAGCTAAACAATTTAGTAAAAACCCTGTTAATTATGAAATTGCTTATATTTATCAGAGCAAACAACGCTTAATTATACTACATGAGTACAGAGTTTAAAGAATTTATGTCCATACTGTGCTGAAAATATAAACTACTCATAATAGATCACATGTATTAGGTCAAATATGTGTATAATAATATATCTGCTTTGTGTGTCACTGCAGTAACCCTATGCTCCTTTTCCAATCAAAATGAATGATATCATCTGACATACTAAGGTCACAAGTTCATAAACCCGTTTTGTGCAACGCTGTTTCTGTGACTGGTGCTCTGAGACACAACCACCACCACAGACCAACAGCACCATCTTGTGATGGCATGAACTTACATCCTCTTGAATTTGCTGGTCTCATGATGTTGGTTGGGTGACTGCATTTTCTCCATCTGGCCACAGTCAATGTTGTTGTTCTGCAGAACCCAAAACAAAGTCACAGTGTTTGGTGGTCATTTTGTGAATGTAAAAATAGCGAGGTTATCTTTTTTCCTCTCATCTCCTACAACAAGCACCTAAACCACAAAGTAGCTCTGCCTAATCAAGTTACAACTGAATGAAGTTTCCAACAGTACAGCATCACAAACAATCCTTTAACTTTATCATAAAACATGGAGTCATAATAACACAACATGAGATACAGAATAAATTGTTATTGCGCTGACTCGTAGCTAAATTACTTTCTGAATGACTTTGGCATTTCTCTGTTTACCTTCTCTTTGCCGTTGTTGCTGTTATCATCCCTCTCCCAGGCTGACATACTGTCAGTCCCAAAGGGAGGTTCTAGAGGTTGAAAAACACCAGGGTTTTTCCTCTCTTCACTGTTAATGAGGCTGTTGGAAAAACAATACAGGGATATGAAACGTGTCCCTCACTTACTGATAGTTGAAATATATAATGAAGAATTATCAACCATTATAGTGGTTGATTGTTGGATGGACGTGTAATAATGTAGTAGCCTTACTAGCAGTATTCTTACATTGGCAGCACTGGCAGAAGTAGCAAGTAGTTTGCAGCAAGTAGTTGCGTTAGCAATGGAGGTGAAAGTATTTTTAAATCAAGTACCTTGGTTTGCTGTTGTCCTCTGATGAAGTGCAGAACCAGTCTGGAGGTTTGTATGAATTCGGCTGAGAAGCAATTGTTTCCTCATGCCACAAAAGTCCTGTCAAGCAAAGATGAACATAAAAGTCACATAAAAGTAAGCTAAAGTATTAACGAGCCCGAAGGACGTGTGAAGACATGTGAAGGCATCAGCATGGCTCTACCTTTATGCCCTCCTTGTTTTGCAAGCTTGACATAGTCAGAATCACTCTCCAGGACTCCTGCTCTTCGCCCTCGGGCCTTCTCCTCCGGAACAGTGCTGATGGCTGGGGACAGTCCTGGAATCTGGGAGATGTGGCCATTTACTGCATTGTACCCTGTTTTCATACCTGTAATGTTAAAACACACACACACACACTACGTGACTAAAGAAAAAACGGAGAGATACGACTTCTTCTAATTGCTTAATTTGAACTTTGCTAAGCACCACCCATGCGAGTGATGGCAGCACCTTTTCGCCGGGGTCCATTAGAATAGTGTCGCGGCTGACCATAGCTACACGGGCTACACCGTGAGGTAACTAAACTATGTCACAGTATGAACAGTTATACTTGCCATGTTTTGTTGGTTGAAGGTCGTTACTCATGAGTACCAGGGATTTTCTAGTGGAAATGGAAACAAAACCCGGTACACCGTCAAACCTCTCCGACGATAGCTTGTACAAGCGAGCAACGGTCGTTAGCATCAACAGACTGCATTAACGTTAGCATTAGTTAGCTAACGTCACGACTTCTCAGTTTATCCAAGTCAAGTTTATAAATTAAATACAAATTTAGAAGTGACGGCACTAATTACTCTAGAGAAATAATTTTAACTACAGTTCTGAGTGAATTCAAAAATGTTATACTTACTCTGAAAACATTTTAGCAGGGAAGCAAGAGACGACGCTGACTCTGTTTGGAACTTCTGACCTCGTTGCTATGGAAACGTTTTGCTGGTAGTTACGACAACCTGGAGTACAGCTGCTGCTCTGTGATGTGGAGAGCAGAAGGATGCGGTTTCTTCTCGACTTGGCGCGACAGTTAGTGAGCGAATTAATTAGTTAGTCTGTGAACGCAAGTGTGAAAGGTGGAGAGGTCTTTCTAAATAAGCATAAAGACATAAAGACAATAAATAATTACAGTAGGCCTAACCAAAAGAAAAAAACGGGCGAGTGTGATTTGATGCAGTTAAGAATGAGATAGGTACAATCCCACTTTCAGATTTTTAAAGTTTTTTCTGAGTTTTTAATCAAGGTGAGGTAGATGTCAATATCTGTTAGATAGATAGATTTATAAGTCAAGTCAAAACAATTGTTATTTATATAGCGCCAAATCAGAACAGAAGTTATCTCGAGGCACTGCACATATATAGCAGGTCTAGACTGTACTGTTTATATTATAATATTTACAAAGAGAGACCCAACAGTTCCCACCATGAGAAAGCACTAGGCGACAGTGACAATATCTGGTGTTCAATGGTTGAAGTATTCCGAGCCTTTTCTTGAGCAAAAGTAACAACACTGCAATATGAAAATACCCCTTTATGAGTACAAGACCTGCGCTGAATATGTTAGACAATGTAAAAATATAGTGTTATTAGGAAACTGCACTTAATTTCGGATTTCTGTGGTAAAAGTACTTATAATGCAGAAAAATGGACAGTATGTTATACTGTCATGTGTTGTATCATTACTAATGCAGTGTGTAAGTGATAATTTATTGTTGTAGCTGGTCAAAGTGGAACTAGTTTTTTAATCTACTGTAGTTTAATCTACAACACTCATATTTTATAAGCTCATGTATATTGTCATCTTTTAGCTGTCAAAAACATGTTGTGGAGTAAAAAGTGCATCATTTCCCTCTAAAATGTAGTGATGTCTAAGAAACTGTACTCATATGTACTACTTGAGTAAATATATTTAGTTGCATCCCCCACCTGTGCTGTGTTGTATTTATGGAAGCTGGAATGCTGAAAATTTTCTGTCAGGTGTTGGCACTGTTGAGTAATGGTTAATAAATCACTGATGCATTGCACACTCTTAAAAGATGAATCTCTGGAAGGTCTTTGTAAAAAAAAAAAAAAAAAAAAGTGACAGAGCAGCGTGAAATAAGACTTTTCTCTTTTAATGGAAATGTGCCTTCAGAGCAATTTGAAAAGATATTCAGTGGTCTTATTACAGATAAATCATAATGTGTTCTCTGTGGTAGTCTGGTCTTAACTGTCTTTTTAGTAGCCTAATCTCCATAACCCATTTTGACAATGATGTACAGCTTAATATGAGCTATCTGAATATAGTTCTACCTATTAACCTAAGTTTTCTTCACCCATACTGAATAAAATGTCCATGCACATAATGCTGGCATTATCAATTCATGCTCCCAACCTTCCATAAATAACTAATGTGCAAAAGCTAATAAAAGTCTGTAAATGACAGCAGGATAAAATGATCACTTTAGATATTCTACATGTATAATACCTCATAGCATAATATGTTTGGAGACTCATTCAGAAATCATTTGATAGGTTTTTTTCAGTTTACTGACCACGTTTGTTATTAAACATACCGATCATTTTTATTGCCTGCAATATGTCCCAAAGCCTGAACTCTTCACCCCCTAAATGCTGGGTCGAGAACATGCGCAGAGCAAACGAAATAGCAATGGTCCTTTAATTTCCCAACATGTCAAGCTAGCCAGAGAGAATAAGGCTGTGACAGGAAGTGTACACTTTTGCTTTACAATAAAAGCACAGTGTATCATAGGGAAATATTTAGGGAATCAGATGATGAGGGGTTTGCTGTATTTTACTTTCTCAACTCATTTATACTAAAAACAGAGGGTTATAGATGAGCTCAATCAAAAAAATCCTACTCAGTGTCATTTACTTGTGTGTTTCTATTTTATGTTGCTCCAGTTCCACTACTTTTCCTAGGAAAATACCTCTTGTTTGCTGCTTCTCACTGATTTACTGTAGTATTGCTCAGTAGATTCATATTTTTCAAACAAAACACGAAATAAGCTTGAAAAAACTTATATGATGCAGTTTTATAGACTTAACTTGCAAGAATGGATTGCCAGCAGGGTTAAGGAGAGAAGTGCCAAAGGACCCTTGAACACCTGGGACCTTGAAAGCTCTGGACTTACTATATATCACCTGGTTTGCCCTATCTCAGTTGAAAATGCGTTTATGAACATACACCAGTAAAGCACAACATCAGCTGACGTTAATAGGGGCCTAAAGTTGGTTCCGTTTTATTACCTAATACCGATGGTCCCTGTGTCAAATTCTTATTTAAAACCTGCTGTTTAAATGTTGGGTTGACATTTGACATATTCCTAAATGAATTTGTGATTAATCAAATCACCACACAGCACACCCTCAGCAGTTCACAATGCATGAGGATGAGAGGAACATGGAAATAATGGGAGCAGACCAGTAGCTCATTTAGAAGCTTAATCCAGCCAGTCTCAATAATATGAAAATTCAGATTACCTTCACCTTCACCTATAATACTATTATTATTATATTATAATATTAAAAACAACTATTAGAGTACAGGAAAATTAATGCCTCTAATCTTCCAGAAATAGCTAATGTACAAAAGCTAATAAAAGTCTGTAAATGATAGGGAAATAATAAATTAATGCCTCTAATCTTCCAGAAATAGCTAATGTACAAAAGCTAATAAAAGTCTGTAAATGATAGGGAAATAAAATGAAAAATGAAATTAAGAGATGCACAAAACCCAATAATATGATGCATAATATTGTTGAAAGACGAGGAGCCCATTTGTTTTATTTTGAAAGTTTTGACCGGAAGAGTCTGCAGTTATCGGCTCGCTTGACGCTAGGTAATCGATGCGAGGTAACTTCCTCCTCCAATCCTGGCTTTTTGCCTTCGTAGCGCTGCGAGTTGGGAAGCCCAGACGGTGCTAATGTGTGAAGGAGGACAACGCAATAAAATGTATCTTCGTTTTTTCTCTCTCCCAAACTTGAATGTCGATTGAATTTATCACTTTTTTTCTCACCGAACGAACGACCGACGATAATGTTGGCGGCGTCATGTAGACTCTGCTTCCCAGACTTTGGAAAACAGATCGGGTATTGTCGGTGAATTCTCGGGAGATGGCAGAATAGTTCGACCTGTGCCAGTTACCGAGCCCTCATAAAGCACTTTGACAAATAAGGTAAGTTTAATCATGTCGTATGTAAAATGTAGATTTAACTACACTGTAATTACCTGTCTTTATATTGCCACATCTTATCAGACGTGGAGAAGTTTGCCGATTTGCTGGAAAAAGCTTCGTGACGTGCTTTCATAAGAAATCCTGTCTCGCTCTGAGCTGCTTCTTCCTAAAATCTTAGTCTGTTTTTGTTATTGCAGCCAGACATAGTTTGTTTAGCTTGCCATTTCAGTTTATGTTGTGTGAACAAAAACATGCATGTGACATAAACATGATTTAGCAGAAGCGTAGCACAGCCTATTGTTTTTAAGTGACCGCGCCACAGAGGTGTTTTTACTTATTTGTTGATTTAATGGTGCTCCTGGCCAGCAGGCTGAAAAGAAAAGTCAGTGCTTAAGCAGTACGACTGTCTATGGTTGTAATTTCAATTTCACAATCAAATCAAGCTCACAACATTGCAACTACTTGTGACTTTGTTGGAGTTTTTGTCATGCAAACATGTTTTGGGAGGGTCGTTCCTGCTTGATCGTGTGTGTCTCATCATCTCATGCTGAGCACTTTTAACATCACAATTGCAGTCCTGCAAGGGGGGGAAGAGCCAAAAACATTTGAGAACATGCAGTGTGGGTTGCAATTGTCTGTGGTTTAATTTCGAATCAGTTGGCCTTGAAGAAACACTTAAATATCTCCAATGTAATCCTTATTCAGGAGGTAAAAGTATTTGTTGACATGTTTTTCTTTTATGATGAACAATTAGACTGAACAGGAAATGGTGTTAGATAAGATAGCAGGGGCGATCAAACGTAAAGCCAGCAAACCTGCTGATGAGAGGGTGCAAACTTCATTACGTAGGTGTTAATGCTAGCTGAAAACATTCAGAGATAATTGTGCAGATTAAAAGATGTGTGAATGGGAATGTCTCACACTGAACTGTTCTTCCCCAGAATCAACTCATTGTGCTAGAGCCTTGCTCCCACAAAATTACATTCCCACATACTAATCAGGTTTTCCCTCGCTTCTAGTTCTAATGTCTGGGGAGCACTTGTTTTTTTTGTTTGTTGTAGTCTGTGTTACTGAAGGCAGCTTAACCACACTCATTGAATTTTGTAATGCTTTCAAGGTGACACACCCAAACCATTCAGTTGACCACACTTATATGTATATGGCTGACAGTCTGACCGTCAAACATATACTACATGCATTTGGCATAGGAGACTTTAATCAGCATGGATTAGCTTCTCAAAATTAATTCCAACATTAATATCCTCCACCAGTTGAAGCTGTAACACATGAATAGTTATTGGTGAATTTTCCTAGGACTTAAAAAGAAAATTACAGATACTGTATTGTAATATGAGTGTTATCTTGCCTTGCGTATTGGATGGAGAGATACTGGAGATTTCATTTAATAGGAGCGGTTGTGACGGGGTTAGAGGAATCACAGTTGAGGAAACTTGTTAATGTTAGTGGCAGTATTAAGTGGCAGTTAGTGGCTGTGTGTTTGTGTGGTTGGTTGATCGGCTGGACAGTGTAACTCCATAGCTGACCAGTCTCTGAGGTCCAGCCTCTTTGTGGCCGCCTGGCTTTCTCAGTGGCTTGCGTCGTGGAGTCTGGCTGATAGTGGTCGGATAAAGGGACGTCAGTCAGTCTGGGCTGATATATGGTTCAACTCCAGGGGATCTTGGGGGATCCTGTTCCTTTTTAGCTGAAGTAATGGGCACCAGCCTGATTGTGGTGGCTCACCCTGCTATTGTGATTGGCCCTCTCCTCGTCTACTGGTCTACAACAATGTTATTGTTTGGATTTGGCACAGTGTCACTGTCAGCCTATCTGTGGTAACTTATTCCTCGGCCAGTTAGGAGGTTATCTGTGTGTCTGACACTAACAATGTATTCCCAACAATAGACTGCTCTGAGGTGGTTTGGCCAGTGTTTAATAAACTCACAGAATTTTCCTTCTTGAGTTTGTGTTTAAGAGGCTTTAATGTGGCTGAGCTTATAGGCAGAGAAAGGCCTCCAGGAGGAAGACTGATGATATTGGAACACAGCTGCAAAACAAACGCACCCCTACCTTCAGTGCTCCTTCAGAAGCTCCGTCCCGGAAACTCGTGGACGCGCGTCGCCAAGGCAACCCACACTAACAGCTGGAAAATGGCGGAATCGAGCACGCCCGCTTTAAAACAAATCGTGATATAAAACGTCATTAAAGAAGTGACATGCGATCAAACACAGCATTTACAACACAACGGAGTACAAAACTTGCAAGAGTTAGTGGGTTAGATGGTTTTTACAGAACTACACCGAAGACAGGCCTGTAGAATTGTAGCTAAGCTAACGAGGAAGGTAACTTCACCTGACATAGCATCTCAAATTATGCATGAATTCCGCCGTGCTTGCAAACTTTTGCTCGGGACAGGTCTTCATGTCTATAAAAGCCCTCGCAAACGTTGTAATGACAAATGTCGTAATATAGAGCGAACGAAAGAATACTTGGGTTGTGTGTTAAATTAGCTGCAGCGAAGCTAACGTGAAGAGCGGACTAGGCTTTCCTAGAGCTAGCACAGTGGGTGCAAACAGCGACACTGACAACTCTCCTAGGCTAGAAAACATTACCCCAAGAACAAACAGGATAACCAACAGTGCCCTATTGACTCATAGCCTTTCTTGTAAAATTCATATTCCTCTGTTCGTGTCTACAGGCTGGTTGTCTGCCATTACACCGTCTCTGCTCTGTAACGTTAGCATACACCGTCTTCCTAGCCCCCCCAGCCTCCTACTTTCTGTGCACGAGCACGAGCGCGAGCACGAACACCACTAGCCGGAATGGATCGCGCCGCTCCCAGTTCTAGAGCCTGGACTTGTGTAGAAACACCTGAATTATTTGTCACCACACACAGAAGGAGCAGCTAGCTGTGAGGAGATATTCCCGGAATTTGAATAAAATTTGATTATAATTGCCAATCTTGCCTCATAGAGATTTATTTTTGTTATCTTCATGTAGGAACTATATGTGGTAGCTGAGTAATTCATGAAGATAATTTTATTGTCATATAGCTTCATCCTACAAGTCACCAATCTTGATGATTGATTAGTCGTTCAAATCACATCAAGAAAGAATCAAATATTCACTGATTCCACCTCCCCCCAATTCTGAGCATTTGCCACTTTTTTCTTTTTGATTGAATTAAAATTTTCACATACATTTCCACAATCCCAATTTCTTTGGCTGCAGATAGCTATGGCGATGGCAGTACTTTGCTGTAGCTTTTTTTTTTCCTGATGGCCATAAAATGTATAATTTGCCCACAGAGGTCTGAGCATTTCAGAAAGCATGAGGTGATGGGTATTTGGGTAGTAGGGGGACAGACCTCTGATAGCAATCATTTCTCTGTGCACAGTAATTTGGCTGTTAGAAGCAGCTGGCAGTTTGGGCTGGAACAATATGTAAGTGGAGGGATAGGGAAGTGCTCGCTCCAAAAAACCCTGAGAGAGTGTTTGGGGGTTGGGTGGTGTGTGTGTGTGTGTGTATATGCATATGTGTGTGTGGAATCAGGTTACACAGTCTGTCATTAACAAGAGAACTGCAGTTATGAGACCAAGATAGACTGCTTCAAGTCTGAGCAAGAGTCTGAGGCTCATTGCTCTTCCACGTAGGTGGCTCTCAAGTTAGGGAAGAAAGGGAGGGAGGGAGCGAGGGAAGAAGAAGGAGGGTGGATAGAAAGGGAGCAGGATTTGGCTTGAAGTCTAGCATCTGAGTACCAAACCAACCTTTAGCTATCTTGCTTCAGCTTTTGGCCATATGTATGAGTTTGTGTGTGCACATGTGCATCTCTGTGTATATGCTGACTAGAAAGTTTGACTAGCAACAGACCTGGCATCAGATGAGGCAGCAGGCTGCAGAGGAACACAGCATGTGGGTTGAATTTTCTTCTACTCTATGCTCGTGTCCAGCTTTTTAGAAAGGGACCCTCTGTCTGCAGTGTTATTTTTAGTCAAAAAATCCTTGAGCCTTTTTAGTAATCACCAGACTTATGTAGCCCAAACATATCACGATGAGAAGCGCTGTCTGGGACTTGCGGGCACTGCAGTCTCAGCAGGACACGGGAAGTTAGAGGGGGGGAAGAGAATGAGATAAAAGACAGCCTGTGTATCTGCCAGATTTTAGTCTTGTTTCGCTGTTTGCTGTTTGGGAGCTTGCTTTCTGGTGGCTCTGCACAGACTTATTGATTCCTCCTATTCTGTGTTCAAATGTGGATGAAGACCAGTGGAGACAGAGGGAAGGGAGACGAGACACTACTGTCTGCACAAATGCGCACACTAGCACGTGCGCACACATACACACTCTCTCTCACACAGAGATCTGCAGTGCTTGTGGCTCCTCTCCTCTCTCCATGCTAACCTCAGACTGCACTGGAGACAGTCTGCAATACACATTTTATGAGCCCTTCACTCGCTTCAGTGCTCTTGTCTTATCGCTCAGCTGTTAGGGGGGAAAGTTATGGCTTTGTTTCAGTTACTGCCTTTCTCTGATCTCATTCCCAGTCCCAGGCATGGGCTCTTATTTTGTGTGGGCACTTTGTCTACAAATTGAAAATAATCTATGTTTCATCTCTTGGGTCATGGGGTCGTAAACTGAAGTAGTTCTGTTATGATGGTAGTACTTCAGCGTCACATCGATGGGACCTGCGTGAATTAGTTCAGTCCATTCTCCATATTTGAGTCAAGTGGGGCCCTTATAATATTTTAGCCATTCATTGGTTTTTGGTAACATCCAAGTAGGGCTTAGCAACATGGCTGAAATCAATATCACAATATGAATGTGAAAACTGTGTGTAATATCAAAATACGTATTATTGTAAAAAAAAAAACGTACAAAATCGAGGGATGCAACTAATGATTGTTTTCAATATTGATTAATTTCCATGAATATTTTCTCACATACTTGAATAATTTATTAATGTAAAAAAAATATAAGATAAATGCCCATCACCATCTTTTAGAGGTAAAACAATTAAAAACCTAAAGGTATTTGCTTTATTACAGAATATTAAGAAAACCAGCAAATTCACATTTGAGAAGCTGAAACCAGAGAATATTTCCACAGTTTTGCTTAGAAAATGAACATTCACTTTTTAAATTTGTTGCCAGTTATTATTATTACTCTATTAGTGTGGTTAGACAGCTAACTACTTGAATCAGCTCCACTTCAGACATCAGACAGATTTGTATTTGATCAGAATTAGCCATGACTCATTAATTAGAACAACAGAATAACTAATATTACCATATCAGTGCAATTGAATTGCAGTCATTTAGATTTATTGCCAGCTCTACATAACATTTGCACCTTAATTACACATTTTTGACTTGATATTTATAAAGTATGTGAGAGACTTACTGGTCTTTTTCCTTAGAAGTCTTTCCTCTCTGGAAGACCAGGAAACTCCCAGCCATTAAGACTGGTAGATTGGTAGATTGGTAGCAGGATGTGACAGCCCAGGTCACTTGCGCTTCAGAGCGTTGTGCTGTTTACACATTCACTGTTTTGTTGCAAGCTGTTTGCTGAGTGATTATCGTCAAAGTGGTGAATGGTTTGGGCGATGTGTGTGGGTCACACAGCGAGGGTTGTCATGTTAGCCCTCCAACTCCTGTAGCTCCGTCTCTGCAAGACAGGGAGCAGAATCAATCAAGATTAAATATTCCCTGAGCTCTTAGTATCCGTGCACACAGTTCTTTGGTCTGTTTGCCTGATTTACTTGTTTCACAAGGAGGAAAGTGTGTTTAAAGGGTGTACCGTGATACAAATCAAGGTGTTCTTTTGAGAAAAGTATTGCCCCAGGGCAGTGAACTTTGTGAGATGGTCATTTGGATGGGCAATGTTTGTGCATTCCTCTGTTGGCAAACATAGCCCAGGGCCATAAAGACAGTGTTTGAATTGGCTGTTTCAAATGTTTTGATGGCTGTGTGAAAATGAATGTCTAATTGCTATGGTGACCATTGCGTAGAACACTTGTTAATAGTGCCTTCACAGTGCTGTAAAACCTACCAAGTTGTGTGTCACAAGACTTTGCACCACAAAGCCATAATAAAACCTCACGAGAACCACAAAAACTGCTGTTCTTGTCAAGAAATTTCAGAGTGTTTGCTGAAGTTTTGCTTCTCTGTGCAGGTGATGTCTGAGTTCTACATAATGATGACACAGAACAACTGTTGTCCCCCGCTGTCTGTATGTAGACTCTCCCAGACCCTCAGTCTTTGTTTCTGTCTTCAGGTATCCTGTATCTCTCTCACAGCTATTGCCCTGAGTTGATCTTGTTCTGTCTGCAAACAAATAAAACTTTGTCACAGAGTTTCAGTAGAAACAAAAGCAGTCAGTCAAAATGAAAAATGCTTGTCTCAGCCTGGCCGAGTGTGTCGTTGTAGTGTTGCTGGTGCAGATGTGGAAGGTAGGGTGGGACTACAGTGGGAAGAAAAGACAACTATTGTCTCTGATTACATTTGATCTAGGCCGAATACACTGCGAGCACACCCTGGGTTGCACTGTATCCAAGGAACAAAAACTTGCTATGTCGTTGCCTGCCACAGTGAATGTGTGAGTGAGAACTGAACATAAGCAGGGGGCCATTTGCATTTGAGTACATTCCCCACATTGTGAAAGGAGGCAGCTGCTCAGATACTGTAGGGCCCCAAGAGATGGAGCCTGGTTCGACCTGATGGGGCACTGCAGATTCCACAAACCATTCCAGGGGGTCACAAGAAGCCCTTCTTTCATCTTCCATTTGATGAGGCCCTTGGCCAGTGAGGTGTGTTTCCAAACGTTAATGAGCTTTGCTTTCCCATCAGCAGAGCCATACATCTTTCACACACAACCCCAGTGTATGACACATGATATTAAGCGGGAGTCAACCTGTGTTTCACCATTATACCAGACAACATCACAGCTCTGCAGCTCTGCCAAAGATTCCCCATTTTGTTTGTATCTTGAGCTCTACTCTCAAGCATGTTAAAGGCCAGTTGGACCAGTGTGAAACCCAAAGGAATGCTTCAATTATTTAACCTGGAAGTGCTCACTAGATTTTTGGCATAATATCTGGGTGTCTGAGGAATGTCTCATGTTGCATTCACATGAACTTCTCCAGCTGACAACTAATTTTTTCCAATTATTCCAACTCCACATGAGCCAGGCATTTCTCCACTCTCAGCTGAGATGGATGGCATAGCGCTGCAACACGTGTTATTCTAGCGTAGTAGTAAGTGCAGATTTTATCATGTGCAACACCATGGTGAGTGGAAAACAGACACTAGCTAAGCTAAGTTTGCTAGCTACTATGGTCTTGGTTTTTTTCACACGGTCGAACAATAGCCTACTATTTACAGAATTCGCTTGAGTTTTCATTCTTGTTGTGCCACTATGGTAGGCCAGTTTCAAATTGCATATTTGGCACGCTGCCGGTGTCTTGTCATTGCTCAATATAAAGCACTCCCACACAGCTGAGGTCTTCTGCATTTTGTCTTCCCTTTAACGGCCAAGGTGAACTGAAGTGTAACATTCGCTGCTGTGCGTGAGAGAGATGTCAGGCGTCCAAGCTGGGATCCAAATCCCAAAATTGAAACCTGAATAATACCTACCCAATATCTGAATAGTCGAATATTTGTGTCCGTCTAATGACAGCCTATCTTAACATTCAGACAATGTCAGACATTTGGGTCTGCTGTTAAAGGCTTTGTCTACAAAACACTAAATCAAAATACTGCATGCAGTCAGGCAGAATACACTGGCCAATGCAGCACTGTAAATGACATTTAAAAAACGTTTTAGAATACATGCCAGTACTAAGGCAAAGTGTTTTTTGTGTGGACGATGTGATTTGATCTCCAGTTTTTGTTTCATTTCACCAGACATTTATCACACAGCCTGAAATGCCTCAAAACTGTTATCGTACAGCCTGACACAGATTTGCCACCAAGACTCTATTAGACCCATCTTGCACAGTGTGACATGCAACGAACCTGTAAGCGTGTTGATACCTCACAGTGTGTAGGGGCCATAATCCAAATGCCAGCTACACAACAAGCTTGCCACTAGATGACAGGCATCCTAGATGACAGGACTCATAACATTTGTCCTAAATCAGTTTGCTTCATAAAGGTATTGTAGAGGTGACACAATGTGGGTTTGTTATGTCCTCAGATACCATAATTAATATCTGCATATCATTGTTGCAACAGTTTTGTCTTTCCAGATTTGGTGGTGAGGTATAATTTAAATTCCGACTGATGTTCGAATATTGGTGTGCACATTTTTTAAGGTAAGATTTTACATTCGTCTCAGTTCATAGGCACATTAGTATCAAGTGTGAGTGTGCATTCCTTCATACCCCGGTAAAAAGTTGAGGTTGTATATCCTTTCAGTGTAGTTTTAGTCAGTGCAAGTGTTGTATTTGACTGTAGGCAGAGTGGTTTTTAGACTGAGGTGAATGTGTTGATTTGCTGAGCTGTAGTGTGAATATGAATGTGGGCTGCTGCAAAGAGGACGACTTTCGCCCTCAGGTCTGTATTACACCCACATCCACCTAAGGCCGAACCATCATGTGTCCCTGATGGTGCTGGCACTGGCTGTCACCGTACAGGTGGGGACAGGAGGACTCACGAACAACCCAGGCTCCGCATTGCCCTAGTCTCTGCCTGTTTCTTCCCTCGCTGTCACAGTTTGCTGCAGTTTCCTCGTGCCCAGGCTGTTTGTGCGGTGGTAACTGTGCCCAGGCTGCCAGCTCGAACGCAGATTACCTCTCGTCTCCCTCTTTTGCCTTGTGATGACTCAGCAGCTCCTGCAGAGCCTTCCAGCCTCCTCCTCCTCAACCTCAGTGATACACCATGCTCATCCAGACAGAGTAGTGTTTGTCATTCTCTCGCCATCCTGACCTGAATACCAAAACAGACCAAAATAATAAAAGCATCCAACTAGACTAATATGTTTTGTTTGTTGTTGAATCAATTTTAAAATATACCTAGAAGCAACAAATGGTGCTAACTACACTACACTAATGTGTATCAATTCTCAAATTATTCTAACTGTCTACATTTATTTCTTTTTGGGTTCCAGTTACTGATCACAGCTTGTAGTATATATTTAACCATCATCATCAAATTAGTTTAAACTCTGCTCAACTTCCTCGAAGTGCTTGTCAAGATAGCCCTCTGGGGAGTGGGATCACTAGAAGAGAGTCCATATGAAGGAAGCTTATGGCGGTCATAAAATGGGAGCCTTAACATGTAGGATCACTTTCAAGTCTCTCTCAACTGGCACTCTGGCAGATCGCTCTAACATACTTTCACTGGGCCAAGTCTGTTTCTTTTCTCTCAGGTTGTTCACACTTTGGCCACCTTGTGTTGAGCTCAATGGGGTCTTTATTTTTGTTACTAACCCCAAGGTCAGTGCTTACGCATCTCAGAGGATCTGTGAGCCATCATCATACCAAATACCTGTGGTGGAAAAAGTATTGGATTGCTTTATTTAAGTAAGAAAGCATAAATACTCAATGGCCATTTGAAACCTTATGGTCCTAAACAAGGAGTAACTCGAAATGGAAACCATTACATAAACTGCTATTTTCGCAGACTGAAGGAGAGAGTTTAAAAGAAGAGATCAGCAACATTACAGATAAACAAACAACTTACTGGTTGTTTACATGTGATAAACATTAGAGCCACCTTTTCAAACCTGTGTAAAGGATTTAGGATTATGTTTAGTAAGACCCATTACATTAATAGTTCCAACAACAACAAACATGGAAAAAATATGTCTGAGTGCCCTCACACACACAAAAGATGGTTGCCAACCATGCGATATTCATACTGGTTCCTATTACAACACCATCAGAGGATATGAGAAATAAAAGGAAGGATGAGGTTGAGACAAATAGAGGGTGGGGTGGGGTGAGCTGCACACCACTTGGCAGGATGTCGGCTGTGAACACTGCAGACACTGCCAGAGAATTCCAATATGCAGGGATGAGGGCTGCAGCGCACACACATTCCACAGTGCCATAAGTTGACTGCTCAGATCGCAATGGGTTCTACTGCAGATGCGAGCCCAGCCTCTCTCCTTCCCAGAATCCCTTCTGAGGTTTCCAGCTATCAGGACTGGTCTGGCTGTGTATTCGTAAGCAAAGCTGTTAGCTGACTTGATATTATCGATAGCCATGCCTCATGTGTGGATAGATAGTGGAGAAGTTTCTGTTGCTGTAAAGAGATACATACTTTTACATGCATGCAAATACATGTAAACACATGTTGGGAGACCAAGGAAAACTCAAAGGCCCTCAGGTTTTCAGGCATGAACTGAAATATTTGCTGCGTGCATAAACAAATACATAACAGGTCTGCGATTGCTTTGTTGTCGTGTGTGGCTCACTGCTATTTAAGACTAGTGTCCTGCGTGGGAGAGTTGAATTGAGACAGAGATACTTTGAGTGCCCGTCGAGGAGGTCTTTCGGCAATAAATGTAAACAAAATGCAGCAATCATTTACCACTAATTGAAGCTATTAGAGAGTGGGCCTTTGTGACATGCTCTCTTGGTTAATTGGTGAGTTATTGATCTGTCAACAGGGTGTGAGTCAGGATATTGTGTTCTTTGTTGTCTTCACGCAGACCAATTTGTAGGTCAATAGCAAGATAACTAGTCGAAATAAACAGTTTTCTAGGCCTAAGCGGCTCCAGACATGTGTCTTTTAACTTTCCTGTATCTCTTTGTCTTGTTTCTCCGGCCCCGGCTTCACCATGGCCCAGCCGACTGTCTCCCGCCTGCTTGGTGCCCACTTCTTCCCTTCATCCCCTGGTGCCTGACACCAGACACCTCAACATCCCACTTCTCTTCCTTTAGCCCACCTCGCTGTTGCAGCCACTGGCCCATGTGTGTCTCTCTCTCCTGGCTCTGTTCTTCCCTTCTCTGACCCACTGTCCCAGACACTGACTGTACACTCCCCCTTGGCTCCTCATGCCCTCCTGCCCGTTCCTGCCCTCATTGCTTCTCCCCTCTCCCTGGTCCAAGGGCAGACAGAAACTCTGGTATCTTTGTGTGGCAGCCTTCTCTGTTTTCGGCTCTGATTAAAGGGCAGCATGTGGTCTGTGTGTGAGCTTGTGTACAACCCCGCCACGCCGTTGGGCTAATACTTTAACATTACGTGCTTAATCATTTATGTCTGGGAGACGGGCACAAAGGCAGAGGGGTGGAGGTGGGAGGGGGGGCGCTGGGGTGATGGCACAGATGCACTCAGGCGCACACACATGTGCTGCTAGATAACGGCCCCGGTGCTTAGTATGGCATAAACAGGGCACGCTCCGAGCTGTGGGGCAGGAAAAATCATTAACTCCTCATGTGTATCTCAGTAAATGTTAGCAATTTGTATTTAGATATACTGTAGAAGCCCAGTGCTAATGTGTAAGCCATAACATGTTATAGTAGTTAGTATGGTTGTTAGTATAGTCGTGAATGTGAATGGTTAAATTCAACAGTGCAGACTATTATTGCTGAACTTTCTGTACTTTACAGATCATAATGTTAACACTGTTTGGTAATTGTTATGTAAACATATTTAATGCAATGCATAGAGGCTTGTGTGGGTGGGTGAGTGGGTGGTGCTCTTTCAGGAATTTAAAACAAATCCATAAACTCTAAAACTTGCTTTGTATCTTCTCAGTCATTTTTTCCAGTCTGTTAGAGGAATCTCTTGTGCTTTTCATTTTTCTCTCCACTCAACCATGGATTGTAAGTTTTCTGCAGAGTGGTTTATGTTTCGAGGCCTGCTAAACTGATCCAGAGTTTAGGTGGAGTCCTGTGGTTAGCACTGAGTCTGAAAGACAACCCAGGACATTCACTGGCTCGCACACTGTCTAATTAAGTTGTGTGCTCACAGTCTAGCTTGTGCCCTAACAAAATACATAGTGGTTACCATCCATTTTGTGATCCTGTATCCTCATAAATACAATACAAATGTATTCTAATATACATCTTAAATTTTTGAAAGCATTTACTTCACATCTGTAGCTAAAGTTTTCTGTCTTTTTTGGCTGTCATGGAACATCAAATCTGTTTTTCTAAGCATGTAAACCATTCAAATCCCAGATTATCCCATTTATCTTTAATTATGAAACTTGTAAATAACATATCCAACTGTTAAAGTATGATCATTTATGTAAGTGTGTGTGTACATGCGTGTGTGTGTGTGTGTGTGTGTGTGTGTGTGTGTCAGGGAGAGAAATTGCTGATTTTGGCTCTCTCTCAGGCTGTTTCCAAAGTCCATCAATACACTTGGCAACAAAAGGCGCAAATATGGAGCCACATAATGTTTGTTTCAGCATAATTAAAAAGTGCTTGGCAGCACCATGAGAAAGGTTATTAGCAACAGTGGTGTGGCTGTGAAAAACAAATCGGACTGAAACACATGTGCGTGGCCCTCTGCAGCCTGCTGCCCAGAAGTCGTCTCTGATTATAATGATATTGCAGTGTTCTGATTGCATTCTGCTGCTTAACGGACTGGCCCAAATATACCCTCCTAAAAACAATCCTCCTGTACCAGAGAGAGGGATTAAAACTCTCTGCAGAGTAACTCATCGTTCATTTTATGGCCTCTGTCTTGCATTCCTGTGTTGTGATTCCAAATTGTCTCTCAGGCAGCTCTTGCATTATGCATCTGTTTATCTGAGGCATCACTCTTCTGTGTTGTTTTCAATCCTCAACCTCCCCTCCCAGTTTAGTCATTTGTTTTGCTCAGAAGCTCCTGACTCTGTTGCTGTGTACTGCCCTCCTGTGTCGGCACCAGTATGCTGCACGTCTTATAGCTGAGATAAAAATAAAAGGCTTAGCAGCAATGTGCCTGTTTTGGAGTCTGGCCCTTGGATTAGATAAAATCTCCAGCGCCCACACCAGTCACCAGGGAGGGGGTGGCACTTCTGTTGTTTACTCAGCAGGGGGCACTCTGCACCTCCAGCACTGACACACACCCACACATGCAAAATATCCAGATCCACACACAGTAACCCCCCCCCCATCCAATGTGGGTGCCACATCAAAGGAGCCCAGCTTGCATTAGTCTCAATTTGAGTCCCACATGCTCCTTATTTCATCATTTTTAGGCTTGAGCCACAGGATTCCTTTGGGAAGGTTTTCATTCAGATAGCTCACTTGCAAATACACACACACACACGCACACACAAATACACAATCCCTCAACTTTGTTTCTGTTTTTCTCCTTCCCAGGATTTGCTGGATCATTCCTGCACCTCAGGCAGTGGCTCAGGACTCCCATTTCTCGTTCAGAGAACTGTTGCTCGACAAATTACTCTCAACGAATGTGTGGGTAAGTGCCCTGGTAAACTGTTTTTATATTTACAATAGTATTGCCTCAGAGCATTCAGCCTCCTCATTCATTTCAGTGAGGCACTCCCACTGTGCTGACACAGGGGGCTCTGGCAAAAAAAAATGCAGTTAAGTCCTGCAAAATATTTGGTTCTGGCTCAGTTTAAGCCTCAGAGCAGCTGTACCATTTGGCAACACATTGTGTTAGACAGTCAAATAATTTTTGTAAGGGCATGCAGTATATACCAGGGACAACACTTTGTAGCATGTAGATGGCGCTCTTGTTTACTTAACAAATAGTGACAGAGGAGCAAATATTGATGCCATAATAACGTAAATTCTCCCTTGAAGTAGTATAACCTGCTATATAGCATCTCCCTTTCTGATAAGCCTTCAAACTGGATTTTCTGGTTCACATTTTCACTGATACTGTTACAATCACTTCTGCCTCCATCTGTAAGATTGATAGATCTTTAATGATTATCTAGTACATGCAAAGCAAGTACTTTGTCGACAAGAAACATCAGTTTGAAATAAATATTTGGGTTGCAAAACAGGCAAGAGCTGTGAGGATTTTCAGAAATAGAGCCAGAATGAATGTGCAACAGTCCCAGCAATGAAGTCCCCAGAGCCCAAATTGCACAAATTTTATTTTTGAGATTGGTTGTAGTATGTTAAATGTCATAGAGAATATTACCAACAGCAAACATATTTTCATACCGATAAACATGTTGCCATAGTTTTCAGTGTTCAAGGTCAAGTCACTCATGTTGAAATGAGGTTAACTCGTTTTTTTACACCACTTGCTCTGTTGCAATTGTTATTTGCCTTCAGACTCTGCAAGAAAATGGCAACAAATTAAATTTGCATGAATTGATTTATGGCCACTAGGAGGCAACAAAATAAAGAGGACATTAACGCAGACATAGCCACATTGCCAATTGTTGAGGTGAACATTTTCAGTTAGACACAGTAGCATTCATTTTGGATTGTTTGTCTGGCCGCATGATAAATGTAATTCCAAAATTCCCTTTCCATTTAGCTCTGTCTTGTTCCCCCCAACTTCTGACAGATATCTGGGTCTGTAGCTGCTTAGTGCTTAGATTTCTTCACCAGGCAGGGGCTTTTTTTTTTTATTTTTTTTTTTACACCTTTCAGTGAGTGAATTATTATTATTTTTTTAATACAGTGTATGTGTACATGAACTCTGTTTTTTGGTAGCACGTGTTTAATCCAAGATTAAGATAAGATATACTTTATTTATCCCACTCAATTATTATTGAGTTTACTTAATTTTATTTAATTTTATTGTGTGTGTTTTTAAAAAAAAACTTAAAATTTGAAGTTAATCCTTTCTCCTGAAAATAGTAAATTGTTCAAGAGCAGGGTCACAAACCATTTACATTTACATTACAACATTTTTTATGAGTCTCTTTCTGTCCGTGCTAATTTCTCCCATGTTTCTGCCTACTAGGTAAGGGTCGCTATGGTGAAGTATGGAGGGGCCAGTGGCAGGGAGAGAGTGTTGCTGTCAAAATCTTCTCCTCCAGAGATGAGAAGTCCTGGTTCAGAGAGACTGAGATCTACAACACAGTGCTGCTGAGACATGAAAACATCCTCGGTACGTAGCACATTTCATCCGTTTGGGTTTAACAAGCTGTGTACGAATATGAGGAGTAATACATGGTAAAAACTTAATGCTTCACACCAATTTATTACTAAAAAGGATCGGATCAGATTTGTCAAGCTTATCTTCTCCTTAATACAGCTCATACAGGGCGTGTGCTGTGTAAAGATAATTGAAATTGACATACATGGATTACGAAATGCTGATTAAATCTGTTAATTAAAAAAAATATTTAACACAACACAAAAGTAAGAAACACTTGTGCAGAGTTCTCTACCTTACTATTCCTGACTATTAAGTGTACTGTGATGTCCAATCATGTCCCATTGGTTACATACTATGGTGCACGTTTTGATCAAAACCTTTAATGAATTGCCGTGGTATATTTCTCTCAACATAGGCTTCATAGCTTCAGACATGACCTCAAGGAACTCCAGCACTCAGCTGTGGCTGATCACTCACTTCCATGAGATGGGCTCCTTATATGATTACCTTCAACTCAGCACCCTTGATGCGTCCAGTTGCCTCCGCATGGCGCTCTCCATCGCAAGTGGCCTGGCACATCTCCACGTTGAGATCTTCGGCACACAAGGCAAACCGGCTATCGCCCACCGAGACCTCAAGAGCAAAAATATATTGGTTAAAAAGAATGGACAGTGCTGCATTGCTGACCTTGGTGAGAATACTAACATTTCTTAATGATAAATGTGTTGTTTATTTTTTTCTATATTTGTGGACTGTATTTCCTAATTTTTAATCTGATAGAACTTTCACCTTACACTTTTTTGCTTTCAAGATGTGGATCACATGTACTTTTCAAACCACTTTACAAGCGAAGTCCCCCTTGGACCAGTCATTACAAACTCATACATAGTTTAACCCTGCCCAAAGTTTCCAAAGATACAAATGATGTCAGGCTGAATTTTGAAGAAATGTTTGTAAAAGGATGCGTGAGACGGCTAGAATATTTCCATCAGACTGAATAGAGCCGTAATGTAATATAGTTTTAATAAAGTGTTATTCAAGGTGATTCATCATTAGTTTAAGATGATTTTAACCACCTTAGAGCTTCTAAGGGAGTAAACTGAGAGTTATAGTTCATGGACATTGTGAAAGAGACACATCTGCAGTATTCTTGATCAACTCTCATCTATCTCCTTAGCCATATTTGTTGTTAATTTAGGAAGAACACCCACTGCTAAATGTACCACTCAGCCCCTAACCAAAAGCACATTTGGAAGAACTCAGACCACTTTATCTAATACACCAATGTTCCATTTGCAGATACTAAAAACAAATTCAGGTACAAGCCATAACCTGACGAGAAGCTTGACTTGTTTACAAGCTCGATGTAATAAATTCCGGTCCGGATGACGCATTTTGCTGTCCTGACAAACATGGAAGCAGTTGTTTGTCTCCCAAAGCAAGTTTTTCTTGTGCAGGAGTACATCCTGTATGGTGGTGGGGGAGGGTCTTCCCCTTGATTGTGGTTTCATGTGCTGAACTAGATCTGAGAGATACACAGTATTTATACTGTTTGAATAGTAATTTACTCAAACTCGAAATGAAATTTGAGATAATGGATTCCTGATTTTTATGAGCTATAAGCCATAATAATCGAAATTAAAACAATTTTTTTGTGTTTTTGATACATCTCAAAAAATGCCTAGTGGGGATGTAAAGGTCTTTTTTCTATTTTCATGTTAGGTCTGGCGGTCATGCATTTTCAAGACACCAATGAGTTAGATGTGGGGAACAACCCTAAAGTGGGTACGAAGCGCTACATGGCCCCTGAGGTCCTTGACGACTCTATCCAGATGGACTGTTTTGAGTCCTACAAGAGAGTGGACATCTGGGCCCTGGGTCTCGTCCTGTGGGAGATTGCTAGGAGGACAGTCAGCAATGGTCAGTATGTTTTGCACAACATGTTTTATTCAGTACAGCCCTGTCTCTTAAATCGCCATCAACATATATAACCATCCATGTTTTTCTTCAGAATTGGACTAGGTAAAAGCTTTTCTGCTATTGATAGAAAGATTTGGCCTCTATACACATGCCCACATCCACAGTCTGTGGTCTGTGGACAAGCCAGAAGCATATTATGTTAAGTAAAAACCCACTTTCTCTCTTCACTGTCAAGTGGGTTTATCGTTCTATAGCAGGAACTGGGCTTTCAGCAACACTTAAGATATTGATTTACCCCCAACACAGTAACATCACATTTGTTTTAAGAGCAAGTTAAGAACAAAACAGCCATGCCACAACATCAATCCTTTTTTATACACTTTAGCATATTTTATGTTATGTCATTCCTTGGTATAACTAGTATTTTGAACTTTGTGATCTCAAACTTGAATTGTTGCACACTCTGCTCGATTTGTAGGCATTGTAGAGGACTACAAGCCACCTTTTCATGATGTGGTCCCAAGTGATCCCAGTTTTGAGGATATGAAAAAGGTTGTGTGTGTGGATCAGCAGAGGCCCAACATCCCAAACAGATGGTTTTCAGACCCAGTAAGTAATATTCAAACTGTCATTAAGTAGCATATGATTCAAGTCTGCATCTTTTTGATATCCACAAAAAAAACCACTTCAATAATTAACTCTAATGTTAACGTGGGACACGCTAATCAGTTTATTTCTTCCAATTAATTTTCAGACTTTAACCTCCATGGCCAAACTCATGAAGGAGTGCTGGTACCAGAATCCATCAGCCAGATTAACAGCGTTACGCATCAAAAAGACTCTCACAAAGATCGACAACTCTCTGGACAAAATCAAAACAGACATTTGAGCCTGCCTCAAGAAGAAGAGGCAGATATATACTAAAGGCCTTTGAAGACATCCAGAGGGTGGACCATCTTAGAGAAATCTCAGAAGACAAAAGACTTTGATGGGTTCAGTGCCCTTATAGTGGCACAGACTTATATTTATTTTAAAACACTTGGCGGGACACATTTTGGCATCCAAAGATGGCTTACCGGGCATTCCTGAGACTGCCAGTGGTCTTTGAAATAGGAAAATATCTACTCAACTTACAACACTGTTAGAAATGTTCTTCAAGGAAGAAACTGTTACATGGGCATTTGAGTAGGCTGGCTTTTGTTAGAACCGCAGATTTTGTTTGACACTTTCTTTTAGTTTGATAAACGTCAGAACATATTAGCAGTTTCACTTTATCTCTGTAATCATACTGCATCGTTTGTTTGATTTATGGTGGATTCATTTGGAAAAGAGCTCAACTTGCCAATTGAACTTGCCAATTTATTCAGCATACTTTCTGAAACAGTAACAGTCACAGCAAGGAGTGCTATGTTTTACTTTGTGTGTCATGCACCTCTGTTTACAATGCTGTCAGAACAAGTTTCTTGGGATCTCATCAATCCTGTAACATTTAGTTGTACAGCTGTGTCAATGGCACTGTTCTTTTCCCGATATATCGTCCAACTGAAGGCTTTTTGTATATCACCATGGATTTTACATTGAATTATGTACCTGTTCTATGTTTTTTTTCTTCAGCTTTACAGACATAAATGCTAAAAGAACAAATAAAATATCTGCTAGATGATGCTGAACTCTGTTTCTCCAGAGGCCTGTAAGTAAGCCTGTAAAGCCTGTATACTGTCTTAAAGCGTGCATTGTTGTCTTAATGCGTGCGTTGTCAAGTAAATGAAGTCAAACTTCAGCCTTTTTTTATTTCTTTAACATTTTATATCAATTAGTGATTTATATTAATTAAATAGAAAAAAATTATTTTATCTGTCTCATTTGTCTTGATGCTGTGTGTAGTAGGTACATTTATCAGGGATGACACTTCTGTCAGTCTGTCAGTCCATCGCTTTGGTCCACATATGTTTCAACAGCTATTGGACGGATTGCAGTGAAACTTTGTACAGACATTCATGGTTCCCACTGCCTTTGTTGTTCCCCTGACCTTTCCTCTTGTGCCATCATGAGGTTTCCGTTTTTGGTTTTGAGTGAAATACTATTTGATGGATCGCCTGGGAATTTACTGATATTCATTGCTAACTTAGGCGAGTCCCTGGCTTTTAATCAGTGTAGCCTCAGAGCTGCTAGTGTTGTAACATACAGTAAATCTGTCAGTTATTTAGGGTCTTTCATATCCTAACAGTAATTTTGCTAGTTTTTATGTCACTTCTGTCCATCTATGGTTTCAAAATAAACCCTATGAAACCTTTTGTACATCCAATAGAGTGTATAATATGGACTGGGTGACATACCACAACTTTAAGTCTTGTGAAACCTAAATCCCATAATTTAGTGGCTGCGTCTATTCTTGTCAGCACAGGGAGAAATGTTGGCTTACTCTGGTTTCATTCGTTTATATTCTGTAAATTCTGCACAACAATCTATTTCTGTACTGTAAAAAGCTTGACATCTGCACTAATAATGTAACAAATTAACCGATATTCATTTGGAGAAGGTCAAAAGCCCAGGCATTTTTCCTGCCAGCTGTAAATTGAAACTGTGTGTACAGCGGATATCTTGGCAGATGTCAGACAGAAACTAGGCTCCTGATGGTTCTCAGACTGATTAATATGCTACAGACGTG